>OY744553.1:27811091-27813591 GCA_963556195.1 Sepiola atlantica
TTTTTTAAAACTTTCCAGTTTGAGATTTTTCCTTATTTCTTTTTTCTTTGTATTTGAATTTCACTGATTGAGTCGTTATTTTATATGAATATTATTGAGAACATTAGCGAAGCATACTTTTTCAGTCAATTTTGACGGAGGCTTATACTCGTACTAAATATTTTGTGTGTATAAACGATGTTTTCTAAATTGATGACATAACTAAGGGATTATGTTCTACATGTGTGAATGATTCACTTTGTGTAGGAGTTGCTGTTTTAATAGCATTCCATTACTAATCTAATTTCCCTAGTGATCTATTTCTTCGCTGCGTGATATTTGGTTTGTGCTGAGTACATATTTACCTGTATTTGATCTGTTGTCTTCGGTTACCTGAAATAAGAAGGGTTCACATTCGCAGGATTACGACCGGCTCCCGTGTGCTGTTATCAAAAGACTTCCTGTCAATCATGATGCTAAGATCTTTCTTCTGAGCATCAGGGCTGTAACATTTTTTGGTGTCATGGGTTTGTTGGTGTATGTAGCAACACTAGGTCAGGCGTCTGTTAGCCGTGCTCCTGTCACAGGGGTAGGGTTTATCGATCTCATATGTAGAAATAATCGCATTCTCACACATTTTGTACGTGTTAGATATTTACAATAAATAATATTGCCCAGAATTTGTTACAATAGTCAACAACTAGGAAACTAAGCGTTTTCCGAATTATTTTCATGGGAATTTTTTTTTCTTATCTACACATATAGAACATAATCAAATAGAACTAACATGAACAACATTTATTTTCTTATCTGCACATATAGAACATAATCACATAGAACTAACATGAACAAAAATTATTTTTCTTATCTACACATATAGAACATAATCAAATAGAACTAACATGAACAAAAAATATTTCCTACAATATTCGATCAATGGAGCAAAATACCACTGGACTGCTTCCCAACTGACTACAATATAGTCGTCTTCAAGTCCAATGTTAACAAATACATGTTGAGCCATCCTCTTTGTTAACTAAATTCTGCTAATAGCACACATCGTTTAAAATCCCTTCACGGTGTTGTTCATCGTTCAACTGACAATCTCTTATGCTCGAATGGTCTTCGGGTCTTGAGTAATATTCGCAGGATGCTAACCGGTGTTGCCATGCTGTCTATTAAAAGAATCCCTGTTATCGTGACACCCGGATCTTTCTTCTGATCCCCACAGCTTTTATATTTGTTTGATGTAACTTTCGCATTGTTCTGTTAGTGTATGTAGATACACCGGGTTAGGCTCGTGCCACGGGCAGTGTTTATCGATCCTCTATGCAGAAATAACACTGAATTATCGCACATAGTGCACGTGTTAGACCTATTATCACACATAGTGCACGTGTTAGACCTATTATCGCACATAGTGCACGTGTTAGACCTATTATCACACATAGCGCACGTGTTAGACCTATTATCACACATAGTGCACGTGTTAGACCTATTATCACACATAGCGCACGTGTTAGACCTATTATCACACATAGTGCACGTGTTAGACCTATTATCACACATAGCGCACGTGTTAGACCTATTATCACACATAGTGCACGTGTTAGACCTATTATCACACATAGCGCACGTGTTAGACCTATTATCACACATAGCGCACGTGTTAGACCTATTATCGCACATAGTGCACGTGTTAGACCTATTATCACACATAGCGCACGTGTTAGACCTATTATCACACATAGTGCACGTGTTAGACCTATTATCACACATAGCGCACGTGTTAGACCTATTATCACACATAGTGCACGTGTTAGACCTATTATCACACATAGCGCACGTGTTAGACCTATTATCACACATAGCGCACGTGTTAGACCTATTATCGCACATAGTGCACGTGTTAGACCTATTATCACACATAGCGCACGTGTTAGACCTATTATCACACATAGTGCACGTGTTAGACCTATTATCACACATAGTGCACGTGTTAGACCTATTATCACACATAGTGCACGTGTTAGACCTATTATCACACATAGTGCACGTGTTAGATGTTAACAATAAATAATTTTGATCAGGATTTGTTTCAGTCTTCTATCACTCGCAAACTATAAGTTTTTAGACCTATGTTTATTCAATCTTTTTCATTATTTACACCTATAGAATATAATCAAATTAAACCTCCATGAACAAAAGTTTTTTCTTTGAACATCCGATCTGTGGAACAAAATACCACGGGTCTGCTTCCTATCTGACTATAGCATAGGTGTCTCCAAGTCCAATGTTAACAAATACTTGTTGAGTTATCATTTTGGAAAGACAAATTCTGCCCATTCAAACTACTGATTCCAATCTTCTCATGATGTTGTTCATCGTCAACTGAACATTCCTGTAACACTTATCCTTGAGTGACCCCCTGACCTTGATAAGCAGTGGTCCTTTAGTAAAAAAAAAAAAAAAAAAGCAAACAAAAAAACAGTTATGCCATCAATTTTTCAAACACCATACG
>OY744553.1:27818591-27848591 GCA_963556195.1 Sepiola atlantica
CATATTAAATAATCTCAGTCAGTAAAGTCAATGACAGAAGAAAGAAAATACACTTCTCAAACTGGAAAGTCTAAAAGAAGAGAAAAGAACATTTCAATCGGTATTGGAGAAAAGAAGAAAGAAAAAGGAAAAAAGAAAAGGTCTTATAAAAATTGATTGATGGTGAAGAGATGTCTAATATATATATATATATATATATATATATATATATTTCTCTTTATTATAGTGGAAGCTACTATATATATATATATATATATATATATATATATATATATATATATATATGCATGTGGTGGGTGTGAGTATTTTATATATACGTACATACATACATACATAAGTACATACTGTATAAAATACATATATACATATACACACACTAAATATGTTAAAAAATTGGCAGGAACAGCTTGCCGAATTTCTGTAATCGCAGTGGTGATGTGGCAACTGAAGCCTTTTTCTTCTTTTTAATAACATCTTTTTCTTCTTGTTCTTCTTTTCAATAACATCTTTTTCTTCTTTTCAATAAAGTCTTTTTCTTCTTCTTCTTTTTCTTTTTTTCAATAACATCTTTCATAAATATTGTAAATAAAAACCATTGAATAATGAAATTTGTTTTCAAAAACCCTTTTCGCGTTTTATTTTTACTTCATATTTCACACACATCACAGACTCAATCCCCGACCGCGGGGGTGGGTGGGTGGGGGGTGCAACAGCTGCCCAAAAGCCAAACTGCTCTCTCTCGTGGTCCAATCGAAAGAGGAAGAACTTCCGACCTGCTCTTTCGCCACGTAATACTGATCGCTTCCTGTCTGTGTAACGTCACTGCCGGAATACCTAGCATAACTTCAATTCTGATTGGACAATTTACCATACCAATTTTCTTTATACACACCGGCTTGTTATCTTTCTACATATTTAAGCTTTTCAGACCAAGAGGCAACAATCTAACTTATGAAGTTATTTTGTAGGATTTTTAAAGTCTAGCTCAAATATAATTAAAGCAAACATCTCAAACATTGCTTATGACTTACAAATTGTTATTTGTTATTGTTGTACTGTGTTATTGGCAATATAATAACGTACTTCGCTAAGATGTAGTTTAAAACTTACTTAGTCCGCCCCAAACGACTGTTTATGTGAAACATTAAAAAGAATCACCGAAGAATAAAATCAGTAAGGCGGATAACTACTATGTTGTATTGTATAATATAATAGCGCTTGTCTTATAAGGTAGACAACCGCTATTACATTATTCAATGTAAAATATTATTTTTGCATACAAATAAAAATTAAAAACAAAAATTTCAATGAATCCCGGTTAACGCCGAGAAGATATAGGTAGTGTAATATAATGAGGGATGAGTCGGAAGTGACGTATCGCTAGAAAAATGGCGGCAAGGTTGTTCTTCTTGGGGAGGCAAGTAAATAGAAAATAGAGATGAATGCCAACAACAGAATCAAACAGATTAAAAATGTTGTACCATGTTGATTCATACGATTTCATTTATTTTATTGACTTGACTTTTGGGCCATAACCCTAACCCTAACGCTAATATGTAGTTAAGGGAAAATAAATTGTTTTGAGCTATTAAAATAATTTCCAATGCTATTGACAATGTTTCACTATTCATTTATTTAATTTTTATCATCGCTTATGTTTGAATTAACATTTTGAAGCATTACGTAAATTATAAATCAATGACGTCAGTGTAATTAGTTTGTTAATATTATTATTTAAGCTTTGTTTACAAAGAAGTCGAAATATGTGACTTGGTATACCCCGAGACTGAACATCTCAAGGTTTCTGTTTCGGTTTCGATTTCCGGTCATGGAATCAGTTTTATTTGTTGGGAAATTATTGTTTTTTTTTTTTACATGCAATATTTTCCATTGCTAAAAGTAGTTAAAATCTCTGATATTTCGAAATGAGACAAAATCCGTACTGTTTATTACGTTTTAAAAAGGTATGACTGTCAGAAAAATGGGGCTAACGGACAGACAGACAATATCTCTATTTATATAATAGATATACGAGACCAACCGACAGACATTTTATAAGCTGTGTGGACGACTTTGATAAAGTTAAATTAAATGGTATATGAGTTTTATTTCGGGTTTTTATCTATCATGTTGGGGTTGGAAGTTACAGCTAGGTAATAGGGGAAGGCTGTGAATGAGGCCCTTAATCCCCACTGCGCCTAGACCCTTTGTAAAGTACGCGAGTCTAAATAATGAAAAAAAAGTAGCAACTCTGATTTATCGTGCGCTTGTATTCCTTCTTGGCTCCAAGAAAACAACTCCTGCCGCTGGGCCTCGTTCGTCTCTAGCGAAGAGTGAGATTAGGGGTGGATGGGGGGGGGGAGGGGTACGGTAACGGTGTACCCTTTGTAAGAAGACGGCGTTTGGGTGAGTACGTGGAGGTATGACAGGTATGAGAAAGTGTAGATTTTCGGAAGAGGAAGATCCTTGGGAAATAAGATTGCAATGCGAGGTCTGACGGGAGGTGCTCGGAAGTCTGAGGGAAGGGGAAGCTTCAGGCTGAGCGATCAGACAGATAACGTTGGAAGGACTCAACTGTAAATCACATGAAAGGGAACTAAGAGAAGGGAACAGGTAATTCACATTATATATATATATATATATATATATATATATATATATATATCAAATATAAACTAAAAGTAAACTTTTAGTAGATGAACCTATAGTGAAGTGGTTTAAGCTCAATATACGAGATAGAGCAATTATGAAGATAGAAGAAATAAGAGTGATAAATATGTACGAATGTCCAAGTTTATTTCAAACTTCGATTGTTACATGCAAGGTATATCTTTAATAAACTAATGTTTATTGTTCTTTCCTTAAGCCAAGGCTTTTCAAAGATCGAAATCTTATCATCCGAGGAGATATACAGATAGATAAGTTGGCTGTGGAAAAGCCAAAGTTAAAACATTTGAAAAAATATTATTAAAAATGGAGTGAAAAGAGTTCGTGTAAAAAGATATGTGGTTTGTCCAGATGGTAATTATCCGTTGAAAAAGTGTCAAATGAAAAGGAGATTTTGAAGGAGACAAAAAAAGTTTTTTGTAGAGGCAGTGTGGAGAAAGTGTTCAAAATGAAGTAATTCCAATAGTGAAATGTTGAGTCATAATTTGAAAAAATATAAAAATAATATAGAATATAGACAAATATAAAAAAATGTCTAATGCAAAGTAAAGAAGTTGAAAATATAGGAAAAAGCTCACCGTTAATGTCGTCATGAAAAATTGTAGATCGAAAATATCAAGTTGGAAAATGGTTGCAATGTAAAAGTTTAGGATGTAAGTTGTGTATTAAAAGCCATTTGAGAAAGTTCCATGGACTTTCTAGATGTAGTTTTATGGAGTTGACTTCAAAGTGAAATAATAAGATGTAGTTTCAGTGCTATTAAGTTATATATATATATATATATATATATATATATATATATATATATATATATATATATATATATATATATATATACACGAGGCCTGTCTAAAACGTATCCGACCTTAGGCCAGAAAAAATATTTCAAATACGTGACGGGGTTAGGACCCTAATAACCTTCAAAGTAGGCCCGTTGTACTTGCATACACTTAGCCAACCGATCCATCAACTGCCGGAAACACCTCTAGAAGTTTTTCATCCCCGTTGTCGCGTTCTGCATTATCTATTTTTTCGCACCCTCACAACAACAGCTGTACTGCGTGAAGTATGGGGCCTGCCAGAATGCTGGTCACTCTTCACTGATGTTCGGACATTTTTGAATCGGTTGAACCACTCCTTAATTTGTGTTGTGTTACATCAATTTTCTCCAAACACCTGCTGAATCTAACGCGACGGCGGAGATTAACACCGTTCCAAAAGAAGATTTCCAGAGATCTTTCCGGCAGTGGATGGATCGGTGGGCTAAGTGTGCACAAGCAGAAAGGGCCTACTTTGAAAGGGATTACGGTCCCGACCCCGTCACGTATTTGAAATATTTTTTCTGGCCTAAGGTCAGATACGTTTCACAGCTCATCAGTGCGGCCAGCCCAGTTAGTGGCTCAAGCCGGGATTGAAACTTCAACCGTCGAGCTGACCCCTACGCTATCATACGACACTGACTGAAGGTTAAAAATATCTCAATGTAAACATTGCAATTGCCGGAGCTCGAATTAGTTTTACCTAATGAGCTATGCCTTAAAGCTAATGGCAGTTGGTGATATCCTTACAAAATAAGCTACCCAGGGAGGGAGCTTTATATAGTCATCCACATACAGACTGTTTCGCTGTTTCACAGCTCCTCAGTAGACCAGTTAGTGCCTCAAGCCGGGATTCAAACTTCAACCATCGAGCTGAAAGTCGGCGCTGCTAACCCCTACGCTACCATGCGACACTGACTGAAGGTAAGTAATACTTCAATGGAAACATTGCAATTGCCGGAGCTCGAATTAGTTTTACCTAATGAGCTATGCCTTAAAGCTAATATATATATATATATATATATATATATATATATATATATATATATATAATTCCTTTCAATACTAGAACACTTTACGGCAGCGGCCTTTAAATAGGATGAATCTCTCACTGATTTACCGAGTTGTTGCTAACGGTACTGTAGGTTAGGACGTTGGAATTTAAGTTTGAAATATAACTCGTGTTACGGGGTTCGAGTCCAGCGACTGGTGTGAATAATTATTTTCTACACTGACGACTCCCATAAGGATGAAACGTATACTTATGTAAATATAAATAAAAGTAAATATTTATAATTATTTGTACCCCCAAATGTAGACTGGGCTCTGTAGTAAGTAGTATTACCACATCTGTCATCGTAACTTCAATGCAATGCTCCTTTCACAGTGGAACACTTTATGACAGCTGCCTTTAAATAGGATTAATCTTTCGCTGATTTACCGGTTGTTGACAGCGGACGTATGTGCTAGGACATTGGACTTTGAGTTTGAAATATAACTCGTGTTCTGGGGTTCGAGTCCGGCGATCGGTGTGAATAATTTTTCTCTACGCTGACGATTACTGTAAAGATGAAACGTATACGTATTTAAATGGAAACAAATATTTTAAATTATATATATATATATATATATATATATATATATATATATATATATATATATATATTTAAATTAAACGAGTCTAGATGAAACGTATACGTATGTAGATAGAAACACATATTTTAATTATATATATATATATATATATATATATATATATATATATATATATATATATAAAAATTAAACGAGTTCAGATGTATTGATAAAATGAACTAAAAAGCATTTTTTCAAAAGTGCTCAATGCGATGTAATGCTTTATAAATATGATTTATATAAACATTTAAAATTGTCTACACAAATAAATTCCTGTTCGGTACTACAGTATACCTTGGCGGGACAACCGGTTCATAATGAAGGTTATGAACATTTGATCTTGACGCGGGTGAATGGATTTGTGTAGACAATTTTAAATGTTATATATATATATATATATATATATATATATATATATTTAAAGAGATGAAAGATGAGAATAAAAAATTGTAAAGATACAATATTTATTAGAACATCAAAAGTTCAGAGCAAGGAGCTTCATATCCGTCTGACTATCAGCCTCTTAAAAATATTTGGATTCGTAAACAATTTGAGTATTATTCTTTTTCAAACATTCATTTCCAACGTAACAGCTCTTTTTATTTTGACGTGTTTTTTGAACATCGTCCACCCTGACTTTACGCTCTCATCTCAACGGAAGACTCTTTATCTTTTGGCCTTCATTTTGTTTTATTTTATGTAAAATTTTCAAAGTAAAATGTTGCCGATAATATTTACAAGTACATTGTCGGCTTTTCCCTATCCTCGGATGAAAAGGGTTTATCTTTGAAAATCCATGGATTAAAGATTAAGCTCCTTGCTTTGTTCTTTTGATGTTCTAACAAATATTGTATCTTTACAATTTTTTATTCCTATCTTTCATCTTTAGAATTGATTGCTCTATTCAATATATTGAGCTTTATATTATCACGATAGATTATTATTAAACGATAATTCAATTATCTTTAATTTAATTCAACATTTATATATATATATATAATGTATATATATACATACATATATATATGTATATATATATATATATATATATATAATGTATATATATACATACATATATATATGCACATATATATATATATATATATATATATATATATATATATATATAATGCAAATCTTTTCTCTTAGGGAAATAAGTTATTTTTTACTTTTATTAATCGGCGCCATATTCCACACTGACAGAGCTAACAAAAGTACGTATATTTTTCTTAAAGATATTAATTCTAAAATACATCGTCAGAAAAATCAGATAAAATTAGAGAAGAAAATAAAATTAGAATAAAAAAGAAATAAAGAGATAGAATAGAAAATGGAAAGAAAAAAAAGAAAATAATAATAATAAAAAAGTATTAGTAATATGTAGGAAGACGGTTTTTTTGCTGTAAAAACCGGCGGCTATAGCGATACAGGTTTTAGGTGGTGACTCTTCATAGGAACACGTTTTGATCTTATTTGTTTCTTTGTGGATTTACTACTTTCCTAACCCCGTAGATTTATTAACAGTTTGATTAAATAACGATAATACATACGCAAACACGAGTGTCAACCTAAAACAGCATTATGCATAAAACAGTTCCTCATTCGGGCACGGACAATGCCGGGTTTTCCTACTAGTTTAAATACTAAATATTATATTTGGAGGATATTTTAAATAATGATATTTTTAAATGTAAGGTTAACTGCATTTAAAACTATGACGCTTTGTTTACAGGCTAATGTAATGCAGCAACACAGTTAGCTAATGATATAATAAAGTATGATTTTGAAGACTAAAATGTCTTTGTCCATTTAATATAGAGTACATTTTTTTAACTTGTAGACTCACCTCCTGTCGGACACAGCCCATTTAAGGCTCCTGTTATTGGATGAAGATGATATTTTCTCTGATAAAAGCAGAGAAGAAATGCCGACCAGCCACTTAGTCCAGTTTTACCCCAGCAGTGACAATACCAACGTGTTGCGGATCTTAAGACATAGCTTGGGCGCAGAGCTATGCACAGAGCAATTAGTCGAAACTCATGGGATCCTCGATGCACCAGACTTAGTTTCCCATTTAGTACTGAGTCACTCAGAATATCGCACTGATTGACTTCCCGGGCCATATCATTTAAAAGATGCGCAATATCCGATTGTTTCATTTCGTTTCCTGAAAAAAGAACCCGCAAGAAAACACGTTGCAATTTTTTAAATATAAAAGATTGGCTTTATTCGTGAAAAAAATAAATGATAGATGATCTGATATAAAAATGTTATCTATTTAGAATCGAACAGACTTTTCAAATTATGTTTAAATTTTTCTGCATTGAAAATTATTACAAAGGAAAAAGTTCGTATTATTTTGTGAATTATCTAAAAAAAAAAAAACATTTGAATAAATCGATACGTTTGTAATATAGAATGTATTACATATTCTTTGAAGATTACGAGTTACTTAGATAAGAAAATTATTTTTTTATCACACCTTTTAAAAAATACAATATAAAAGTATATCTGATATCTACAGAGATAATAAGAGATAAGACCACGCAGTTTTTATTTTACAAATTCGACAAAGAGCATTCACAGCGGAATAAAACGATTTCTCATTTTTATTGCAAAATGTATTTTTTAAATTATCGTGTAAATTTATCAGCTATGTCTAATTCACATATGTTTAAAATAATGAAGAAAGTCATCTTTGTTGCATATGTATTTTTTGTATATACTGAACAAATTGTATATACTGAACAAATTGAATATACTGAACAAATTGAATATACTAAACAAATTGAATATACTGAACAAATTGTATATACTGAACAAATTGTATATACTGCACAAATTGTATATACTGAACAAATTGAATATACTGAACAAATTGAATATACTGAAAAATTGTATATACTGAACAAACTGAATATACTGAACAAATTGTATATACTGCACAAATTGTATATACTGAACAAATTGAATATACTGAACAAATTGAATATACTGAACAAATTGTATATACTGAACAAATTGAATATACTGAACACATTGAATATACTGAACAAATTGTATATACTGAACAAATTGTATATACTGAACAAATTGTATATACTGAACAAATTGAATATACTGAACAAATTTAATATACTGAACAAATTGTATATACTGAACAAATTGAATATACTGAATAAATTGTATATACTGAACAAATTGAATATACTGAACAAATTGTATATACTGAACAAATTGAATATACTGAACAAATTTAATATACTAAACAAATTGTATATACTGAACAAATTGAATATACTGAACAAATTGTATATACTGAACAAATTGTATATACTGAACAAATTGTACATACTGAACAAATTGAATATACTGAACAAATTGAATATACTGAACAAATTGTATATACTGAACAAATTGAATATACTGAACAAATTGTATATACTGAACAAATTGTATATACTGAACAAATTGTATATACTGAACAAATTGAATATACTGAACAAATTGTATATACTGAACAAATTGAATATACTGAACAAATTTAATATACTGAAGAAATTGTATATACTGAAGAAATTGAATATACTGAACAAATTGTATATACTGAATAAATTGAATATACTGAACAAATTGTATATACTGAACAAATTGTATATACTGAACAAATTGAATATACTGAACAAATTGTATATACTGAACAAATTGAATATACTGAACAAATTGAATATACTGAACAAATTGTATATACTGAACAAATTGAATATACTGAACAAATTGTATATATTGAACAAATTGAATATACTGAACAAATTGAATATACTGAACAAATTGTATATACTGAACAAATTGTATATACTGAACAAATTGAATATACTGAACAAATTGTATATACTGAACAAATTGAATATACTGAACAAATTTAATATACTGAACAAATTGTATATACTGAACAAATTGAATATACTGAACAAATTGTATATACTGAACAAATTGAATATACTGAACAAATTGTATATACTGAACAAATTGAATATACTGGACAAATTGAATATACTGAACAAATTGTATATACTGAACAAATTGAATATACTGAACAAATTGTATATACTGAACAAATCGAATCAACGTTTGTTTCCTAAATGCATTTTGCGATCTACTTTAATGGTTCAAAATACATGCTAGAATATTCCTTTTTTTAATTTTTCGATTCACCGTAATTTGTAATTAACTGACCAAGCCATTCGCCACACACTTAGCTATCTCTATATTTATCTGAAACTTTCTCGATTTATGTTCATTCAACAATTCTTTAATATTTTAATGTCTCTGTGAGAAATTAGAGAAAGAGTGACTCCTTTTTCAGCGTTGTATCCCGATTGTTTATTTTTTGCCATCTAATTTACATAGTGTCTGTACACAAGACAACACGTGTGCAAACTAGATAATAAATCAATAAGTCTTATTACTTCTATATAATTCTATAATTTATACTCCATTATAATAATGGAGTATAACTTATATCATCATCATCATCATCATCATCATCATCATCATCATCATCATCATCATCATCATCATCATCATCATCGTTATTGTTATTATTATTACATTTCGTTGTATGCTGATTCAACCAATCTCGAATGTGTATATGCCTGTGAGCATTCAGAGAACGAATGACTCTTTTTTCAGCGTTGCTTCTCGATTGCTTTTTTGCCATCTATGTATAAACACCACGTGCACGTATGTAAATTAGATAGATTAGAAATAAAATTGGATAGGGAATCCCAAAGGCAAGCGGTTCGATGAAAGAAGCTGTTATAGTAGAAATCCTTCCGGCATCTGGGGACCTCAGCAGTGAAGGGGTGTGCTTTTGTTGTTTGTCAGGTTTGTAGAGGGGATTTACGTTGAGGGAGGACAAATGCATCAAGTTCGTCGGAGCACATTCCGTTGAAGTACTTGTAAAACAAGCACATAGATGCAACATTGCGGCGATAGGACAGAGGCTGGTAGAAAGTGTGGGACAGAAAAGGAGGTTTATTTAAAAAGACGGTCAAAGAGACAACTTCAGAGAAGGAGAGCGAGAGAGAGAGAGAGAGCGAGAGAGAGAGAGAGAGACACACACACAGACAGATATAGATAGATAGATAGATAGATAGATAGAGAGACGTGTATGCCGTCCTGCTACCTCATTTGGGACAAGACCCAGACGCAACCAAAAGAGACAGAAATATAGGATACTGGCACGTGTGAGAAGTTTTCTAGCCGAGTAAAGGGAGCCTACCTTCGTCGCAACAGTTAAAAGCGGTTTTGTGTTATACCGTCATTTTTTGATTTTCCCTGGCAACACCAGATCTCCTAGATTAACGAATAGAATTCCAGATGTCGTCATTCGCAAAGCGGGTGCCCTTAGGTGTGCATGAAAAAAAAAACGATGGAAGAAAACTATTTTCTTTATCCGCTCTGCCTCCTAAAATAGTAACCCTTTTTCCACGCGTGTGTCTATGGATTGAGCGGAGATAAATGCTTAGAAAATTTATGGACCGACTGAAAAGGAAGCGGGAATTATTGACGACGGCTGGAATTTGAAAGATGCGGCGAAAAAGCCGGCATGCTAAGCTTCGTATTGTGCTTTTGTTTAACCTGTAGCACAATAAACAAAAGCCGAATAAAATTTACAACAAAGGCTACTGCAGTAATATTTATAATAAAAGTAAACGTACGTGTGTCCGGCTCGGTTTAATAACATTGCTGGTAAACATATAGTTTACAATACATCATTAATAGTATCATTAATTTAAATCGAAGCAACTAATCGAAGTAAAACTTACGAAAAAAAAAACAACAAAAACCAAATACGCTTGTTAACTATTACCTAGAGAACAAATACATGAGTGAACTTTATATCAAAAAAAATACCCAAGATAAGCTTTACTTAAGAAATAAACTAATCCACTCTTTCTTTCCATTTGATTTGTAAATAAAAAACTGTTAAGAATAAGGAAATATTTTTTTGTGTCTATCAGAGTTAAAAGACTTCTTTCATTTTTCTTTTATTAGTTATTAAGGTTCAGCCTCCTCTTCTTTGCTTATAAAATTAAGTTTCCTTTCTTAATTATTAACAGTTATTATTATCGTTGTTGTTGTTATAAGTATAAGATTAAACACCCATTTCTTTGATCATACAATTAAATTTGAATAGGTGATTACTGAGGCGAACCGGACACACACACGTTCACTTTTATCATAAAGATTATTGTAGAATGACTATTATGTTATCTACCCCCGTGGATTAAATAAAGGGATCAAATCGAAATTCCGTAAAACAATGCTCCGTTTGACTAGAAGGTTATTAAAATAAAAAAAATGATGCATCTGCATAAGGTTGGACGCTACATCAGCTGAAACTTTGTGAATAGACCTAAGATGATGAGAATAGTAGTCATAATAATACAATTGATTCAAATCAGTTTAATTTGAGTTCATTTTTTATTTGAGCGTAACAAGGTGTGTTTAAAGAAATTTTATTTTGCGGTGATTTGAAAGTGTATTTTCCCGAGCAACTTCGTGTATGCCACATTTGTGAGCAAGATTTCACATGGTTTCATTCTCAAAGCGTGCGCAAATATGAGTACAAGAAAAACAGAAGTAAAACCCCTTCCACCCAACCCCCTTTTTCCCATCTTTCCTTCCTCCCAAAATAGGGGCCCTTAAACACACGTGTATTTGCGGAGAAGTGGGATCGGGGGAAGGGGATAAGTGCTCGGAAAAGTTATGGACAGATTGTAAAGGAAGTAGGAAATATTGGCGGCAGCGGCGGCGGCAGGAATTTGGAAGATGCAACCAAAAAAATAAAATCGGGCTTTCTATTAGGGGCGGTTCTTGTGGCAATATTTGAAGGGCGATGGAAAATTGAAAATGATGAAAAAGAAACGAACCTGATCATCCCCTAGGCCTGGGTGAAACATGACTGTTTCTCTGTCTGGACAAAAAAAACTAAGGATATATATATATATATATATATATATATATATATATATATATATATATATATATATTAGTATTTCATGTATCCACATAACATTTTATAAGGATATATAATTTTTTATGTATCAATTTTCAGTATTTACTTCAACAGTGCTCGATACGTAAGTAGAGCTAGGTAGTAAGCTATAAAAGTATATTTATGGCAATTAAGCTACACAGAGGCTCCCGCGTTTTATCCCCGGAGGGGGGGGAGGGATCTTCTGGCTAAAATGCATTTTAGCCTGAAGATTCCCCCCCCCCCGGGGAAGAAACGCGGGAGCCTCTGTGTAGCTTAATTGCGATAAATATCTTTTCATAGCTTACTATATATATATATAGAGAGAGAGATATAAAGATATATATATGTAAATTGAAAAAGGAAAACAAAAAAATATTATTTATGTATTCATAAACGTTTTGTCTTTATTTCAAGACATCCTCAGGATGATTGCTTGATGAAAAACAAAATATTTTAAACAAATATTTTTACCAAGTGACCAAGTGGCAACAAAGCTGAAGATAGCCGGGGGGGGGGGGTAAACACCTTCTGAGCTTGACACCAATTGCACTGATGTTGCACTGATTTTATGTACTAAATAATTAATAAATATTTATACATATATATATATATATATATATATATATATGTAAGTAAATTTCGTGTACAACAGTTCATTTTATCAATACATCTGAACTCGTTTAATTTATATATATATATATATTATATATATATATATATACATATATATACATATATATATATATATATATATATATATATATATATATATATATATATATATATATATATATATACTACCACCATCACAAGCATCACATGATTGTGACATTAAACTGTCTCAAATTACAGCAGTAGTACGACGGCCGTTTGTAGCTCGCTGTCAACGGTCGTCGTTGAGAAATATTAGAAAAATATAATAGCATTGAAAAAAGACGGTTGCTCGTTCGAAATATTTAATTTATTGTATTAAAAAAACTTGTCATTCTATCAGTTTCTTAAATAAAAAAAAAATATATTTGGAAGTTTTTCAACCATTAAAACTATATACCCCCCCCCAAAAAAAAACAACAACACTTATAGTTCCAAGTCCTTCATTAGAAAACTTCTTTTGTTTCTAAGTCAATCAATTTCAATCTACATTAATCTGCTTCCAAGTATTTACGCTCGTTTTAATATTATTGTAGGGATTATCAGTTGTTTACCATGCAAAACTGTTTCGGGAATTTAAAAATGAAACAGTATTTTATCTCATGACTTCTCAGCAGTGTGCATCAGACACCCTCCCCTAAAAAACAAACCAAAACAAGAACAAAAACATCCCGGATATGAGATCTAGCTGTTTGATCCAAATTAATTTTTTGCGGACGTATTTTGTAATTAAAAATGTTCCTCTCACCTGTATTTTGTTATTAAAAATGTTCCTCTCACCTGTATTTTGTTATTTATAAAAATGTTCCTCTCACCTGTATTTTGTTATTTATAAAAATGCTGTATTTTATTGTGTATTTTATAGTGGCGAATCACTTATACTACTTATTTGGTTATTTATATTTTTATGGATTCAAATTATTATTTATATTTAGTTTTATTTAAAAATATTTTAAAATTAAATATATATATGTATTTGTTTATATTACTCTATATGTGTTATTTATATACATAATAATTTTCTACTGAATTTCTTATATAGTTTTGGATTCATTTAATATATCTACTTTCATTAATTTTATATGCCCAAAAAAGCGTCAGTATGGAAGGTAATTACTTTATATATATATAATGTATATATATATATTTGTATAACATATATATATATATATATTTGTATAACATATATATATATATATATATATATATATATATAGGTATGTATATAGATATGGGTATATATATATATATATATATATATATATATATATATATATATATATATATATGTGATAATTTATTTATTTTTACCACAAAATTGATTTTGTTTCACGAGAGCAGTTTGAGGGGCCCCCGATCTTCAGGTCTTGAAATCACATTATGCCTGTTAAGATAAGTTCACAATCACACAAAGTTTTTATGAAGGTGACAGAAATTTAAAATAAAAATTGAATATGAATAGAAATAAAACAAAACAAAAACAAAAATACAAGTAAGAAGGAAGAAAAAGACAAGGAAAAAGAAAAAGAAAAAAGAGAAAAAGAAAAAGGAAATATTAAGAGCAACACGGGACATAGGAAGAACACAGATATGACTTGGTGGGGGTGGTCGAAATATGAAGGCATATATTTACGGGTGGACGCGTGTCAAAAGAATCTTTGTCTGAGTCCAGCATAGGACAGATTATCCCATTTGGTAATTTGCCTATGAAGGGGAAGGAAAGAGTAACCTTATATGGGGAGCGGGTGGAGGATGAGGGGGGGGGGGAGGGCGGATAAAAAATATTTAAGGTGCTAATAACAATACAATTGAAAAGTTAAAGAATTGAAAATTAAAAATGTCCATATACGGATAAAAATAAATATAAAATTATGAATACAGTAAATTTGTAATCATATATATATATATATATATATATATATATATATATATATATATAATTTAATATTTGTTCGTGAATATTATTATTAAGCCCTTAAAGTAAAATTAAAGTTGAGCACTATTAGGAGATATGTAAAAATATACATTCACTTAGCTACAAAGCAAGACTCCATCTAAGGTCGCCGAGTCCTTTAGTCTATCTTAATGTTTACGCTGTAATAGACATACATATAATTTAAATTATCCGCACCCCGTGGTAATTTGAAATGACCGTTAGGTTAGAATGAAACCGAGTTCGCGTCTCATGACCGTCTGACATTATCACTTCACTTCACTGAACAGAGCCATACGCTTGAAACAACGTTGAAAAAGGCCTTTTACGATCGAATATCTGATTTATAATATCGATTCTATTTATTGAAATTTTTTTTATTGAATCGTATTTGGTTTCTAAATGATTTCTTATATTTTCATCAACCTATGCTTCAAATGCAGAAATATATATATATATGTATATGATTATTTTTATTTACACAGACATGTACAAAATCTGCGACACTGGCATGTCGATGTTATCGATCAACAGTTATTATAAACTGAGATCTCACCAGGAAGAGTTAGAATCCGATCTTAACCTCAGATCATATTTTGGAGAGAAACTATAAACCCGGTTGAAATTCTTTGGATTACTACCCTGTGGATGTTTTTACCTGGATTATTACCATTATATATATATATATATATATATATATATATATATATATATATATATATATATATATATATATATATATATATATATATATATATGGGAAATGAAAAAGGAAAACACCAAGAGATATTTTTTATATATTGACTAACGTTTCGTCTTTATTGTAAGACTTCCTCAGGATGATAATTTGAAGAAAACTATCATGCAAGTACAACGAAATTTTGGTTTCACATGATGGGGTGATAAGGAAAAGTAGTGGCTACTGTGAGCGCTGGAGGAGAGTCCAGGCTGCGAGAAGTCAGTGGTGGCGAAGGAGTTTTCATTGTATTTTATTAAAAACAATTCTTCGCCACTACTTGAATATATTTGAAAGGTACTCCAATCTTTATAGATATCGAAAATACAGATGTTGCTGAATGATAGTTAATTATCCGGACCACTGGCGCTAATTACTAACAAAACAAATGGGTGTCACGTTGTTTATTTAGTATGATTCGCTTGTGGCCCTAAACTAACGGGACACATGCATTTAGTACTGGGTATTCTCTAAGCTCCTAGTATTGACTTTCACCATGAATCTAAAATGAAAGACGAGATCCATTCTGTTGTTAAGACCGCTGCAAAAAAGGCTGTATCATTCTACCGTTCCAGGAAGTACCTGACGCCTGATGCAATCCTATACCTATATATAAGTGAGGTACATCCTGAGATGGAACACGCACTCCTTCAAAAGTTCTGGCCTTTTGGCTAGGAAGAAAATGTAGTATCTCTTCCGATGGATACTGCAATCTATAGACCGGTGTCGTCTTGTCCTTCAAGGCTTGATTCCGCCGGTCTGTGGCTATGTCCTGTGCAGTTCTAGGAGGTCCACCCTCCCAGGCTTTGGCTCCCCTCTTTGAGAGGAGTAAGTTTATTGCTTACTGCCTGAGGCGCCCCTACCGGGGAATGCCGACGGGCTGCCCAGGCAATTTTTAATGGCCAGAGTGCTCACTTTCTCGGGCGCTGGCGTTTCAAGTCCTACGTTCCCGACCTGACCTTGGGTCACATCTTACCTTGTGGAAGTAAGATAAAACTGGCCTTGTGCCTAACCCCCTGGAGAGGAGGTAAATAAATAAACACTGCTGCAAAATCTGGGAAGTTGCCGCACAGAGCATTCTTTCCCGTCTTGACAGATTATAAAACCAACTTTGAAATTAAGTGGGGAGATCATCTACTCTCTTCCCTTCACCCCTTTACTCACAGAAGAGACGTTGCTAATCTCTTTCTACTCTATCGTTATTTTAATGGAAGGTGCTCGATTGAGCTTTAATCTCTGATTCTTCCATCCGCAGCAATGTTTCGTCTGTCTACCACATCGAAGCAAAAACTTTCCTTTCTCCCTTAGTGTGATTTGCGTCAAGCGATATTTCCACAAACAGAGCTTTTTTGCAAGGACTTCCCGTCTCTGGAACACATTCTTACGGGACTGCTTCTCCGCATATTACAACTGGGTCGTATTTAAAGCCAATGTCAACGGATTCTTATCTAAACCCTCCCCCACAAACATTCGAACTGTGTTCTGACAATCATTCAATCTCATGTACCTGTTATGCTCAAGTGACATCTGGTCTTGATATGTGGTGACCCCTTTTAGTAAAAACAAACACGCAAATAAAACATGGATTTTTGAACGGGTCCCTGTCGTATCAAAGAATCAAACAAGTATTATAGTATCCTTATTTATAGTCTTTGAAGTTTATGCGTGTGTAACCGGAAAGCATCTCATCTTTTGCGATTAACTTCAATGCTACCCTTTTTGGGGTTTTAGTTTCCTGCCAAATTGAAAACCTTGCCGCCCTTCCCCTCACTATCCATCTTAAAAAATATTTCCTCATCCTGTCTGCCCTCCCCCCAAATACAAAAACACCTTACCCCCTTACTTTAGGATACCGACAGAATTGTTACCATTTACTATGACTACTGCTAAACGCTATCATTAGTCCCCGTCCCTGACTCACTCCTTTTTGAAACCCACCCCTGTTCCTTTCGTTCACATGTACCCCTTACCCCAGAATCTCAGCCAATCTGTTTGTGAGTGCCTGATACAGACTGGGCACGTGCTCACCCGGTTACAGACCCCTTTTTTATCATGTAATGGAAACTGAACGGATATGTTTCCCACGCTTGCTATCTATTTTTGTTCTTTTTAATATTTTTGTTTGTTAAACTTTTGGAGAACCTGCTAAATTTCTTCTACATTCTGTGTGTTCTGCTCTTTCCTTTGCTCAGATTATTAAAACTTTTATATTTCAACTCTCACCCCTCCAATAACCGAGGCCCATAAAAAATTAACTGAACAATATAATAAATTTTAAAAATATATATATAATACGCGCGTACGCATATCCTCATTCAGAGATCCAAACAAGCCTATTTACCCACCCCTGAACTTCCTCGACCGGGGTCGGCCCAAATGAGGGGTTTAATTTCAAGAGCGCTCTGAAGGCCTTTTTTATTTTTATTGCTTGTCTTTTTAAGACTGTTACCGAAATAAATTATGAAGTCATTTTTTCCTGTCTGTAAAACACGTTATCACAAAACTGTTTTCTTGCACACTTTATGCAACATGGTCGTCTAAAAATCCCATGTCATCATAAACCGTCCCTATAAATAATCAGATTCTGTTAATTTCATTCATCATTTCAAGCTTCTCATAACATTCTTCATCATTCAACAGTTCATCTGATCAACTGTTGTGATATAATCCTTATTCAGATATACAAAGGACTCTTCTGATAAGTATATCATATTTTGTACTGTAATTTACTCAGGGAGGCGAGTAACGAACGTTACTTGTTTGTAACGAACGCTACTTGTTTGTAACGAACGTTACTTGTTTGTAACGAACGTTACTTGTTTGTAACGAACGCTACTTGTTTGTAACGAACGTTACTCGTTTGTAACGAACGTTACTCGTTTGTAACGTACGTTACTTGTTTGTAACGAACGCTACTTGTTTGTAACGAACGTTACTCGTTTGTAACGAACGTTACTTGTTTGTAACGAACGCTACTTGTTTGTAACGAACGTTACTTGTTTGTAACGAACGTTACTTGTTTGTAACGAACGCTACTTGTTTGTAACGAACGTTACTCGTTTGTAACGAACGTTACTTGTTTGTAACGAACGCTACTTGTTTGTAACGAACGTTACTCGTTTGTAACGAACGTTACTCGTTTGTAACGAACGTTACTTGTTTGTAATGAACGTTACTTGTTTGTAACGAACGCTACTTGTTTGTAACGAACGTTACTTGTTTGTAACGAACGCTACTTGTTTGTAACGAACGTTACTCGTTTGTAACGAACGTTACTCGTTTGTAACGAACGTTACTTGTTTGTAACGAACGCTACTGGTTTGTAACGAACGTTACTTGTTTGTAACGAACGTTACTTGTTTGTAACGAACGCTACTTGTTTGTAACGAACGTTACTCGTTTGTAACGAACGCTACTTGTTTGTAACGAACGTTACTTGTTTGTAACGAACGTTACTTGTTTGTAACGAACGCTACTTGTTTGTAACGAACTTTACTTGTTTGTAACGAACGCTACTTGTTTGTAACGAACGTTACTCGTTTGTAACGAACGTTACTTGGTTGTAACGAACGTTACTTGTTTGTAACGAACGTTACTTGTTTGTAACGAACGCTACTTGTTTGTAACGAACGTTACTTGGTTGTAACGAACGCGACTTGTTGCCACGCTTTACATCAGTCGAGTATCCGTCTTCGATAAGCAGCCTGACAAATATTAAGCCATTGTGGTGGCCATTGTATCTGTATTAATTCTGGGTAGTTTTAACAGTTCCACACTCCCAGGCCTTACCTTCCCTTTTTGGGAAGGAGTTTGTTAATTTTTAAGGGGTGATGAACAACCTTTCGGGTGCTGACTAAATCTCTCCTGCTTCTGACCTTGTGCCACACCATCCGAAGTGGGGAGGATGTAAATACCAAAATGATTAGCAACGCTACTTTGCCACAATATAAACATATCGAGGATACGTTCTCGACAATCAGTCCGACAGTTACTGGGTCATTGCGGTGGCCTTTTAGCTGTCGGGCTGTGAGATTAGTTCTGGGTAGTCATGGGAAAGGAATTAATTTATTGCTAACTGTCTGATGCACCCATACAAGGGAATTCCGACAGACTTGCTCAGGCAATTGTCAAATTGCCAGAGTGAAGCATTTGCGGGCACTGGCTTATTATTCCAACCTTTTTGCTGTGAGACAGATGTAAATACAGAATAGCTGAATATACACTGGCGGCATTAAATTGTATTAGTGTAATATCACATTATTTCATGATTGTATGATATGTCTGTTGTATTAGTGTAATATCACGTTATTTCATGGTTGTATGATTCGTCTGTTGTATTAGTGTAATATCACGTTATTTCATGGTTGTATGATTCGTCTGTTGTATTAGTGTAATACTACGTTATTTGATGGTTTTATGATTCGTTTGTTGTATTAGTGTAATATCACATTATTTCATGGCTGTATTTAACGTCTGTTATAATATCACGTTATTTTAAAATGTTGTATGATTCGTCTGTTGTATAAGTGTAATATCACGTT
Source organism: Sepiola atlantica (assembly GCA_963556195.1). NCBI lineage: Eukaryota > Metazoa > Mollusca > Cephalopoda > Sepiida > Sepiolidae > Sepiola > Sepiola atlantica. The sequence continues at coordinate 27,838,618 of OY744553.1, forward strand.
ATTTCATGGTTGTATGATTCGTCTGTTGTATAAGTGTAATATCACGTTATTTCATGGTTGTATGATTCGTCTGTTGTATTAGTGTAATATCACGTTATTTCATGGTTGTATGATTCGTCTGCTATATTAGTGTAATATCACGTTATTTCATGGTTGTATGATTCGTCTGCTGTATTAGTGTAATATCACGTTATTTCATGGTTGTATTTAACGTCTGTTGTATTAGTGTAATATTCCGTTGTTTTACGGTTGTATGGTTTGTCTGTTTTATAAGTGTAATATCACGTTATTTTACGGTTGTATGATTCGTCTGTTTTATAAGTGTAATACCACATTATTTCATGGTTGTATGATTCCTCTGTTGTATATTGCTTGCGTACTTATGAGGGTATATTTAAAAAAATGATTGTAGGGGATAGTGTACATGTTTCTATTCCATGGACATCAAAGGCAAACGCATACCCTACAATATTATTGCACCATCTTTGTACAGAACAGATCCTACACTATGATACTCGCCCGAAGGCTAATCGTATTTTAGTTCGAGTTTCGCGTTCGATACAATGTGGTCAGATTAAAAAGGAATGTTGTTGCAGAAGCTACACATGCGGCATTGCATTACTGTAAATGTTATACACATTTTTAACATATGTGTTTGTCTTATTTATTCTGTCTTTTACCCCCGAGTGGCGTTTGCCCTTGATTAGTGTGGATTCATTAGCAAAAAAAAAAACAGTCACAAAATATAAAACTAAACCAAAAATACAGTGTGGTCGTGAGTGTAATATTAAACTGTTTGGGACTTTGGGGAATGTGGAGTGAATCTTTAGTCACTATTTTAGAATGTGGAGTGACTCTTTAGTCACTATTACTTTCAGGTCAATTTTGACATCAAGTGGTAGTACCTGTCAGGGTGACTTATCATTTGCTATTACTCAAATGTAAACTCTGATCTGAAATTGTAGTATCCGGCAGGGTTTTTATTAATTGATCTGACTTTCAGGTACACTCTGACCCGAGATGGAAGTACCTGTTAGAGTCCTATCTATTGGTTAAATAGAATTTGCGTCTGGTACGACAATAAACTGACTCTGACACCGTAGGTTATACTTTGCTTCTAGCCTACACAGTGACGTGCAGAGGAGGGAGGCGATGGGGTGGTGGTTACAGGCATCTACATAGGATGCATCCAAAATGGGGGTCATCCAAATTAGAGGGAATCCAATCATATTGAAACTATATCCCTTTCTCATGATACTTTTCAGTACTAGGACATACGTGCGTCTTGAGGTATACAATCAATAGGTTAGCTCCGTCATCCCTGAATGCCACTGACACCATTCCACATCATTCCGCCGAAATTGATTTTCCCGTCCTTTTTGTCTTTTATTAAAATGTAAATTGGTAATAACCACAACAGGGAACCTCGTATGTGTAGAAGAAATTACTTTTTTTCAAGTGGACAAATAGAATTCTGGGTAGTCCATCTCAAATCGAAGATATTTCCCAAATCTTAGGGTGATTTCTCTTTTCTGAGTAAAACATTTCTCATTCGTAGCCAGTCTGTGATCTGCATGTATTGCAAACATGCAACCCACTAAACAAGCCACCTTATGTATGTTTACATGTATACAAACATATGGTTTTCTTTTCAGTTGACTGATTGAGCTGGAAGCCTGGGAACATACATTATTATGGTGGTTTCATACGTCATATCAGTGGCTTACCTCTTTTCCTCACTCTTCTACCGTACCTAATACGTTCAGTCTTTGGTGATATAATTGCCATAAAAACATTTCCAATGTATTTTGAGACTTTATTTATCTGAATCAAATTCGAGGTTAACAGGTTTTTACTAGAAATGACATAATTTATGAAATATACAAATTATAGAAGCAAGCGAGCGAATGAATAATATATATATATATATGTATATATATATATATATATAGAGAGAGAGAGAGAGAGAGAGAGAGATAGAGAGAGAGAGAGAGAGAGAGAGAGAGAGAGAGAGCGAGAGAGAGTTTTAATTTATTTTCATAGTCAATTTAATAATTTTTTGTAATAGAAATCGCTCCAGAAAAGACATGAATACAGTTTATGTAAGGAGCTAAAAAGAACAATGAATAATTATTGCAAAGACAAGCGATGCCTATTGCCCTTAGTCTTGAAAATACAGGAGGAACACAGTCAGCACAAAAGAGAGTTCTACAAGCCTGCAGTTCTTGGAAATCATAACTTAAAAGAAAGCTATCTGTAAGACCTTGAGGCAGTCGATCTTCAGACAGTGTTCAAGCTGTGAGACAGTGTTCAAGCTATGAGACAGTGTTCAGGCTATGAAACAGTGTTCAAGCTGTTAGACAGTGTTCAAGCTGTTAGACAGTGTTCAAGCTGTGAGACAGTGTTCAAGCTGTTAGACAGTGTTCAAGCTATGAGACAGTGTTCAAGCTGTGAAACAGTGTTCAAGCTATGAAACAGTGTTCAATCTGTTAGACAGTTTTCAAGCTGTGAGACAGTGTTCAAGCTGTGAGACAGTGTTCAAGCTATGAAACAGTGTTCAAGCTGTTAGACAGTGTTCAAGCTGTGAGACAGTGTTCAAGCTGTTAGACATTGTTCAAGCTATGAGACAGTGTTCAATCTGTTTGACAGTGTTCAAGCTGTGAGACAGTGTTCAAGCTGTGAGACAGTGTTCAAGCATTTTCTTGAGATTAGGTAACAACCTAATCTCAAAAACATGCTTTTGCATTTGGAACTGTTTGATCGAACAGTCAAAAAAAAGTCCATCTATACAAATTAACTTGACAAACACGAACAGACATCATTGAAGAATTAAAGGATGCTATTCGTCAAAATATTGCAGAAATCCTGTCTGCCATGACTCTTTGACCAATGAAAACTTCAGAAACAGTCCCTAACCGTCTTTAGCGAATAGAGGTCTCCATTTTAAAGAATTTTAATTTTGAAATTAAGTGAACAAAAACTGTAACCCTCTTTTTAAACAATAGATAAATTATTTTTTTATAGATGTTATTTCACCTTTCTTTTAAATGCCACACATAGATAAGTAAGAAATGAGTTGCTTACATTTATTCTTATTTTAATAAATAAAGAGAATTAGGCTTAAAGTAAAAAAGTTGAGTAGGGCATGGAGTCGGTGGTCGTCCCTTCACTAGTTGCACCTAAATACCACATCTACTCTATTGGCTAAACTGCTTAAAAATACCCGGATGATTTGATGAATTTTGTTTACAATACTATTTACAGAAACATGGTGGTGAGTCAGATACTTGAAACACTACAAAATAAAGAAATATAACAATAATTTAAAATTAAATAACTATATAAAGACCCCCGAAACCTATCTAAATATGACCTGTTCCGAATTTTATTTTTTTAACATAGTTTACTCTAAACAAATCAAGTTGACACTATAGAGGTAAGGGGCTACTGAGAATTAGAGTGAGAGTTTTGGGTGTCATTCTAAATTTGGAGTTGTGCAGCGAGATGCCTGTTCACATTGGTTTTAAATGTATTCATGTCGGTACAGTGAAGGGAACAGGGAGCAGAGAGGAAGTTCCAAAAGCCGGCAGCAAAGAAGCCATTGAAGTAGAAGGCTCCCCGGCATCTTGGGACCTCCACAGTGAATGGATGGGCTTCAGCTGATTGTCGGGTTGGTCTAGTGTATTTAATTATGAGATAAACAATCCTTGTACCATCGTCACAATGTAGAATCCACGTGATTGTTTTACAATTGTTTCCACAGAATGTGCTCCGATGAACTTACGGCACTTGTACCTCTTCAACGTAAATACCCACGATCAACCACAGCAGCAGCAAAATCCCACCCCTTCACTGCAGAAGTCCCAAGATGCCGGAAAACTTCATACTCTAATAGCTTATTTCCTCTGACCGCTTACCTGTGAAATTCTCTCCCAGCTCCCTGTATCCGACTGTGCCAACATGCATCAATTTAAATGTAATATGAACCAATATCTTTTACAGAATTCCCCAGTTAGCAGGCCATTCTAAATCGTGCCCCTAATAACACTAGTCCCTTAAGTCCCGATGGTAATATGAACAAAAGTTTTTAAAAAGTAGGAGTGGGGACTAGCTATAACAGAAATGTGGTATGGGGTTCTTGGGGAATGAATGGTGTCCTTCAAGATAAGTACACTTTGTGGTCTTAAGAAATGAATTGCTAGTGCCGGCATTGCGAACACCCACATATACCAACATATTAACACACACAGAATAACTAATACAAATAACCGACTCACACATGTATATTGATGCGCATACACATTTCCATGCAGTCACGCATGCTGTTTCCAGCCATCTTTTTTTTACCCGTGACTGACTTTTTCACTTCTTCTAAGATTATTGCTAATTTAAAATCTGGTGAATGGACTAAACTGGCGTCGCCGTGGGGCAAGACGTGAAACATTTGCCAAAGATTTGAAAGCTATAATGATATACTGTCACTCCCTAGAAACGCCCCGGGGGTTGGGACAGCCAATAATAGACAAGCACCGGTATTCTTAAGACTCGTCTATTCAATCTGCGAGTTGAATGATAAAACAATCTCTCTCTCTCTCTCTGTCTGTCTGTCTCTGTCTCTCTCTCTCTCTCTCTCTCTCTCTCTCTCTCTCTCTCTCTCTATATATATATATATATATATATATATATATATATATATATATATATATACAGGGTGGGCCAAAATAAGGGTCCTATCTTTAAATTTGAATAACTTGAATTTGAATAACTTCCACAAAATAAAAGTTAAACTCACCAAACTTTATGTGTGTGTAGACTGACCCTTCCGAGATTTTTTGAAATAAACAAAACAAATTTTAGCCGAAAAACACTTCTTAAAACTTACAAAAACTAAAGTATTGTTTTTTACACTGTTTTGAGTTTTTTAAGCAAAAATAATGTTTTCTAAATGAGGGTACGTTCCTTAGGTCTAATACGGCTCATGCTTGCTTCGGAAGGGGTCCTTTACTTATTCTAAAAAAAAAATAAAAAAAAATCAATAAATAAAAAAGTTATGAATTTTTAAAAATAGGACCCTTATTTTAGCCCACCCTGTATATGTATATATATATATACTACTAAAACTCTGACATTCTTTTTTTGCTATCTTGTTTGCTCTGTCTGTCTGTCTGTCTCTCTCTCTCTCTCTCTCTCTCTCTCTCTATATATATATATATATATATATATATATATACTACTACTACTACTACTACTACTACTACTAAAACTCTGATATTATTTTTTGCTATCTTGTTTGCTCGCTTGGCGCAACGGATAAAGTTCTAAGTTATAATCAGTTCTAAGTGACTGTTTTCTAAAGGTTTAATATTCAGATCTCACTACAGACGATACTAAATGAATAATATATAATAAATGAATAACATATATATAACAAATGATAACATATATATAATAAATGATTAGAAAATAAGTATATAATACAAATGTGTAAACGTATAACTTCACGCAGGACCGACATGGAAGTTTCATAAAAGAACATTTGAAATAAGCGTTGTTCAAATTTGAAAATGTCCACTTTTTACAAAAGTTTTATATTTAGCTATTTTTTTTATATAAAAATAGATTTCTGAAAAAAGACGGAAGAGTGTCCGAAATATTAAGATTATAATCACAATTATAATTTTCATGTTTTTATACTATGAATTTATTTTTTATCTTTCAAACGTGAAGGAATTGATAATTTTAATCCGAGATAATATAAAAAAACAATTATATCAGGCTTCTACCAGCTCATAGCTGACGGAACGAGAACAATCTACCCCGTTGATTAAATAAAATGTTTAGTTCAAAATCCAGTACGGACACGAGTTCGACATAACGATTTCAAAGTTCGCACCTTAAGATGACGGAGGTTACATCGACCAAAACGTTGTGCAAATAACATCCACGATGAAAACAGCAGTTCAAATAATTCAAATAACGTAAAAATGTATCTATGATAGAAACACTTGAAAGTTGCTGGTTGCTGGTTGCTTTCTTGCTTGTCACCATGCACACGTTTTATCTGTAAATGGATGTTTTAGATGGTGGGAGGAAGAGTCAATGACGTAAGGACGAATATTAAGAGGCGTAGTGAGAGGAGGCGAATGACGTAAGGGAAGTAAGCATTTCAAAGAAAGAGAAAACAGTTAATATAATGAAGGGAAAAAAGAGATAGAGAGGAAGAGAGAGCAGAAGAGATGGAGAGAGAACGTTATTGTGAGAGGAAGAGAGAGCGGAAGGGATGGAAAGAGATAGAGCGACTAAGAGGAAGAGATGGAGAAAGGGATGGAGAGAGAAAGAGAGCGTGAGAGGAAGAGAGAGGGAGAGATGGAGAGATGGAGAGAGTAAGAGGAAGAGAGAGAGAGCGGGAGAGATTGAGAGAGAAAAAGAGAGTGAGAGGAAGAGATGGAGAAATAAGGAGAGAGTAAGAGGAAGGGAGAGTGGGAGACATGGAAAGAGTAAGATGGAGAGAAAGAACGGGAGATATATATAGAGAGAAAGGGAGAGAGAGAGAGAAAAAGAGAGAGATTGAGAGAAAGAGAAAGGGAGAGAGAGAGAGAGAGAGAGAGAGAGTGGAAGAGATAGACAGAGCAATAGGGGCAGAGGGATGAAAGTATGGAGGATGAGAAATGATTTATATTTATTTATTTATTTATTTTTTGCTATAAAAAAAGTAATGGCAATTTTGGAGTTTGCGTACGAACATCGTACGCTAATAGAACCATGTTATTGGTTTACAAAAAAGGAATAGGCAGAGTACACATTACTAAAGTAGTAGTTTATACGATGTCAATCCGCAAGTTCGAATCTCACGTAAGTCTATAGGGTTTTTTCAAAACTAGATACGTATTGTATAAATATTTAAATATTATAACATAATAACCAAACAATATTTCATACATATTTTTAAAAACGAAGCGACCTTTTTTGGAAAATTCGCAAAAGATAGACATAAATGGTATTTGGCATTAGTTCAAGCGAATTATCTTTGCTAAAAATATAATTTCTAATGGTTTTTGCCAATAAAAACAATACACGATTCATCGTAGTTTTACTTACTCTCATGCAAATATTAAATAGTGTATTTTTTGTTCACAAATTTTCACATTTTTGTTAATTAGTACTAGCTACAAAGCGGTAGAAGCTAGGTAAAGATGAAAAGTGATATACCCAGGTACTGTACCAACACTGCTCAAGTAACAACTGTAAACTAGTTATAATGATTTATATATATATATATATATATATATATATATATATATATATATATACCCTCTACATGGGCACTGTATGTGTAGTATTAACATAGCATGACGTCGCTAGCTATAAATGCATCGTTCTTTTCATTAAGTTGAACGCTCTTATGACGTCAAGCCGCCGAAATAAGTGTTAAAATTATCACTGTTTATTTAGCTATCCAGTAGTGGCCGTATGGTTCTAGATGTCGGAATTTGAGTTGTAAAATACTCTTAGCCCGGGGTTTCGAATCACGAGTCCATAGTGAATAGTTATGTCTCTATGCTGATGGGTCCCGATTAAAAATGACGAAACGTATAGATAGATAGATGATAAACAAAAACAAATATATATATATATATATATATATATATATATATATATATATATATATATATATATATATTATGGAAATCGCTCCAGATAAGGCATGCCGCCACTTGATGTAAGAAGCTAACAAGAACGAAATATGGTTATCGCAATATTGGCCTTAGTCTTGAAAAAGCTATAGGTACGAGGAAACAGTCAGCAGGAATAGAGTTCCACAAGCCTGCAGTTCTTTGAAAGAAGCTACTGGAATAGGAAGCTGTATTACACTGAGGTAGTAAAACAGTGAATTGATGGAGACCACTAGACCAACGAGTTAAGCGAGCTGTAACAAAGGAAGCAGGGAATCAAAACAGTGAATTGATGGAGACCACTAGACCAACGAGTTAAGCGAGCTGTAACAAAAGAACCAAGGAATAGATCACATAATTGTGAAGAACACATGATAGCAAATACTGAGACTAGCACCATCACGTTTGAGAAGTTTTCTTTGTTTCTTATTTCTTTTCTAACTTCGCCGATAATTGCGTTATGTCATGTGAACACTGACGAAGCATAAATGACTTGTATAGTATAGATATCTTTGATTGGATTGTTTGCGAATTCCAAGTTGACGCGGTTAGTTAATTATACGTCTCATTATTGGGAGGATTTTCCCTAATGAATAGACTAGTTGGTCGGGGGATTGGGGCGATGAAACGCAAGGGAAACCCGGAGAAGGCTAGAAAAGGGCAAAGGGAAACTATGGAAAGGAAGTACAAAAATACTAACAAACGAATACAAAAAAAAAGAAGACTTGGAATGCCAAGGAAAGTTTGCCAAGACTAAAAAAGGTCAGCGACGAAATTGAAAATCCGAAAGCTAGGAAATATTTGGGGCGGTAATGGGGAAAAAAACAAACAGACAGCCGAAGCCGAGAAAGCGTTAAGTTTCTGTATCAGAATTGTTTACACAACATTTAATATGGCGGCCGCATGATTCAAGCTGTTACAGTTTGAAGTCAGGGTCCGAAATTTACAAACAAGACATTCTAGGTAATTGCTTAATGTTATGTCCACATACTAGGATATATATATATATATATATATATATATATATAATATATATATATATATATATATATATATATATATATATATATATATATATAGCATTAGATAAAATGAAAGAATAAAATGAGGTGCGAATCACATTTTATTACAATTCAAAGTTCAAGCAAAGTAATTGAAAGTCCTTAACCCATGGGTTTTCAAAGAAAATTTTTCTTATCAGAGAATCATTACCGCAGTCGAATTACAGCGAGTAAATAAAACTTTACTTTGAAAACATGAAGATAAACATATAAAAATATAATAATAATAATAATAATAATAATAATAATAATAATAATAATAATAATAATAATAATAATAATAATAAACAAAATTAATAGTAAAAGTAATAATAAAAACATATATAAAAAAATAATCAATATATGCAACACAAATTGTATCGGTAATTGCTTAATTTTGTGTCCACATACTGGGATATATATATATATATATATATATATATATATATATATATATATATATATATATATATATATACATTTTCTCGCACAGCTAAGTAAGTGTTCGTCATACTAGTCAGGGATAAGTCCTCAACAGTCAGTCCGACAGTGACTTTGTTGCTGTCTGGCTAATGTATGATTATATCAGTCCGAGTATGTCCACTTTCCCATGCTTTACGTTCTCTCTGAGAAAGGAATAATTTATTGCTAATCGCCTGAGGCGCCCCAACCAGGGAATGATAATAGGGCTGCTCAGGCATTTTTTGTAAATAAAATTACGCTTGTCCTAATGCGCTGGCTTTTCAAAACCACACCTGACCTTGTGTCTAACCTCCTGGAGAGGAGGTAAATAAAATACATTATCTAGCTTTGATAGCAAACACTATTTAATATTGTTTATGTTACCGACTGTAGAGAGAGAGCTGTATTCTAGTTACGAAGATCAGTAATTTACGCTAAGTGTAAATTGTGACCTCACATAGTAAAGAGCTCAATCCAAAGGTGGAGAGCAAATGCAGTTATCTCGACTTATTACGGCACTTCCTATATTCTATAAGCTTTATGTTGTTTGTACAACTGTCCTAGTGTTGTTATAATGAATGGCGACCAAGATCCAACCATAATGAGGATCCATATTTATCACCTAAATATTTAATGTGAGTCAGAAACCCGTGTCCATGGATTACTTTTATGTACGTATAACATTAATATATGTATATATATATATATATATATATATATATATATATATATATATATATATATATATATATATATATATATATATATGTTTATATACAGGGTGGGCCAAAATAAGGGT
>OY744553.1:27856091-27881091 GCA_963556195.1 Sepiola atlantica
AATAAAAATGGAATAAAAAATAAGCAAGTCAACAACTAACAAAAATAAACTAAAAACTTTACAACATGAGTTTTTGAGTTTATTTTTGTTAGTTTTTGAATTGCTTATTCTTTATTCCATTTTTATTTTTACATATATATATATATATATATATATATATATGTATATATATATATATACATATATATATATATAAACTTAGGTATGTGTATCTGTTTATATATTTCTATGTATAGAATTCACTCCTTACCTAATTAACCGACCATTATGAATTTTGGAGCACAGCTGATATGCATAATGGTGGCTAATGTGGGCTATATTTTGTCTTATTTAGTTTCAATCAAAGAAGGCGATGGGGGCCATTCGTGAAAAGAAAGATACTTATGATTGTTGTGAAATTTTAACAAAAACTACGAGACATACATTCATAAATATTTCGCAAATTTCAATTTTTTTGACGCATCGAAAATGGTTTTTAGGGGGCGCAACCTCTGATTTGAAAATTTAAATATTTTCATTATATTTGATCCATGGTCACGATTTCTTGAATTTCAATTTATTCTTAAGACTTCTTAAGACTTTTTATACATTTTCTAGAATCATAATCATGTAATGATTTTTTGTCAAAATGGAATAAGGATTCTACACATAAGAATTAATATCATTTTATCTGTATTATAATCTTCATAAGGAAACCTAACATTGTTGCAAAACTTTTCTGTTCGGACAATTAATTTTACCCATCCTAGGTTGGTATTATTCTAGTACATCTATATAAAAGAGTGTATATATATATATATATATATATATATATATATATATATATATATATATATATGTATATATATATATATATATATATATATATATATATATATATATATATATATATATATATATATATATCATAATAATAATAATAATAATAATAATAATAATAATAATAATAATAATAATCCAGGTAAAACATCCACAGGGTAGTAATCCAAAGAATTTAAACCGGTTTTATAAAAAGTGCTCAATATCAAATAGAGCTTTTATATATGATTATTTTTATTTACACACACCTGTACAAAATCTGCGACACTGGCATGTCGATGTCATCGATCAACAGTTATTATGAACTGAGATCTCATCAAGCAAAGTTAGAATCCAAATTCTGAAATTTTAAATTTCTTTGCTTCTTCTTTTTCTTCCCATTTCATTCTTTCCAAATATGATCTAATGTTAAGATCGGATTCTAACTCTGCCTGATGAGATCTCAGTTTATAATAACTGTTGATCGATAACATCGACATGCCAGTGTCGCAGATTTTGTACATGTCTGTGTAAATAAAAATAATTATATATATATATATATATATATATGTGTGTTTTTTATGGTAATATAGACGAAACAAATCTAAAAAAAGTTTACGAAGTGAAGTGAAGTCTCTGGAAAAAGTGGTAGTAGTTTTGACAGATCATGTCGGCCTGAGATTTACCGACAGCCAGACGGCAGGGGGTCGGAAAAAATAGAAAAGCCGTCTGGGATCCGCAGGAGGGCAATTTCCAGATGGCTCCATTTCATGATAAGAACAAAACTAGTCTATAGGAACGGGAAGAATTCCCCTCTTTCCTATTCCTTGTCCCAAACTTCCCGCCAGCCCTTGACATTAATAACCCCCTATGCACACGCACATGTGTACACGCGAAGCGTTTATTTCGCTCTTCTTTGAGATCACACACGCACACGCATTTATATATATATATATATATATATATATATATATATATATATATATATTCTTTACTTTTCTTATCTTTCCGTGTTTGCTGAAGATGGGGCATCCTACCGGATGCCAGACATTCACCGGCTATTTCAGACACTAGAGCCTAGAGATCTTTTTAAGATTCTAACCGTCCATTTCAGTGCAATTCACCGGGTATACTCGCCAGATAGATTTTGAAATTATTTTTCATTAGTCCTGTTGCTCCTATAATTACTGGTATGATGGAGATTTTACTAAGATTCCTAAATTGGTATGTTTATATGTTTATATATTTGTATCTACAGTCCTAAACTAATTAACCGATTATTATGAATTTTTAAATTTTAGAGCAGATCTGCTAGGCTTAAGGGGTCCAAATATGCGCTCTATTCAGTTTCATTCAGTTTAATTTACTTTAATGCAAAAAGAGTGAAACGAGCCGGAAGATGTTCGTAGAAAATTCAAATATTCCAATTGTTGTGAATTGGAGTATTTTAATGGGGTTTTAGGGGGCATGTTAGGTAATTTTTATATGTTTATATATTTGTATGTTTATATGTTTGTATGTACAACATTCACTCCTAAACTAATTAACAGACCATTATGAAGTTAATTATTAGGCATCAATCTGAGCAATATTTAGTTTTAATTGGCAAAGGTGACATAAAGGTTATCTATTCTGTTTGAGGGGTTGATTTTACCTGTCCTGAAGTCTTTCTCTCTCTCTCTCTCTCTCTCTCTCTCTCTCTTTCTCTCTCTCTCTTTCTCTCTCTCTCTCAATATATATATATATATATATATATATATATAATTATTTTATTAATAATAAATAATAAAGAGGGCGGACAGCTATAATCGGCCGTCATAAAAAAGTCCAACAGGAAGGATATTTCATTTAACGCTTACATTTGATGGTTTCTTTTATTACTCCTTATTGCTTCTTCTTCTTCTTCTTCTCTTTTCGTGTGAATCAGATGATTCTACTGTTGGCATTAGTTTCATCGATATTTTTCTAGTTAGAAATCTTTCTGGAAAGATATCGGGTACTTACGAGAAGGAGCACGAAAAGGTTGCCAAGTGAAAGTGGCACTGACTGGATTCGAACTTGGAACACCCAGGTCTTCAGTCCGTGTCGTTATCAACTATACCATCGTCACCTCCCAAAGGCCCTGCTGAGATGGGACTACTAATAATTATGTTTTTAATAATTAATCTTTTAAATATTATCTACGTTTTATCTTTGCGGAATTATCAGTGTAGTGATAACCATTCAAGCTACGTACACGATACGAACTTCGGAACAAGAGTCACATTTACCTCCAATTCCGAGCGCTCATCAATGAAGCAATTATGAATGGCTACAGACGAGATGGGAAATGTATGCGTAAAGGAGGCAGACAGCTATAGTCCGTCGATATATATATATATATATATATATATATATATATATATATATATATATATATATATATATATATATATATATGGGAAGAGAAGGATGGAAGTAATCCGACGTGATGGGAAGATGAAAAAGGAAAACCAAAAAAATGGATGTTTTTTATGTGAACATCAACGTTTCGTCTTTATTTATAAGACTTCATCAGGATGATAAAATAGAGAAAAAATGTCATGCAAGTACAGATACATGTAGGGTGGACATTTCATTCTATTTTTCCCAATATGTCCACCCTACATGTATCTGTACTTGCATGACATTTTTTCTCTATTTCATCATCCTGATGAAGTCTTATAAATAAAGACGAAACGTTGATGTTCACATAAAAAACATCCATTTTTTGGTTTTCCTTTTTCATCTTCCCATATATATATATATATATATATATATATATATATATATATATATATATATATATATATATATATATATATATAATTAATTTTTGAAATGTTAAATTTATTTCCTTCTTCTTCTCTTTCTCTATCCCTCCACTTCATTCTCTCCAAATATGATCTGAGGTTAAGATCGGATTCTAACTCTGCCTGATGAGATCTCAGTTTATAGTAACTGTTGATCGATAACATCGACATGCCAGTGTCGCAGATTTTGTACATGTCTGTGTAAATAAAATTATCATATATATATATATATATATATATATATATATATATATATATATATATATATATATATATATATATATTTCGGTGTCTAATTTATATATGTACCCGTGTATTTGTATAATACAATGACGTGCTCTGGCCAATTACTTCGTATAAGCAGTCTGACTACATTCACAATGAATAAAATAACAACAAGAAACGTAGATTATCTAATGGCCTGAAGACCGGATGCCAACTGTATTATATATATATATATATATATATATATATATATATAGAGAGAGAGAGAGAGAGAGAGAGAGAGAGAGAGAGGGAGAGGGAGAGAGAAAGGAGAAAGAGGGAGAGAGAGAGAGAGAAAGAGGGAGAGAGGGAGAGAGAAAGGAGAGAGGTGGAGGGAGAGAGAGAGGGAGAGAGGGAGAAAGAGATTCTATTGGGTTATATAAAGTTGGATATTTAATATTTATCCTATCGTTATAAAGAGATGCTCGATATTGTAGATAGAGAATCAATATATGAAATATTGAAATGATAAACAAAAAGAATTTCGATAATTTACAAATGTATTAAATCATCAAGTTTTCCATCAAAGAATATAACAAACTGACTTTTAATCTATGGATTAAAAATTTTGCCCTTCTCTTCGAAAGAGAAAAACACCCCAATAAACTGAGAAACGATATATTTTATTTTTTCATCATTACAATATTTCCTACATCTAGCCGCACTGAAGAGCTGTGACACAGCGAGGCAGTCTGTATGTGGATGACTATATGAAGCTCTTTTCCTTGGGTAAAGCTTATTTTTAAGGATATCGTCAACTGCCATTAGCTTTAAGGCATAGCTCATTGGGTAAAACTAATTTGAGCTCTCGGCACTTGACAATATTTACATTGAGATATCATTTACATTCAGTCAGTGTCGCATGATAGCGCAGGGGTAAAGGTGCCGACTATCAGCTCGACGGTTTAGTTTCAATTCCGGCTTGAGGCACTTACTGGTCTAGCCACACTGAAGAGATGTGATACAGTATGCGGATATATATATATTTGAAGTATTTAATTTCTTATTTGACTTGTTGTTAATTTGCTGTTTCTAAGGTACTTTCACTGCTATATCTTTTTAAGCTGACTGATGGGAAACTATGTGGTTTACATTATGAGAGGGTCATTCACCAGTATTGTCTGAATATATGTTTTTTGTCAAATGGTACTAGAACCTTATGTTTTATTGAGGGAATTATGTATGTGATGTTGTAAAGCAGGGGCGGGCAACCCCCGGCCCACGGGCCACATCCGGCCCGCGAAGGCTTAGCGTCCGGCCCACCACTCTGCTATGATTTATTATTGCAATCCGGCCTGCGGACCTTCCAGTAAAACTCATCTCATTTTGTGACATAGACGTAAAAGTAGGTTTCAATTAAGATATACAGTGGGATAAAAATGTATAAACATCAGCGAGCGATGATACATGTATATTTCATTTTTCTTTAACTATTAATTTCAAATCCTTGGCCTGAGATAAAAATAGAAAAAAAGAAAGAGAGGGGCAAAGAGGAAACGAGAGACGAGGAAAGGGCATAACACAGAGAACTTATGTGAGGTGTGTCAAAACGAATGCTGGATCAATTTGCTACTTCCCCAGTCATTATTTTTTATGATTCCAAAATGGCTCTTCATCGGCGCCTTTTATAACATCACATACAGAAGTCTCCTGAGAAAAAATATCAGATTTCTAGAGTGTTCAATGCAATTTTTGTACAATTTATTCATGTAAACAAAATATAGTAATTCTAAGATTTCGTTTTCACTCCGGCCCGCGCCTCCTTCCAAAGTCTCATCTGACCCTCACTTTGAAAAGGTTACCCGCCCCTGTTGTAAAGGGTGCTGACAAAGTGCCGATTTGGAGTCTTCAGAACAATAATACTGAATAAAATATTGCCAACTTGTCTTGGAAACGATCGTACGGCGTATAATTCGTTGATTTAGAATTCTTGGAACGCTGTTCAAATTTTGTTGATCTCAAATCACGGAAAGAATGTTTGTTTATTGTTTGTTTATTGCTCCAGAGATATCAAAATTATTTCCTCCCTGTCGGACTTCATAAACAGTAAGTAAAAGATTTACTGAAAAAGTAAGTGAAAGATTTACTGAAATATAAATAGATATGTTTTTGACGAAATGTGTCTTATATAGTGTTTCCAATTATCTGTTTTTGTTGAGCTTATCAAACCCAATAATAGTCTACAGAAAACAGCTATCCGTTGCACTTTACCTTTGTTCAATTCTTCAAATTGTTCTGAAATGAAAGAATATGAAAACATATAGATTGTCTCGAACACCCGGTTAAAGTATATGAATTTATCAAATAAAGTGAACATTTTTTTCAATGTATTTCAACATTTTTTGTTCTTTCTCTACAATTTAAATAAACCTATTTATAATTGCTATCATTCTGGAACTGTGAATATAAAAATATGTTGCACCATCCCAGACTTTTTAATAAGGCTGTTTACAATGCAGAACAAAAAGTTTCGTTTTATTTTCGCATTGGAAACAGCCTTACTAAATACGTACATACTTATTTATGTTTTTAACTTTGAAACTAAACTCAATTGGCACGTTACAATTGTCTATGAAAAAGAAAAGAAAAAAAAGAAAAAAAAGAAAAAAAAGAAAAAAAGAAAAAAAAGAAGAAAAATAGAAAAAAAAAGAAAAAAGAAAAAAAGAAAAAAAAGAAAAAAAAAGAAGAAAAAAAGATGAAAAAAAAGAAAAAAAAGAAAAAAAGAAGAAAACCAGAAGAAAAAAAGAAAAAAAAAGAAAAAAGAAAGAAAAACAACAACAGAAAAAAAGCATAGGAATGAGGACAATGTTTTCGGCCTTTCATCGTTCCGACATCATACACAAAGTATTTTTTGTTTGACAACTATAAAATGTCCCCGTCGTTCTTTTTGTCAAATAAAAATGGCCTCGATTGAACAATGAATTGGTTTGTTGCGTAGTCATTGTGTTTCTTGAGGTCAAGAGATGATATGGACAAAGAGACAGAATTCCTTTGCTTACAAGAATAGAACAATATATTCATATATAAAGCAAAGTTGTCTGATTTTGTTTCATATTACTTCAGTTAAAGTTCTCAGAAATCAAGGGGACGCTTCCTGGGGTAACACTTGATCTCTACATTAGATACATAGATATTCGAATATTGTATTAACGTTCTCCTTTACCTGTCAAACGTTGAGTTAGTAAAGAAGTTAAGAACATTAATGTTCCTCTCCTTCATAAGCCAGTTAATTATGTTATAGTATATCTTTCTTGTGATCTCATAATTTTAGCGGATTTCAGGACAAGAGATCATCTAGCCTCATGGTGTATTTAGCTAAGTGCTGTTACATGAGGTACCATAAGTTGGAGATGGTGCACCATTCATCATATGAGCCAATGAATAGCTGTGTCAATGGGATCATATTTAAGCTTCGCATACTGTTATTTTGAATATTTGGTCAGGGTTGACTCGTAGGGTAAAGTATCCTTATGTCAGGTTGTCCTGACTAACCATTGTACAGAGAGACCGAAGACACTCGAGAAGTCACACTCTCCTAGAAGGTACTTCAAACTTTCCAGTAGGTAATTCAAACTCTCCTCTAGGTAATTCAAAATCCTCCCTTTAGGTCATATTTGGAAAGATCTTTCCAAATATGACCTAAAAGAAGGATCAGGTTATTATTCTGCCTGATGAGATCTCAGCTTTTAACAGCTGTTGATCGATAACATCGACATTCCAGTGTCGCAGATTATGTACATTTAAATAAAAATAATAATATATATTAATATATATAAATATATATATATATATATATATATATATATATATATATATATATATATATATATATATGCATCCACATAGATATGTATACATTGACCTAAACATACGTACACACCACACGCACACATACAAGACAGGGGTCATGAAAAAAAAAACCCTCATAAATGATGTATTATTCGGACTACTGTTCTCATCTATTTTCATAACGTTTCAGCCGATGTAACCTCTAACCTTCTTCAGGGGTATTTTGTCGAACTCGGCAATTTTTCTGTTGAACCCGGAAATCTATAGAGAATCTCGAACGGAACTCATATTTTATCCCCGGGGGTAGCATGCTCTCGATCAGTCAGCCATGACCGGGTAGAAGTCCAAAGTAATTCGCAATTATAAAAGAGTGCCGCCACTTAGAACTGAATGTTACTAAATACTTTATCCGTTACGTCATGGCAGACGGAACGAGAACATGCTATCACTGAGGATTAAATTAACAGTTCCGTTCGAGATTCCGTACAGATTCCTGAGGTTGACAAGATACTTCTGAAGAAGGTCGGAGGTAACATCGACCAAAAAGGCTCCAACACTTCACACTAGAATTGTTCGCAGGGACTCGTGGCGTTACGGATGAAGTGCTAAGTTAAATTCAGTTCTAAGTGACACTCTGTTTCAATTGCCAATTGCTTAGGACTTCTGCACTGTCATAGCTGACGTAACGAAAGCATGTTACCCCCGTGGATTAAATAAAGAGTTCCGTTCGAAATTCCGTACAGATTCCTGAGTTCAACAGAAAGATTCCGGAGTTCGACAGAAAGATTCCTGAGTTCAACAGAAAGATTCCGGAGTTCGACAGAAAGATTCCTGTGTTCAACAGAAAGATTCCGGAGTTCGACAGAAAGATTCCTGAGTTCAACAGAAAGATTCCGGAGTTCGACAGAAAGATTCCGGAGTTCAACAGAAAGATTCCGGAGTTCGACAGAAAGATTCCTGAGTTCAACAGAAAGATTCCGGAGTTCGACAGAAAGATTCCGGAGTTCAACAGAAAGATTCCGGAGTTCAGCAGAAAGATTCCGGAGTTCGACAGAAAGATTCTGGAGTTCAACAGAAAGATTCCTGAGTTCAACAGAAAGATTCCTGAGTTCAACAGAAAGATTCCGGAGTTCAACAGAAAGATTCCTGAGTTCAACAGAAAGATTCCGGAGTTCAACAGAAAGATTCTGGAGTTCGACAAGATACACTCGAAGAAAGTCATAGGTTACCTCGGCCGAAAAGTTGCAAAAATAACTCTCAAGACGAGAACAGTAGTCGGAATAATCCAAATAATAAAAAATATTAATCCTCATCAAAAAATCAGAAAAAACACAAATTATATTCACTAATTCCGACACTTCTAATTCTATATGAAAACCTTCATCAAACAATTAATACGCTTCAAGTCGCATACCCCAAGATGTACTGATGATGACTCGGAGAGGAAAAAAGAAAGAAACCCACGAGCATGCACACACATACGCTACACTTTTAATAAGAACTTTGAAACCACATTTTTTTCAGAACTGAAATTTTTTTCAAAACAATATCTGAAGAGAACCAAATATGCTCGAAACACGTGTTATAACAATGTTTTAAAAGTGTAAAATATTATTTAATAAACAAATCTTAAAATATCAATAAATGTTGGTAGCTCCATTTCTTTAAATATACACTTTTCTCTCGTTCGAAACAAACTACATTCTACTTTATATAAGAATAAGTAGTAAATATACTACTTATTTTTTCTGTTATCAAGTTTCTTCCTGTAATCGTTGAAAAGTGAATAAGTGTACATCTGGTGCAAGTAAATAGATAATGAAAATCGGATGTGACAATCTATTTATTCTCTGACAAAAGAGAGCCATAAAAACGCTACTCAAATATGCATGCAAGCCGCGCGACATTATTCTTCCGTGGCCGACTCTTGCTTTCATGCCTGTCACTTTTGGGCGTTTAATTGGCTTGGATGTCGAGAAATATTTTCATTTTGAATAGTAACCTTTTTTTAAACAAAGATGGCGCTTTCATTCATTTAATCCTGATTTGTATATGATTGTGTTCCACCTATCGCTTTTCTGTTATTTGATATAATTTTTAATAACTGTTCAAGCTGTTACATTAAGTAAAATTTAGAAATTTTAGTTCTGGTTGTTGTTGTTTTTGTTTTTGTTGTTGTTATTCTTCTTCTTTTTCTTCTTCTACTTCTTCTTCTTCTTCTTCTTCTTCTTCTTCTTCTTCTTTTTTACTTTTTCCTTCTTCAGGGGTCAGACGTTTTTTGATATTACGCAGACTCACTTTCCACCACTCACTGTTCAGCGGATCAAGTGTCTCCAAATTCCACTGTGCGGTCTTGTTCAATTATTGCAATACCCGTTCCTTCGGGGGACCCGGTAGCATGAAACAAAACACAACGCTAGAGACAAGGACGTGCTCGAGAATGTTTCTTTATTCTTCACCACCAGCTGGTGTAAGTTGGGTATACACATATATATATAATTAAATATTTCTGTTAGCAAATGTCCTTTGTCATTAATACCCTTTCCCTTGTCTTACAAAGAAACGTCTTTCTCTACCTTGACGGAGGTTGATTTTCGACTCTACCCAACGTAGGTTATTTTTACAAAAACCAGGCAGAGTGATTTACCTTGCAACCTAGAGGGAAACACGACAATACGTTCGGTAGCAGTTTGCTCCCGGAATCTAGAGAAGGCTTGTGATCCCCACACCAGTTGTTTACGGCAGTTCGGCCGTGGTGGGGGTACCTCTCTTCGGGGCTGACCCACAACAAGTTTTTCTCTATATCCTCCTAACTCGATCTCTGCTACGTAAGCGATCCTTCTTCCTTCGTTTAAAACCTCCGATTTAATTTCTGATTTTGCACTCCGTGTGCCTTCTTTTACTGGTTTCGTGCACCTGATTATTTAAAAGATTACCGAGTCGCTTTTTTACCACGTCATACTCCGAAATGAACTCGTCGACCTCACACACCTGGGATCGTTCAAAGGTCACCGTTGTTCTTTTAGCCTAATTGACAATCTATCTAGTCTTCGACTTTTCTTCATTATAGCGAGGCCACGCCCTTAGCCTCCCCGTGACGTTTTATGAGTTATTACTCAACATGCCTGCATCATTATTTTACACAATCACTTGCTACCACATTTTCTTTGGCCGTTCAACCTTCCCGCAATCTAAGAAATCACACTTCTGCAACCAATTATCCAAGAGGATGAACGTTCCACGTGACAATAACAGCGTAACCGATTCGTCCTAAGGAAAACCTCTACTCTGGGCAAGTAGTGCTTTCGAAAATCTTCTGACTTGATGGAGGGCTGCGTGAAGGCCCAGCACTCACTGCAATGTGACATGAAACTCCTCACAACTAACCTCGAATATAAAGAGGGATAGGCCGCGATCAGAGGCAGCAGCTCACGAAATTTCGCTCATGCTGACTTCATTTTTATGGCCGTACTGAGTCGACATCCAACAGCACTCAGCATATCTCCTAAATAGGAAAAGGAGTCGACTACATCTATGATATTGTCATCTAGTACCCTCCCTTTGTGGGGATGGTTGTCAATAAGATGTTTCTGTCCCAGGATTCGAGGCTAATATATCCTTTGGGCCACTACACTTTTTTGTGGACGTATTTTATATTAAATTTCAAACAAATTCAGTCTTAGATGCTATGGCGTCACACTGACTCCGTTTTGGAGAATGGAAAGTAGTAAAATGATTGACTTGTTTTCAATCTAAAAGATATATTGATACTTTCTAGATACCAGTCCACTATTTTACTATTTTTTATGAGTGGAAAAATAAATAATAGCTCTAAACCAAAAAAACATGAACACGGATTCAGTCTGACGCTCTAGCGTCTAAGCTATTCTGCTTTGTTATATATCGTATACTTCTAATAACTTATATGTGTATTTGTTGCTGCTACCAATGCTGCTAAGCGAGTTAGACTTCTGCATTGAGCTCACAAAGATCGTGCCTCAGGGTTGTCTGGTCTGCATGAAGTCCTCCTCGTTGGTCGCTGCTATTCGTTGACCTACATGATTCTGGGTTTACAACCGACACCGAGAGCAACAAGGCTCAGCGTTGCATGCGAAGTCGGGGAAGGTTTGGCCCAGAATACACAAAGGGATAGAAGAGAAGCTCAATTGCTACTTTCACTAATGATTTGCTGTTTCGCACCTGACACATCTTTGCTTGCCACATGCAAAGGCAGAGACAACCAAAAGACGACGGATCCTAATGGCGACCACTCATGGATTTTCATCAGTGCCCTGTTACTCGGGAATCTCTGACACTATCATGTTGTCACCGTTCTTATCACGGTGAGCAATAGTTAGACTTTAGGGTGGGGATGCTGTTGCTGTTGCTGCTGCTACTGCTGCTTGTATGTAGGTCAATATTGAAAAATGCGTCAATTCTGAAAATCTTCTGACGTGAATTAATTATTTTCGGATAGAAATTGAATCAAAATACATTTTTTGGTTTAAGAACATAGACCAATTCTAAAAAAAATTTGTCAGACTAGCTTTATATATATATATATATATATATATATATATATATATATATATATATATATATATATATATATATATATATATATTAAAGTTTAACATTTAATTCCCCTAATCATGTTGAAGAGTGCATAGAGAAATACATCTGTTCGGCCTGCTTCCAAAACCCAGACTGATAAAACTCTGTTTCTACACAAAATCCCGTGACGTCACAGAACCCCCATGCGCAGGTGCACCTTGACCATTGATCTGAGGTCTCGTCAACGCGGTGACCCTGCCAACGTCTGTGAGCTCCGACTGTGAGAACAAGTTTATTTTGCACTCGACTGTACGGGTCCACCTGCACTAAACCGCGCAAGCCCAACCAAACGATCTCCCCATATACGTCGACTTCAAGATGTGTCCGGCCCCACAGAGCCATTATCCAACACCTACACGTGCTCAGTGTTTTAGTTTGTAGAAGTAGTGGTAGTATTTGTGGTAGTAATGGTGGTAGTATTTGTAATAGTCGTGGCAACAGTCATAGTAGTAGTAGTAGTAGTAGTTTTAGTGGTTCTTCTTCTTAGCGTGTCTTTGAAGCATGTGGTCATACGACAGTTTAACCCCTTTTCATGCAAGTCTTTTGTATTATTATTTTACTCTACAAGATCTTTCCAGCTGAATCGTATGGTCATCCTCTCCACATTTGCAGATGGTTGGGTCCGTTTTGTAACCCCATCTAGTCATAGCAACCGTTAATCGCACCATTCGCGTTGCTAGGTGGTTGAGTATTTCCACCGTACACAGGGTGTTTCTGAGCCCAGAGCAAAGGCCTCGGAAGGAGGCTTCTCATGCCAGTAGGAGGAGGGATTCTCCAACCGTAGTCTCTACAGCTGTAGTCTGGTCTCTTCCTGGGATGTAGTTAGAAGTTCGACATGGCTGAGAAAGCTTTTCCTTGTCTTCAGTTTTTGAGTCGTTGTAGTGGTAGCAGAAGTATAATTTCCAATACCTGTTGATCTAATTTTGTCGAGTACTTTTGGAGCTTATGAAATATTTTCGTTTTGGTAGTAATAATAGTAGTAGTCTTAAGAGTCGTAGTTATCGTAGTAATAGTAGTAGTTTTAGCAACCGTAGTAGTGGTCGTAGTTGTGATGTTAGTAATGGTGTTAGTAGTAGCAGTAATGATCGCAGTGTTGGTAACAGCAGTAGTAGTAATGGTAGTAGTGGTAGTAGTAAGAGGAGCCTTAGTAGTAATGTAATAGTTGTGCTAATAGTAGCAGTAGCAATAGTAGTAGTAGTAGTAACAGTAATAGTAGTATTTATCGTGTAATATCAAGGCTGGTTAACGCCAAATTGGTGCAATTCCGTCGAGTTGTTTTGTAGCATAGATTGGACCCATATGCAGACAGACAAAATGATATTAAATATAATATAGACGATAATAGGTAAACCTTATTTACAGACGATGGTTTCAAAAAGAGAGAGAAAAAAACGGACATTGGATTCGCGCCAAATTCAGCCTTAGATTCGCGTCGTATTGATAAGGTTACTTCAGTTTTGGCGCTTAAAATATGTCCGTCAAGGCGAAAAGAATGACCTTCAGAATCAGACAGATAATTTGATATGCCGTCCGATTGAGCAAACAACGTCACATCACAAGGAAATACATGATTAATTTGGTATGACAAGAAATCTCCGGACGGTTCCAGCTGCATAAATTCATCAAAGTGAATCTCGGAGGAACAAAAACAGACGACGCACATACACAATGGCGGCCAAGAAAAAAATGGCCGCCAAGAAAAAAATGGCCGCCAAGAAAAAAATGGCCGTCAAGAAAATCGAATAGATATTCTTGAGATGCGTTCATTCAATATACACGTTTTTTTACGATGAAAATGCGACTACAAACATGAATGTGACAAACCAACCGACAAATAGATGTTTGCAGGCATCTATAAATAGATACGTCCATTAACTCTGTTTTTTAGTAATAAAACATAAATTCTCTCACCCCCACCTCTCTCTCCCTTCTCTTACCTCATTTTACTTCAGTGTAAATTCTCAGAAATCAAGAAGCCCCTTCCTGGGGCTAACACTTGATCTCTATATGAGATACATAGATATTCGAGTTTTCCATTAAAGTTTTGATTTATCTCTCAAACATCAGATAAGTAAAGATGTGAAGAACTTTAATTTTTTTTTTCCCGATTGACAACGTTATAGTATATCTTTAGTGTCGTCTTTAAGTTTTACTGTATTCCAGGGCGAGAATTCATTTAGTCTGGTGGAGTATCCAGCTTAGTGCTGTCGCTAGATGCACTATTTATCGTAAAAGCTAGTGTATAGTTATACTGAGAGGATCTTATTTGGGTTTCGAATACTATGTTATTTTGAATATTTTGTCAGGGTTCACTTCTAAGGTGGAAATATTCTAATGCCAGGTTGTTCTGACAAACCCCTGTAAAGAGACCTCGAAGATAATGTCGAGTATACTGTATAGTAGGCATTAAAATTCTCTCCCTATTTATATATATTATTCGGATTTTATTAAGTAGAAGTTCTCAGAAATGAAGGGGTTTAACACATGCTCTCTATATGAGATACATAGATATTTGAATACTCCGTTAAAGTTCACGTTTACCTGTCAAACGTTGAGTTCGTAAAGAAGTTATAAACATTAATTTTCTTCGGTACTTGTTTAGATATTGACCCTAATTTCCGTGACTGCCCGGCAGAAGCAAGCCGACAGCTAACGGAAGCGTCCGAGACCTGCCGAGTCGGCAGACGACAACAATGTAAGACGATGAATATACGAAAAAAGAAATGCATATATTTTATACAAAAAATGAAATAAATGAACAAACCCATAGCTGAAATAAACAAACTTTTTTATTATTATTATTTTTAAACTGAAATAAACTGTTTTTTTAAACTTTAAAACGCGAAAATAATAGAAACTGTTTTTTTTTTTTGTAACTTTTGTAAACCATTTTTTTTTTTTGTTGCAATTACGCATTGTTTTTTTTTTCATTATTTTAGCTTTTTTTGGAGGGTTTTTTTTCTTTTTTTTTTGCATTAGGCATTTGTTTCCTTCATTACATTCTTTTCCTGGAGGGGTAAGGCCAGTGGCGTAGCTAGACCTTTTGCCGCCCGGGGCGGTAGTAAAATTTGCCCCCCCCCCCGGCAATTGGGTGCTCGGAAAATTCGTCCATGGATAATTCGCCCATGGATAATTCGTCCATGGAAAATTTTTTGCTAGGTAGGAAAACTGGTCCATTATTATTAAGTTAACATTATTCTTAATTTTCATACCTTGCGAAAATTAGTTCTACGGTATCTAATTTTCCTAAATTCAATTAAATTAAAATTAAAATATGAAAACTGATTTTTAATATTTTTTATTCATTTGAGATTTTATCTGTTTTCCTTTTGTTTTAAGTAGATGGTGGGGGTTGCCCGGGGTGATTTTGTCCGATCCCCCAGCTAGCAATTGTAAAGTTTACAAGGAGTTATAAAAAGTATGCTACAAAAACAAACGTTTGGACAGTAATAAAATTAATGAATTCAAACTTTCGCATCTAATGTTATTTCCTCTTTGATGTCGGTGTATATACACCCAAATATCCAACTTTCTTTTCGCACCTATTCGATAAAAATTTATATGAAAGTTCCCCTTTAAGTATGAAAAGAAGGAGAAAATGCAACCACAAGATCAGATGCATCTTTAATTCTCAACTCGGTACTATCGTTTCCGTTTCTTTTATTTCTGAACCTTTGGAAAACTATTCTCCCAGAAATCAATGATGCCCAGAAATATCTTCAAAAAAAGGGCTGGATCTGCAACAAAGTTCTGTCAGGCTGACGGCGTTGAAAGATTTCCTTCTTCAGAATAGAGAAAAGATAGTGGACACTGCAATAGACGAGTCAAAAACACTCTGCTCTGAAATGGGGATAAGCATGGAGCGTCGTATTCGCAAAAAGAAACGAATGGATGGTGAAGGATTGACTGATGCAGCGCTGAGTTTTGATACTGAGTTGAGACGGGAAATGCTGTCTGTCATAGACAGATTGACTGAAGAAATATCTTGCAGATTTCAACAAGTTCACAATCTTGCAAATAAATACGCTTTTCTTATACCGTCAAATCTGCTTGATGATAATTATGATTGTCAGCTTGGTGGATTTGACGAAGATATAGAAAAAGAGAAATTCTTTGCTGAAAAGAAGAGGTTACAGTATGTTGTAAAAGCTTCAGAAAAAGACAAAATCGATGGACCTCTTGAACTTTTGAACTTTATACAAAGATACCAACTTGGGGATTCCGTCCCTAATATTGTGATCTTGCTGAGAATTTTCCTCACCAGAGCTATTAGCGTTGCTAGCTGTGAGCGCTCTTTCTCAAAACTGAAGCTCATAAAAAACTACCTTAGATCAGCAATGAGCCAGACAAGACTTACAGACTTGGCAATCCTCTCAATAGAGAGGGAACTTGTCGAGGAAGTGAATTTTGATAGAGTCATTGATAACTTTGCCGAAAAAAAGGCGCGAAAAATCTGTTTGTAAATTTTCAACCGACTTGATGCCTTGCGACAGTTCTCTCACAAAAAATAAATTTATAGCCTTATTTGCCATTCATAAATACATTTGTTTAAAATATATTAAAACTATTTTTAAAAGAGTTGAAACGTTATTAACAACAACAAATTTCTGAAAACCGAGCGATTACACACACGGATTTAAAAAAGCACCGATACAAGACGTTTTTTCTCTTCGGAGGGCTCGCCCTCTTAATAATAACATTATGAAGACAAAGAAAAGAAAACTACATCGGACTATTCTCTCCTTGATACATCCATGTTATTTGGCGAAAATTCGGACTTTAACAACAACGACAAAAAAGTAAATAAAAATGATTTTATCATTTCATAACATTTTCAGGTTTTCAAATGTTCTCATTTAAATTTATTATTATATAAAATTATAGTATAAAATTTCATATTTTTTGTTAACTTTTGTTTTTTTAAATTTTTTTCTCTACTTTCTATTTTTACCCTCTCAAAATGCCGCCCCCTCAGGTGTGCCGCCCGGGGCGGCCCGCCCCCCTCTCCCCCCCCCCTAGCTACGCCAGTGGGTAAGGCTTGTTTTTCGTTTTTGGAGGGGGGCTTAGCGAAATACAGGCAGAAGAGGAGGATGGAGCAGGAAATTTTTCCAGTCCACTTGCGTGGCTCTAGACAGTACGCCGCATTCCTTTAATAAGTTTTTCCCGGTCGCGATATCCTGGGACCACAGGTATATCATCTTCAAAATTGTTGAAATTGCGAGTTTTGACCGCGAAAAAAAATGTCCCCGATCGCAACGAAATCCAAGCCCGGCATTCCTGGGTGGGGCATCTCCGGGCATATTTCTCCGTGACAGTCTTTCGCGGTACCAGCCGGCAAAGTCGGCCGCATCGCATACATCGCATAACTTTTGCCAGCAGAGCTTTCTGCTGGCAAAAGTTAATGCACTTCGAAATTCATTTTCTACAAGTGCCAAGCGTCTCTCCTTCAAATCGCTATCGTCTGCCAGCCTCGTTTTCGATTTCGGCAGGTCTCGGACGCTTCCGTTAGCTGTCAGCTTGCTGCTGCCGGGCAGTCACGGAAATTAGGGTCAATATCTAAACAAGTACCTTTTCTTCTCCTCAATTGTTATAATATATCTTTCTTATGATCTTTTGGTCTTACCGAAAAAAGAAACAGAATTTTGGAGATATTTATTAACTGATGTCTAATAAATATAGTTAACGTTTTACAAAACATCTGATGTATCTGAATTTTAAGGGAGGGCTTCTACGCCTTTTTGCATAACACTAAATTAAACTAAATGTAGGTCACATTACGACTCCTTCCGCCAAGCAACTGTGTTCGAAAATTCATAATGATCGGTTAATTAGTTTAAGATTAAATTCTGCACATACAAATATATATACATACACACATGCTTAACTTTGTATAACTACAGATACATGCGTGTTATCAGTTCGCCAATTCTTCACAGAAGTCTCAAAAATATTTTCTCTGAAAGACAATATTTACGCTCGTCACGTGACCTGAAAAAATAAGCACTGGACCGTTTATGCCCCTTTAATATTTTGTGCGTGTGCGATACCAGCATCACACACGCACACTCACATACACATGAGTATATGATACACACAGTTACATAGTCACACTTACACCCATCTCGTTATTAGTGGAACTGTCCCAAATGACTAGAACCGAACGACAAAAGATCACCAAATATCAAGACCTAAAGAATGACTTAAAAACAACATTGTCTTTGAAAAAGATAACATTAGACCAGTTGTGGTAGGCGCAACCAGTCTAACTAAAAAAAAAGATCTTTAAAAAATACTTGGGCACATTCCTTGGATAACCAAGCTGTAGCGAAATACAAAT
Organism: Sepiola atlantica; assembly: GCA_963556195.1. Taxonomy (NCBI): domain Eukaryota; kingdom Metazoa; phylum Mollusca; class Cephalopoda; order Sepiida; family Sepiolidae; genus Sepiola; species Sepiola atlantica. The sequence continues at coordinate 27,874,725 of OY744553.1, forward strand.
GGCAACTAGTCTTGGCCTTTTGGCTAAGATCAAAGTGTAGTATCTGTTCCGATGGATACTGCACCCCATAGACTGGTATTGTTTTGGCCTTCGGGGCTTGATTTACGCCGGTCTATGGGTCTGTCCTGTGCAGTTCTAGGAGGTCCACCCTTCCAGGCTTCGCCTCCCCTCTTTGGGGAGGAGTAAGTTTATTGCTTACTGCCTGAGGCGCCCCTTTTTAAACCCCACTTTCCCGACCCGACCGTGGGTCACATCTTACTTGTGGGAGTAAGATAAAAACTGGCCTTGTGCCTAACTCCTGGAGAGGAGTAAATCAAAACTCTAAAGAAGACAACGGATATACATTTAATTCATAACGAAATCAAGCGTTTGCTACAGCACAGAGCTCCTTGATCTCTAAGAACTAACTGAAATAAAAATTAAAAGAAATGCGTCCGTTCTGATTCGACACAAGTATATTCTTCTATCGCACGTTGACTCCCTTGATGACTGCTTTGAATAAATATTTATGTATAGCGAAATCTTTCTGTGCGCTTGCAAAACATACAAGTAACAAAAAGTCCTGTTTAGACAAACCAAAGGTGGTTGACAACCAGCCCATCGTACGACATAGCAGACAAGTCCACATCGAAAGATTGACTGTGTCAACGGCCAACATACACAGCCGTCATCACAGCGTAAAAACCGGTAGATTCTATTCTAGAACGAATACTCGGTAATTGCTATTTTGTATAAAGCGGACAAAACTAATGTCACTGTCCGTTAGTCCGTTAGTCCGTTAGTCCGTTACTTCGTTGTTATATAATGACAGCTTTTATTCGGGTAGAAAGAATGAGAAGCATAATCACGTTGACACCCCGGTTCTCGATTGATCACCGAAAAATCACAACATTGAACCTGGTCAGTCCCAGATGGTTAACCATTTGGGAATACAAGGCGCTCTATGTAACGTGCAGTGTACTAAAAAAAGATAGCGCGCTACGTCCAGAGACACATGTTAGCTGCCTAGTAAACTAATCTGGCGACAGTGGATCATCAGGTTTGATCTCCTGATTTTGGCCACATAAAAAAACAACACTTTTTTTTTATAAATATATAAAAGTACTCTCAATGGTCAAGTTATTGAGTAAGGGGTGTTTAGTTTTACTAGTATATAAATATGTACTAGTAAAACTAAGCTAGAATTAATGAGTGTGGATAGAAACGGCTTTGCCGTGTGTGAAAAAGTTCAGAGAGTGTATTCAAGAGGACCTAATAGCAGGGGGAGATTGCTGGGGGAGGTCAAAAGGGGGCACGACTCATAACGAAATGAGGAGGGTGGACGACGAATGTGATGTCACGAAGGACGAAAGCGACAGAAACCGATTTCATTTTGGGGAGACCGGTTTGGACGTTGATGCGAACGGTTGCTGACATAATTTCTACAGGAGAGATAACTGTTAGGGGTCGAACGCGGCGATGGGCGCTGATGTTTTCCTGTCTACCTGCTGTATGTCTCTCTATCTACCTGTCTATTTATCTGACTCTCCAAATGGTCATAAAGTAAGAATTATGTGTCTCTCTCGCGCGCATACTTGGTGCATTAAGCGTAAATTGTACTTGTGACATAGTTAACATATTTCTCCTAATAAACCTCCATTTCCGAAACTATGTCTTCTCGTAATAATTTTTATTCTTTGTCAACGAAGAAGTATATTGACAACGACGAACAACGGGTCTAACCAGAGACGACACCGCGGCAAAAAGAGTTGAAACAGCGACGAAGAGATAACACGGATTCCATCGAGGCAAAAAAAGAATGCCATCGAGGAAAAAAAATAAACGACAATACAACAAATTATCATAAGCGGCCCAATTAGAATAAGATATGCTAGGCTTGTCAGAGATTTGCATCACTAGCGCCTACCCGTATTAGTATTGAACCGATAAGGTTACTGATTGAAAAGGTATGATATTGGGGGACCCGAAACCTGGTATTAATCCAAGTCAACAATATCATTGCTGAGCTCTTTCGTATCTTTAGGGTGTATATAGCGTAGTTGCCTCGATATTTTATAAGGAGTGACGACGCAATGAACCTACGCTGTTGATTTTATGAAATACCAGATATACTATTACATATTCAGTGCAGTGGCAAAGCGGAAAGCTGGCTGATTTACTGTTCCCATGGGTTGTGTGATTTCGCCCTGTTCCATGATGTGATAATTAACATGTCACTGTTTTTGTAGATTCGAGTTTGATTTACAAATGAATGAGTTGGCCTATTACAATGTTTGGCGTATTTAGTTGCGCGTGGCGTTCGTGAAGAGGTTACGGACTTTGGACTCATCGTCTCCTGTTCGAGGTCTCGTGGGGCGATCACATCATGTTCACTAATAACCTTACATGAGAAAGGGTGGAGGGGATAAGAGAAAGAGGGGATGTAGCGAGCAGAAAATGACTAAGATTTGATTTTGTCTTTTTTATTTAAAAAAATAAACTGGCATTTATCTTCATCTCGACTCACAACAACAGACTCACATACATCTTTATTATACAGATTTACAATTTACCAAAAACGGCTCACTCCCGCTTTGGCTGACATGAAGGGGGTTCGGAATTAATTACAACTCGGAAGTAATTACAACTTAGACTTAATTTATCAATTGTATTTGTTATTCAACTAATAAATCTCATTTTATTTCTTTCATTTGCAAAATTATATTGTACGAATTAAAAAAAAAGAAGTTTTATTTCATTTTATCATCAAGAATTACGAGATTTCTAATTCCTAAGCGACATAAAATTACTTCCGGTTTTTAATTAATTCCGTCACCAATATGAAGGTGTTTTTCTCCGTCCCCTGGTAATAAAGAACCTCCAAGATGCTCACTCCTTTTTCTTATTTTTCCCCAACTTGTAACTTTCTTATGGAAATTGCCCTAGACAATACATGCAGTCATATTAAATAAGGATCTTACAAGAACGAAAGATGACTATCGCAAAGATAAGAGATGCTTATTGACCTTGAGTCTTTAAAAGACCAAGGCGACATGTACGAGAAAAACTGTCAACACGGACAGATGCTCGAATAGACCAAAAAATCAAACGAGCTTGAACAAAGTAAGCAGGGAATAGATCATACAATTATGAAGAACACATGCCATAATAGTATTTATTAAAAAGACTAAGACTAGCAATATCACGTCTGTGGGAGATGGTACAGAGAAGTAGAAAGGGTTGGGCCTATCAAATACAGATACGTTTCTGCACCTTATCAAGAACTGCAAATGGGATAGATATTTATCTTGGAAGACCCACAATCTTCCAAAAAGTCCATCTTTATTTCTTTTCCCTCCCACTTAGATTTCATTTCCATTTTGAGATTGATCCGTTTGTTTTCGGTTCTGAACAAACCGGAAAACAGTGTGCGGCCTATTATTAAAAAAGGATTTTTATTTTATGTTTTTGTTTTGCCACTCCTCATTGCGAATGGATTTGTGAAAACTTATATTGATGAATAAATTTTAAATCTTCTTAAACACTTTGGGTATATATGTATGTAGGATGACCCCGAGAAAAATGTTGGTGGTGGACATTTTTCTTTTTCTTTTCCCCTTTTTTCTTAAATGGTCACTTTTTTGCCCAAGTTACTGTGTTATCTTTGTATTCTTCAGTTTACCGAATTCTTATAAGGAATCAACCTGGATTTTCACCGTATTTTCCTCTCTGGTGTTTTTGATATGCAATTTTTTCTCTATTTAACAACATATACAGCAACCTTCTGAAGATTGGAAAAATTGGACTAATGTAAAAAAATACACTTATCTAATTTTTTCCATGAAACACTCGTAAGGGATAGGAATGAATATTCAATTTGAATTAATTACGTTTATGTGTAAAATGACATATGTAAAAAAAAACTCATCGAAGTACAGAAATAAATGAGTTGTTAAAACCAATGAAAATTATGGTTTTGGATTAATTCCCCATGGTCTAATGAATGCAAATAATATATATATATATATATATATATATATATATATATATATATATATATATATATATATATATATGGGGTAAGCTACACGATAATTCATGAAAATGAAATGTCGTGGTGGACAAAATGTGTGAAAAAAAGACAAACGGAAAACAAGTTAAAGTGCAGGAGAAAAATAAAAACAAGAGATTTTTTGACCGGTTTCGTTCGTGGCGAACGTCTTCAGAAAATAAAGACGTTCGCCACTTTAACTTGTTTTCCGTTTGTTATTTTTCACACACACACACACACATATACACACATATATATATATATATATATATATATATATATATATATATATATATATATATATATATATATATAAGCATTTTCTTCGAGTGTCTTTTAAGATTAGTTTTTGTAATTTACTACTTAAGGATGGAACTAAATTTGTTTTGGTTTGTCTTCTTATGAAAAAAAGGATAAATGAGTAAAATGGTGACAACCATTTTAATTTAAAACCGGTCTGTTTTTATTTGGGGGAGAATTTGACCGGGAAAAAGTTACTGCCAACGTTCATAATTAATGAAAAGAAGTTACACATTTTTACTTCGCTAACAAATAATAATATTTGAATTATACCCACATCTCTGTGCAGATTTTATAAAACCAAATAAATATATTCCAGCCGTTTTGAATAATGATGAAAAAAAATAATAGAATAAAAAAAACATTAAGAAATACATAAAGGAAAAAGATTACATTATTAAAGAAACAGATAAAATGATACCCATTTAACATAAATTATATCATTGAAAGTGTGTATAAATGCAATAAACAATGTTTAAAAACAATATTGAAATCTTTTCGTGTGCTGTTCTGTTATCGTTGTTATATTTTCAGAGTAACAGCCATCTTGGATATTTCCTTTCCCATCGAACTTTTGTTTAGTTTTTTTTTAGAAGGAGGGGGTGTCTCCTAAAATATTAAAAGTTGTTACATCATCCCGGATTTTATTAATATTAACGGTAAGTCTCATATTTACTGATATAATTTGTGAAAGATTTAGCGAAAAATAAATCGCTAATTGTGTAGATTAAGACTCCAATTATTGTCTTCGATTGTTGGTTTTTGTTCATACTATTTTTCACCATTCAGGTTTAATGCATTGCTATAAGCTTTTATAAATACCACAAATTATAATTACAAGAAACACTATAAGCTCCTCCCTCTCTCCCCAGCCCCCCAAAAAATTAAATAAAATTAAACAATTAAAAAGAATTTAACATTTTTTTTTAAATATTAAAAAAAAAAATTTTAATTAAAAAATTATGAAAAAATTTAAAAATTTAAAAAAATTAAAAATTAAAATTTTTATCTTTTTATTTTAATTAATTAAAAAAATTTTTTTTAAATGGTGCCGGCCTAAAAAATTATAACAAAATTTTAAAATTTAAAAAAATTTAAATTTAAAATTTGTATTTTTTTATTTTGATTAATTAAAACAATTTTTTTTTAAATGGTGCAGGCTTAGGCTGACACCAGCCACAATATTTGTAGAGGGTCGAGGAGGATTAGAAGACCGAGGAGGGACAGCATAAACCAGACATCCACTGGAAAAGTGCAGAGAATGCTGGGACCTTGGGGAGGCTTATTGCCACCCAAATCCCAGAGAAGACCAATTCTCCTTACCAGCGAGAAAGCAATGGTAAGAGGCTGTTGCGATACCGCATCGTTATCGAAAAGAGGTGAAGAATACTTGAAATCTGGGGATGCTTGTTGTCACTCAGACTCCAGGAAATACCACTGGTTGTTGTCGGTGAGCATTCACTGACGATGATCTGTGTGAGAACTCCTAGTGAATACAAATAATAATAATAATAATAATAATAATAATAATAATAATAATAATAATAATAATAATAATAATAATAATAATAATATGATGTTTTTTTTTATATATTTGTATATACAGGATGTTCCAAAGGTGTAGGGCACATTTCACGTCCTCATATCTGTTACTATTTTAGACAGCTTTCTGTAACTGGCACCATTTTAGACAGCTTTCTTGCACATGCCATCTTTTCAGAATTTTGTGCGAAATGCACGTTGAACACGTATCCATGATTCAATTTTTGAAAAATCAAGGACACAAAACGCTTTTTTTTCTTGTTGAGTGAACACGATTACTGGGCCTGAAAAGATATGACAAAATACTTAGAATTAGAAAAAACTTAATGAATTTAGCTTTAAAATTGTACCAGTTTCATCTTACAGCCATTCAGATATTAGGGCTTGAAATGCGCCCAAGACTTTTGGAGCATCTTGTATTGTTATTATTAGGGTTATTTATTTTTTTATGATACTGTACTTTAGTATCGCGTTTGGCAACACCAAAGCAAAAAA
>OY744553.1:27886091-27918591 GCA_963556195.1 Sepiola atlantica
ATAACGAAATAGCATAGGATAAAGAAATAGCATAGGATAACGAAATAGCATAGGATAACGAAATAGCATGTACGATATGAAAATAAACTAGAATCTTAGGAAGATCTCCATTATTCTAGTAATTATAGAAGTAACTGGGCTAATGAAAAAGAATTTAAAAAAACTACCTGGTTAATATACCCGGTGAACCAAGTGCAAGAGAGATACAAACAATTGAGCATAATAAGACGATTATAATCTTTAAAAAATGTGTTATCAGATAAAGTGTTTGAAATAGCGTGTGAATGTTCGGTATCCGGTAGGATGCCCCATCCCCAGCAAAAACAAAAAGATGAGAACATTGAGAAAAGTAAATTTGAAAATGTTTAATGCCTACAGGAGAGAATTTGAATACCCACTGGACACTATCCTCGAGTGTTTTCGGTCTCTCTGCACAGGGGGTTGTCAGGACAACCTGACATGAGGCTACTTCACAATAGAAGTAAACTCTGGCCAAATATTTAATAGAACACAGTATACGAAGCCCAAATAAGATCCCGTCTACACGGCTATACACTGGCTTGTACGAGGAATGGTGCACCTTCTCTTGGTGATGTTAACTGAAGTAATAGAACTTAGCTGGATACTATACCAGACTAGATAGAATTTTGTCCTGGAATCCGGTAAGACTAAAACACGAAAATGAAAATATACTATAACATAGTAAACTAATCAATAGGGGAGAGGAACATTTATGTTCTTCACTTTAATGGAACACTCGGATATCTATGTAGCTCATATAGAATCAAATGTTAGCCTCAGGAAGGAGCACCTTGTTTCTGAGACTTTACACTGAAGTAACATTAAAAAAACAGCGAATAATTTGAGAACATTTGAATGCCGACTGAAGAGAATTTGAATGAATGCCTACTGAAGAGAATTTGAATGCCTACTGAAAAGAATTTGAATGAATGCCTACTGAAGAGAATTTGAATGAATGCCTACTAAAGAGAATTTGAATGCCTACTGAAGAGAATTTGAATATCTATTGAAGAGAATTTGAATGAATGCCTACTGAAGAGAATTTGAATGCCTACTGAAAAGAATTTGAATGAATGCCTACTGAAGAGAATGTGAATGCCTACTGAAGAGAATTTGAATGTCTATTGAAGAGAATTTGAATGAATGCCTACTGAAGAGAATTTGAATGCTTACTGAAAAGAATTTGAATGAATGCCTACTGAAAAGACTTTGAATGCTTACTGAAAAGAATTTGAATGAATGCCTACTGAAGAGACTTTGAATGCTTACTGAAAAGAATTTGAATGAATGCCTACTGAAAAGAATTTGAATGCCTACTGAAGAGAATTTGAATGCCTACTTAAAAGAATTTGAATGCCTACTGAAGAGAATTTGAATGCCTACTGAAGAGAATTTGAATGCCTACTGAAAAGAATTTGAATGCCTACTGAAGAGAATTTGAATGCCTACTGAAGAGAATTTGAATGCCTACTGAAAAGAATTTAAATGCCTACTGAAGAGAATTTGAATGTCTACTGAAGAGAATTTGAATGCCTACTGAAGATAATTTGAATGCCTACTGAAGATAATTTGGATGCCTACTGAAGAGAATTTGAATGCCTACTGAAGATAATTTGAATGCCTACTGAAGATAATTTGAATGCCTACTGAAGAGAATTTGAATGCCTACTGAAGATAATTTGAATGCCTACTGAAGAGAATTTGAATGTCTACTGAAGATAATTTGAATGCCTACTGAAGAGAATTTGAATGTCTACTGAAGATAATTTGAATGCCTACTGAAGAGAATTTGAATGCCTACTGAAGATAATTTGAATGCCTACTGAAGAGAATTTGAATGCCTACTGAAGATAATTTGAATGCCTACTGAAGATAATTTGAATGCCTACTGAAGAGAATTTGAATGCCTACTGATGAGAATTTGAATGCCTACTGAAGATAATTTGAATGCCTACTGATGAGAATTTGAATGCCTACTGAAGAGAATTTGAATGCCTACTGAAGATAATTTGAATGCCTACTGATGAGAATTTGAATGCCTACTGAAGAGAATTTGAATGTCTACTGAAGATAATTTGAATGCCTACTGAAGAGAATTTGAATGCCTACTGAAGATAATTTGAATGCCTACTGATGAGAATTTGAATGCCTACTGAAGAGAATTTGAATGCCTACTGAAGATAATTTGAATGCCTACTGAAGAGAATTTGAATGCCTACTGATGAGAATTTGAATGCCCACTGAAGAGAATTTGAATGCCTACTAGACACCATCTTCTAGTGTCTTCAGTTTCTCTGTGCATGGGTTTCTCAGTCCAACTTGAGATGAGAACACTTCCCCCTACAATGTAAACCCTGACTAAATATTCAAAATAACATAGTATTAGACTCCCAAATAATATGTCCTCGACATGGTTACACACTGACTTATATGAGTAATAGTGCAACTTCTCCAAGTAACGCTGGCTTATGTAACAGCATTAAGCTGAATACTCCACTAGACCAGATAGATTCTTCTCCTCGAATCCGGTTAGACCACAATAAAGATAAATTATAAAATATTTAAGTGGTTAATTGGGAGAGAAAAATGAATGTTCTTCACTTTATAACAAACTAAATGTTTGATAAGTGAAGGAGAACATTAATTGAACACTCAGGTATCTGTGTATCTCATATAGAGATTAAATATTAGCCACTTTTATGTCTTTTTGTAATAATATTCTCATTTAGTTGATCCAAATTTCATCTCCGGTATTAAACAGCAAAGTATGATGCCCTACTGCAGATGTAGATCCTCTATGAATAGCAGTCGCTTTCAAAGTAAAATAAGTGACACATATCTTCTTCTATATAAAATTGAATGTCTGTATGTTTGTGTGTTTGTGTGTCTGTGTGTCTGTGTGTGTGTGTGTGTGTGCCCTATAGAAAAAAATGTTAGAGAATATAGATACAATATAAAAGTGTATTCTAATGTAAAATTCTACAGAGTAAGTTGATGGGCGTATTCCCGAATCTATAAACCCACGCCTTAGGGGTCCATGGGGCAGATTTCATCAGAGGGGGGAGGGCCTTTTCAGTTATATTTCAATGTTAATTAGTACTAATTTGGAAATTTTCTAATGTATTTATGTACTAATCCGATAAAAATGCTGAGTCACTGAAAACATTCCATAATCCCTTGCCGGATGTACCCGGTCTTGCCCTAAATTGTGTCCGGTTGTATCAGATCATCCCATAACTTCTGTCCGGATAAATTAATAACATCATAGGAATGCTACGTTAAGAGTGTGTAGTGAAACAAGGGTTGCTCAATCACATCCGCACCTGTTCCATAATCCCTTGCCGGATGTACCCGGTCTTGCCCTAAATTGTGTCCGGTTGTATCAGGTCATCCCATAACTTCTGTCCGGATAAATCAATAACATCATAGGAAGGCTACGTTAAGAGTGTGTAGTGAAACAAGGGTTGCTAAATCATATCCGCACCTGGCCACCGGTAAGAGTTATTTCAGTAGTGCTCAGGAGGCCTCCTTGATTTTCAAACGAATGTTGGTGCTTCTTAAGTATAACGGTCCCTAGAAATATTGGTGCTTCTTAAGTATAACGGTCCAAAGAAATATTGGTGCTTCTTAAGTATAACGGTCACAAGAAATATTGGTGTTTCGGGCCAAATATTTTTTTTTCCTTGAACTTAAAATATTTCTCAGGGTTGTGTGAGAGTGAAAAAAAAGTTGGTGTGGAGCTGGAGAGATTAGGGGGTCGGGAAAATTTTAGGCGTCAGGCCAAATTTTTTAGGGGTCGGGCCAAATTTTTTTTTTTTTTTTTTGAACTTAAAATATTTCTCAGGGTTGTGGGAGATTGGAAAAAAAGTTGGGGGGTGCTGGAGAGATTGGGGTGTCGGGGAAAATTTTAGGGGTCAGGCACAATTTTTTAGGGGTCGGGCCAAATTTTTTTTTTCTTTTTTGAACTTAAATCATGTCTCAGGGTTGTGGGAGAGTGAAAAATAGTTGGGGTGGGCCTGGAGAGATTAGGGTGTCGGGGTATTTTTTAGGGGTCAGGCCAAATTTTTTAGGGGTCGGCCAAATTTTTTCTTTTTTTGAACTTAAAATATTTCTCAGGGTTGTGTGAGAGTGAAAAAAAAGTTGGTGTGGAGCTGGAGAGATTAGGGGGTCAGGGAAAATTTTAGGGGTCAGGCCAAATTTTTTAGGGGTCGGGCCAAATTTTTTTTTCTTTTTTGCACTTAAAATATTTCTAAGGGTTGTGGAAGAGTGAAAAAATCTTAGCAGGTGAGGGGGGGGGAGATTACGGGGTCGGGGAAAATGTTAAGGGTTAGGCTAAATTTTTTAGGGGTCAGGCCAAATTTTTTAGGGGTTGGGCCAAACTTTTTTTTTCTTTTTTGAACTTAAAATATTTATCAGGGTTGTGGGAGAGTGAAAAAAATGTTGGGGGTGGGGCTGGAGAGATTAGGGGGTCGGGGAAAATTTTAGGGGTCAGGCCAAATTTTTTAGGGGTCCGGCCAAATTTTTTAAATTTTAATTTTTGGAACTTAAAATATTTCTCAGGGTTGTGGGAGATTGAAAAAAAGTTGGGGGCCTGCAATGATTAGGGGGTCGGGAAAAATTTTAAGGGTCAGGCCAAATTTTTTAGGGGTCGGGCCAAATTTTTTTTTTTTTTTTAATTTAAAATATTACTCAGGGTTGTGGGAGATTGAAAAAAAGTGGGGGGGGGGAGGGCAGGGCTGGAAGGATTAGGGGGTCGGGGAAAATTTTTTAGGGGTCGGGCCAAATTTTTTTTTTTTTTTTTTTGAAACTCAAAATATTACTCAGGGTTGTGGGAGATTGAAAAAAAAGTTGGGGCGGGGGGCGGGGGGAGAGCTGGAAGAATTAGGGGGTCGGAGAAAATTTTAGGGGTGAGGCCAAATTTTTTTTTTTTTTGAATTTAAGTTATTTCTCAGGGTTGTGGGAGATTGAAAAAAAGTTGGGGTGGGGGGCTGTAAGGATTAGGGGGTCGGGGAAAATTTTAGTGGTGAAGCAAAATTTTTTAGGGGTCTGGCCAAATTTTTTAATTTTGTTTTTTTGCACTTAAAATATTTCTCAGGGGTGTGGGAGAGTGAAAAAAATGTTGGGGGTAGGGGCTGGAGAGATTAGGGGGTCGAGGAAAATTTTAGGGGTCAGGCCAAATTTTTTAGGGGTCAGGCCAAATTTTTTTTTTCTTTATTTGAACTTAAAATATTTCTCAGGGTTGTGGGAGAGTGAAAAAATCTTAGCGGGTGAGGGGAGGGAGATTACGGGGTCGGGGAAAATGTTAGGGGTCAGGCCAAATTTTTTAGGGGTCAGGCCAAATTTTTTAGGGGTTGGGCCAAACTTTTTTTTTTACTTTTTTGAACTTAAAATATTTATCAGGGTTGTGTGAGAGTGAAAAAAAAGTTGGGGTAGGGCTGGAGAGATTAGGGGGTCGGGGAACATTTTAGGGGTCAGGCCAAATTTTTTAGGGGTCGGGCCCAATTTTTTAATTTTTAATTTTTGGAACTTAAAATATTACTCAGGGTTGTGGGAGATTGAAAAAAAAGTTTTGGTAGGGGGGCTGGAAGGATTAGGGGGTCGGGAAAAATTTTAGGCGTCAGGCCAAATTTTTTAGGGGTCGGGCCAAATTTTTTTTTTTTTTTGAACTTAAAATATTTCTCAGGGTTGTGGGAGAGTGAAAAATAGTTGGGGTGGGGCTGGAGAGATTAGGGTGGCGTGGTATTTTTTAGGGGTCAGGCCAAATTTTTTAGGGGTCGGGCCAAATTTTTTCTTTTTTTGAACTTAAAATATTTCTCAGGGTTGTGGGAGAGTGAAAAAATGTTGGGGGTTGGGCTGGAGAGATTAGGGGGTCGGGAATAATTTTAGGGATCAGGCCAAATTTTTTTTGGGTCAGGCCAAATTTTTTTTTTTTTTTGAAACTCAAAATATTACTCAGGGTTGTGGGAGAGTGAAAAAAAGTTGGGGTGGGGGGCTGTAAGGATTAGGGGGTCGTGGAAAATTTATGGGGTCAGGCCAAATCTTTTAGTGGTCAGGCCAAATTTTTTTTTTTTACATTTTTTTTAACTTTAAATATTTCTCAGGGTTGGGGAGAGTGAAAAAAAGTTGGGGTTGGTCTGGAGAGATTAGTGGGTCGGGGAAAATTTTAGGGGTCAGGCCAAATATTTTAGGGATCGGGCCAAACTTTTTTTTTTTTACATTATTTTGAACTTAAAATATTTCTCAGGGTTGGGGGAGAGTGAAAAAAAGTTGGGGTTGGGCTGGAGAGATTAGTGAGTCGGGGAAAATTTTAGGGGTCAGGCCGATATTTTTAGGGGTCAGGCCAAATTTTTTTTTTTTTTTTTTGTTTCGAACTCAAAATATTTCTCAGGGTTGGGTGACAGTGAAAAATTAGTTGGGAGGGGAGGCTGGAGATATTGAGGGGTCTGGGAAAATTTTAGGGGTCGGGCCGAACTTTTTAGGGGTCAGGCCAAATACTTTTTTTTTTAACTTAAAATATTTCTAAGGGTTGGGGGAGAGTGAAAAACAAGTTAAGGTGGAGCTGGAAAGATTGAGAGTCGGGGAAAATTTTAGGGGTTTGGCCGAACTTTTAAGAGGTCGGACCCAATTTTTTAGTTTTTTTTAACTTAAAATATTTCTCAGGGTTAGGGGGAGTGAAAAAAAAGTTGGGAAGGGGGGATGGCTGGAGAGATTGAGGGGTCGGGGAAAAAGTGCATTTATATGTAAAATTCACAGAGTAAGGTGAAGGGAGTATTCCCGAATCTATAAACTAACCCTTTAGGGGTCCATGGGGCAGATTTCATCGGGGGGGGGGGGCTGTTTTCAGTTATTTTTCATAGCGCCAGGGACGCGCCTCTAAATTTGTAGTTCTTTGGTATTGTTTTTTAAATAAGCGACAAACGCTGATCAAAGTATTGCTACTATTTTACGAAAGCAAATTATAGGAAATTACAACATGGCCGCCAGCGATTAAGTCATTGCATTCAAATTCGATTTTAAAGTCTTGAAAAAATAAAATATAATTTTATTTCGGGATCAAAAATACAATGTAAAAATAATTAATAACTTTCATCCAAAATGTTTGTTTACATAGCATATTTCTTTAAGAAAATCCAGTTACATAAAATACATATTTATTAAAAAGAATTTACGTGAATTACATTATTATAAGTTTTTAACACATTTAAAACGATAAGAATCATATGGGGACAAAAGGAAAATAGAGGGTTGAATGAGGACCAGGGAAAGAAAGACGGCTAAAGAAAGAAGTGAGATTGAAGTTTTTATATAAAGATGTTACACACACTCGTTAATTTCTACTACTTTGTTTTTTTTATAGCCCCGGGCAACGCCGAGTAGCTCTGCTAGTCTATTATATAATGGAAGTTCCTTATATCACACTTTATTTTTTTTACTTTAATAATATGTTGATTAATTAAATTTGTATTACAAAAATATATTCATGATTTTGTCAGTGTATGAATGTCTTTAGCTTTTTGAACCGAAAAGTTAGAAATGTTTTTAATGTATTTCTCCACAGAAAATTTATCTTCTCATATATTTCAATCAAATTTTTCTAATCATATACTTTTGTGTCTTGTTCTTGAATTTCGGTTTATTTATTCTCATAATTTGATTCATAAATATTTCTTTTTTAATAGAACATGATTGTTATTTTATATTTTTTTTGCCTTTTTGTATTATTTAATTGATTATTTCCCATTTAATTTTTCCTTTTATATTTTTAATATCCTTTATTTTTTTTTATTGTAGGCTTCTTTATTTACGTCTCTATTATTTTACATCCTTTATTTTTTTTATTGTAGTCTTTTTTATTTACGTCTCTATTATTTTACATCCTTTATTTTATATTGTAGTCTTTTTTATTTACTTCTCTATTATTTTACATCCTTTATTTTTTATTGTAGTCTTCTTTATTTTCTTCTCTATTATTTTACATCCTTTATTTTATTTTTGATTGTAGTGTTCTTATTTACGTCTCTATTATTTTATATCCTTTATTTTTTCTATGGTAGTCTCTGTATTTACGTCTCTATTATGTTACATCCTTTATTTTTCTATTGTAGGCTTCTTTATTTACTTCTCTATTATTTTACATTCTTTTTTTTATTGTAGTCTTTTTATTTACTTCTCTATTATTTTACATCCTTTATTTTTTTATTGTAGTATTCTTTATTTACCTCTCTATTATTTTACATACTTTATTTTTTATTGTAGTCTTCTTTATTTTCTTCTCTATTATTTTACATCCTTTATTTTATTTTTTATTGTAGTGTTCTTATTTACGTCTCTATTATTTTATATCCTTTATTTTTTTCTATGGTAGTCTCTCTATTTACGTCTCTATTATGTTACATCCTTTATTTTTCTATTGTAGGCTTCTTTATTTACTTCTCTATTATTTTACATCCTTTATATTTTCTATTGTAGTCTTTTTTATTTACGTCTCTATTATTTTACAACCTTTATTATTTTTAATGTAGTCTTCTTTATTTACTTCTCTATTATTTTACATCCTTTATTTTTTATTGTAGTCTTCTTTATTTACCTCTCTATTATTTTACATCCTTTAAATTTTTTTTGTAGTCTTTTTTATTTACTTCTCTATTATTTTATGTCTTTTATTTTTATTGTAGTCTTCTTTATTTACTTCTCTATTATTTTACAACCTTCATTTTTGATTGTAGTCTTCTTTATTTACGTCTCTATTATTTTACATCCTTTATTCTTTCTATTGTAGTCTTCTTTATTTACTTCTCTATTATTTTACAACCTTCATTTTTTATTGTAGTCTTCTTTATTTACGTCTCTATTATTTTACATCCTTTATTCTTTCTTTTGTAGTCTTCTTTATTTACTTCTCTATTATTTTACAACCTTTATTTTTACTATTGTAGTCTTCTTTATTTACCTCTCTATTATTTTACATCCTTTATTTTTTATTATAGTCTTCTTTATTTACGTCTCTATAATTTTACATCCTTTATTCTTTCTATTTTAGTCTTCTTTATTTACGTCTCTATTATTTTACATCCTTTATTTTTTTTTTATTGTAGTCTTCTTTATTTACTTCTCTATTATTTTACAACCTTTATTTTTGATTGTAGTCTTCTTTATTTACGTCTCTATTATTTTACATCCTTTATTTTTTCTATTGTAGTCTTCTTTATTTACGTCTCTATTATTTTACATCCTTTATTTTTTCTATTGTAGTCTTCTTTATTTACCTCTCTATTATTTTACATCCATTATTTTTTTTGTAGTCTTCTTTATTTACTTCTTAATTATTTTACATCGTTTATATTTTCTATTGTAGTCTTTTTTATGTACGTCTCTATTATTTTACATCCTTTATTTTTTATTGTAGTCTTGATTTACTTCTCTATAATTTTACATCCTTTATTCTTTCTATTGTAGTCTTTTTTATTTACCTCTCTATTATTTTACATCCTTCATTTTTTCTATTGTAGTCTTTTTTATTTACTTCTCTATTATTTTACATTCTTTTATTTTTTATTTTAGTCTTCTTTATTTACGTCTATATTATTTTACATCCTTTATGTTTTCTATTGTAGTTTTCTTTATTTACTTCTCTATTATTTTACATCCTTTTTTTTTTCTATTGTATTTTTTTTTATTTACTTCTCTATTATTTTACATCCTTTATTTTTTTTAAGTAAGCAATAAATTTACTCCTCCCCAAACAGGGGAGACAAAGCCTGGGAGGATGCACCTCCTAGAACTGCACAGGACCGGCAACCCCCAATAGACCGGCGTAAATCCAGACCAAAAGGCCCGGACAATACCGGTTTTATTAGGCGGGGTAAAAAACCCTGGTTGAACCTATCTCCATTTTTCAATTTTATTCCATCCCAAAGATTTCACAAACGTATCTATTCCTTGCTTTAATGAAATTGTGTACCACTTGGAATTTATTTAAATATTTTAGGACTCTGTACCCTTCTTCGTTTCATTAAGAAATTGAATCAGTTGGTGAGATTGAGAGCAAAAACTCGTTTAACTCGATAAAAAAACTACATTTTAAAATTTATGTTTAACGAATCGAGTTTGCCCTTCATATATCATTTTTCGCATTACTAAGGCGAAATTAGTTCGCAGCCACAAAATTGAGGGGATATTTTTACGGGATGAAATTTATAAGTTCTCCTCTTCCATTGTCGAAATGTTAAGACATTTTCGTTCGCTATGGAAATTTTGTAAAAACATCTTATCTTTCTTAGATTACATCCGTTTAACCCGGTATATTTCTTTACTTTACCAACGTGGCTTTACGTTGTCAACCATCATAAAAAAAACTTCGGTTTCTTATTCTGAAGAGATTTGGTCGTTCTACTACTAACATAAAAAATATCTTTAATCTTTCAACACCCAATTGACGGACACTGAGCAATTTGTATTGTCTCATGGCTTGAATTCTGTATTCCACCCGTATCCATCAAACGTGAGGACATCTTTTCGGAATTTGAGGTTTTATTCTCACAAATTTCGAAACTGTTCCCGTCTTCAGTCGACCAGTCCTTAGCGTTGAAGGCAAGACTTAATGATCTTGCCTTCAACGCTTATGCAGGCACTCCCATTGAACGCTCTAAATTCAATTGGCAAAATGAGCATTTTCTTGCCATCAAACCTCTTCGGTCAAATCAGTCCCTTATCATTACCAAACTAGATAAGGGTTCGGGAGTAGTGGTTCTGGATAATGCCGATTATGTTGCAAAAATGATGGTGATCTTGGATGACGTCGATAAATTTAAAAGACTCGGACCTGTTAGTGCGCATGATAAGACTCTTTCAATTGAAAGTAATTTTCCAAAAAGATTACTCAAATTGGTTAAGAAAGGTGTTCTTCCTGGGAAATATATGATATTATCCGACCAATAGGGTCTATAAGACCACGTTTTTACGGCCTACCAAAAACACATAAGAAAAATATACTCGTAAGACCGATTCTCTCTATGGTCGGGTCGGGTTGGTTCAGCTAAATGGTTGGCTGAATTGCTTCAACCTGTTCTTTAAGTATATTCGTCCAACTGTATTAAACATTCATTTACTTTTGCTGAATATATATGCAATTGCCCTTTTTCTGCTGATAATAAGTTTATGTGTTTTTTCGACATCAGCAGTTTATTTACATGCGTTCCTTTACAAGAAACCATCAATATTTGTGCTGATTTACTATGTCGTGGCTTCTCAGTTGGTCCCACTATCTCTTCGTAGAACTGATGCGGTTTGCTACCATGTCTGTCGAATTCAGTTTTGATAATGTCATGTATCAGCAAGTCGACGGCTTTTCTTGGTCCTGCGTTGGGCAATATCTTCGTAGATTTTCACGAGCATAATCTTTTGGCTCGTATCAATAAACCACTTACTTTCGATACGTTGACGATACATTTTGCGTGTTTAACAATGAGTCAAACCCCATAGTATTCCCTTTCTGTCATAAGTAGATCACATTCGTTATTCCACCTTAAAGTCCTAAAAGCAATATATATCAAGTCATTTAAACCCTCCCTATGTAAACAAAAGGAGTGACTTCTGGGACTCAATGTGATCCATTTGTGGCCCTCCCCCATTTTTTCTCCTAAACTTGTCACTGGTCTTCATTGTACTATTTTAAGTTTTTAGTCGTAATGCTTGAATTATTTCAACGTATTTACTCTGATCAGCGTGGACGAAAGCCGGCTTAGTATTTTCATGTATTGTTTTTTTTCCTCTCGTTTTTACACTTTTCAATTTCATTCCAGCCAAATAATGTCACACACGTCTATATTCCTTGCTTTAATAAAATGTTGTACCACTAGAAATTATATATATATATATATATATATATATATATATATATATATATATATATATATATATATATATATATATATATATATATATATATATATATATATATTCAAATAGATATTAAACTATTTATATTTACATACGCCGGCATTGAAACGTTCTCTTCAGTGTAGGAAGTGACAATTTCAGACAGTCACAGGACGCGAACCCGGTTCACTTAGTCAACTAAGACTCCGCACGCTTTCGCTTTCGCTTTCGCTTTCGCTTTATCTCCACGGCTATCAGAAATTATCACATGATACAGGAGAAATTATGCCTTAATATAGCGGACAGTAAACAATAGACAGTCTAGAGTATTCAACGAACGTTATCGAAACCTTGCTTATAGCTAAGTGACAGTTTGTATTTAATATCTCCGAACAGTGCTCAACTTTAATTTCTTAAAGGGGCTTTATAATAATAAAAATATTTATATTCATATATATATATATATATATATATATATATATATATATATATATATATATATATATATATATAATTAAAATATTATATATAAAAATTATACATTACAGTATATGTTGGATGTACCCTGGTTTCATCGATCTGGCCATGCCGAGTTTTCGGTAGA
Source organism: Sepiola atlantica (assembly GCA_963556195.1). Taxonomy (NCBI): domain Eukaryota; kingdom Metazoa; phylum Mollusca; class Cephalopoda; order Sepiida; family Sepiolidae; genus Sepiola; species Sepiola atlantica. The sequence goes on from OY744553.1 coordinate 27,898,594, forward strand.
AACCGGCTGATAGAAACAGATTGACGCGTCAGAAAAGCTGGCTAGTAGAAATAGGACCATTCAGTAAGCGAGTACTCAGCGATCTGAAGAGTCGATTTGTTTTTACGAGCTGCTTTCTGTTCCAGACTGGTACATCAAACACTGTAAGGTATAGGTTTTTAATAAAATATTTCAGATTACTCCTTGTAAAACGTAGGCTCCAGAACTTTATTGCTTTTTCAACTAACTTGTGGTACATGCTATGCATATATATATATATATATATATATATATATATATATATATATATATATATATATATATATATTTTTGTTGATGATTTTATTCCATTACTTGCGACAAAACATATTCTGTTTCGTTAACACCTGCAAGTGTTAACGAAACAGAATATGTTTTGTCGCAAGTAATGGAATTAACTCATCAACAAAAAATATATTTTGCTCTGAATTTTCATTGAGCACTCTCATAAACCCGGTTTCAACTTCCTTCGGATTCATACCCCCTGGATATTTGTAACAAGTTAATTATAAATATATATATATATATATATATATATATATAATTTTTACCTATATACACATGTGTTTCATGCTTACGCAATCTTCAGTGTCGAATATGATAATTACTGCCGGTTGAAAGATTCGAGCCCAGTCCTTCAATCACCTTTGACTCTGCAGCCTGGTATTTAATGCCCTGGCCACACTGATAAAGGACAGAATTAAATCAAATTCAAATTAATCATCTTGAGAATTGGCTTAAAATAAAGACGAAACGGTGATAAATATACACATGATTTTAGTTATTTTTTTTTCATTTTCAATATATATATATATATATATATATATATATATATTTATTTCGTTGTGGCAATACGTGTGGATAGAAAGGTTTTACTGAAGTACATGATTAAGGCATGTTCAGGGCTGTATTTTATTTGCAGAGGGGGTTAGTCGTCATCCTACACACAGGGCCTGGTATTCCAAATGGTCACCTATCTTGTACTGGCCACATTAAACGTGGCTTAACTTCAGTAATCGATCGGGAATTGGTGTATGAACGTGATTATGCCGTATTTAATATCCTCGTTTTCCTTATTCTTAATGTGTATAGTTAAATGAGTTCCGTAAATCTTCTTTGATATATACAATTTTAATATAGCATCATTCAATAAAAAAAAAAGATTGACATCTTCTCACCGGAGAGCTTCGCCACATGATTAAGAGCAGAAACTCCATCAAAATGGGGCTATGTTCCATTGTGTCAACACACGTGTTGATAAGCACGTTATACTGAAGTACTTGCTAAATGCATCTTACGGACGGTATTGTATTTGCAAGGCGGTTTTACCGTCCTCCAAATTACTACGCTTGGCATTCCCAAATCGTCATCCATCTCTTACTAGCGAGGTTAAACGTCGCTTAACTTTGGTGATCGAACGGGAACAAGTATGTCAACGTGATTACAATGAATGATAAACTGACAATATTGTTTTCATGGAAAGACAACTTGATGACCCCTCCCGCAAAAAAAAAACTTTAGACACAACCAAATGAATGCATACTCTCTCCGAAGATATTCGCTACATGATTGAGGAAAGAACTCCCGCCGAAAAGCTTGGTGTTTTTTTTTCGTTTTGTCAACACATGTGTATTATTTACTCCTCTCCAGGAGTTAGGCACAAGGCCAGTTTTATCCTACTCCCACAAGTAAGATGTGACCCAAGGTCGGGTCGGGAAAGTGGGGGTTGAAAAGCCAGCGCCCGAGAGGTGAGCACTCTGACCATCAAAAATTGCCTGGGCAGCCCCGTCGGCATTCCCCGTAGGGGCGCCTCAGGCAGTAAGCAATAAACTTACTCCTCCCCAAAGAGGGGAGGCGAAGCCTGGGAGGGTGGACCTCCTAGAACTGCACAGGACAGACCCATAGACCGGCGTAAATCAAGCCCCGAAGGCCAAGACAATACCAGTCCATGGGGTGTAGTATCCATCGGAACAGATACTACACTTTGATCTTAGCCAAAAGGCCAAAGCAGATTATACTGAAGTAATTGCTGAGGACATTTTACGGACTGCATTTTAGTTGCAAGAAGGTTTTGTCGTCCTTTGAATTACTGCGTCTGGTATTCACAAATGATCACTCATCTTTTACTGGCCAGGCTAAACGTTGCTTAACTTCGGTAATCTAACGGGAACAGGGGTGTGAACGTGATTACAATAGAATGATACACTGACAATATTGTTTTCCTGGAAAGACGATTCGATGACACCGCCCCCCCCCCCCCCCAAGCAAAAAAAAACTTTCTACTAACTTAAAAAAAAAAAATGTAAAAAAATATATAATAAAAGTAAATAAATAAAAAAAAAAGTATCAAATAAAGCGCAGCAAACAGTGACCATTGTTTACGAACGACTGACACAAACGGATGTTATTGGTTCTCAAAACACCATCCCGTATGATCCAATGTCAATAAGCATCGGGCGGCCATTTTTGTCCGAAATTCCTCTCTTCACAGAACACACACGGAAGAAAAAGAAGAATGGACACAATAGCGAAAATAAGAACTCATTCGCTTGGTTGATTCGTTGCTAACAGAGTGATCTTGAATATTAAAATAGGGAGAAGGTCAGAAAAAACAGAAGAATAGAGAAAGTATAAAAATAAGATATATAGATACACACACATATATATATATATATGTGTATCTATATATATGTGTATATATATATATATATATATATATATATATATATATATAGAGAGAGAGAGAGAGAGAATGAAAAAAAGAGGAAAAAGGAGGGGAAGAGAAAGAGCAAAATTAATGAGAGAGCAAGGAGAGGATATGACATAGAAAAGCGAAAAAATGGGAGACAAAGAAGAGGAAAAGAGAAGAAAGAATAAAAATAAGAGATAAGTAGAAAGACACACACACATATATATATATATATATATATATATATATATATATATATATATATAGAGAGAGAGAGAGAGAGAGAGAGAGAGAGAGAGAGAGTGAGAGAGAGAGAGCCAGCGAGCGAGCGAGAGAGAGAGAAAAAAGAAATAAAGAGAGAAACAGATGAAATGGCGAGGGAGGGAGTGGAAAATTTATGAGAGAGAAACAAGAGAATGAACTAAAGTACAAAGTAAAGCAAAAAGTGAGAAAAATAATAAAGAAGAGAGAAAAGAGGGTGAAAGAAAAAGAAAAACAGAAGTAATAGAAGGAGGAAGAAGAAAGAAAAAAGAAAACGAGAAAAGGAGGAAGAAAAAGAAAGACACAGAGTATAAACAATAAAAAAAGAAATAAAAAAACGGCAGATAAAATAAAGAGTAACGATAGGGGAGGGGGAGAAGAGAGAACGACTGCAGAGAAAAAAGAGAAAATACAAAGAATAGAGAAGGAAGAAAAAAGGGAGAGAGATATATAGATAAATAGATAGATAGGGGAGGGATAGAATAAAGCCGAAAAATAATAGAGAAAAATAGAGTAAAATAGAAGTAGAAAAAGAGAAAGAGAAGGAGAGAGATATAAAGACATAGAGATACTACAGAACTAATGGTTGAAAAAGAAGTAGAAAGTGAGAGAGAGAAAGAAAGATAGATAGATCAAGATACATAAATAGATAGAAAGAGCAACAGAGACGGAACAGAGAGAGAGAGGAGAGAGATACTAGAGAGAAAAAGAAAAAAATAGAAAAGGAAGAAGAGACAGATATGGGGAGAGAAAGGGGAGGAGAGAGAATGAATAAAAAGGCTAAAAAAGAAAACAGAAAGGAACATGTTCCATTGTTCCAACTAATGGCGTCTATCTTGGAATGCGAAGAAGAATTCGAAGACAATCTATTAAATTCATATCTTTATTCAGATCTTTCGATTGTTGGCAGTTAATCTCGTTATAAGATTATAATATAGTCATATAAATCCTATGATTTAGATACTACTAATTATTCCCATCGGCAAAAAGGTTTAATTTTAAAAGTTAGATCCTTACTTTAAAGATTATGGATATCAAGTACAATCGGGTGGTGAGTCTCCGATTTTGTGCGTGAATTCGTCCCCTTAGTTTCCACTAGCAGGGCTATCTGGCGTTGCCCGACCCCATACACACAAAATAAAAGAGGTTAACAAGTGTGTGTTAGATCTTTATATTAAAACTTCCTGCTATCCCTCTCAATCTTTCTCTCTTCCCCGTTTTTGCATTCCCTCTCCACCACCCATCTTTCAGCTCCAATTCCTCTCTATTGAAAATAATGATAATAAGGTAGCCATTCACCCTTCCTTTATATAATAGATAACATGTGAAATGTCTGAAAAACCGACCCTCCTTCGACTTCTATACGAAACTTGTCTCAGTTAACCCACAAAGAACCCCCCTAAACACACGATGACAAAAATCACTCCTGTCTCCAAACAAGTAAGCTGTCTAACTCTGCACTCGTGGGAAGGCAAGAAATTATTACAATGTTTTATTACATCTGGAATGTCAAATGAACAAAACGAATTAATATTGCAACTCTGCCCTTGTAGGGAGACAAGAAATTATTACAATGTTTTATTACATCTGGAAAGTCAAATGAACAAAACGAATTAATATTGCAACTCTGCCCTTGTAGGGAGACAAGAAATTATTACAATGTTTTATTACATCTGAAAAGTCAAATGAACAAAACGAATTAATATTGTAACTCTGCCCTTGTAGGGAGACAAGAAATTATTACAATGTTTTATTACATCTGGAAAGTCAAATGAACAAAACGATTTAATATTGCAACTCTGCCCTTGTAGGGAGACAAGAAATTATTACAATGTTTTATTACATCTGAAAAGTCAAATGAACAAAACGAATTAATATTGTAACTCTGCCCTTGTAGGGAGACAAGAAATTATTACAATGTTTTATTACATCTGGAAAGTCAAATGAACAAAACGAATTAATATTGCAACTCTGCCGTTGTAGGGAGACAAGAAATTATTACAATGTTTTATTACATCTGAAAAGTCAAATGAACAAAACGAATTAATATTGTAACTCTGCCCTTGTAGGGAGACAAGAAATTATTACAATGTTTTATTACATCTGGAAAGTCAAATGAACAAAACGAATTAATATTGCAACTCTGCCCTTGTAGGGAGACAAGAAATTATTACAATGTTTTATTACATCTGAAAAGTCAAATGAACAAAACGAATTAATATTGTAACTCTGCCCTTGTAGGGAGACAAGAAATTATTACAATGTTTTATTACATCTGGAAAGTCAAATGAACAAAACGAATTAATATTGCAACTCTGCCCTTGTAGGGAGACAAGAAATTATTACAATGTTTTATTACATCTGAAAAGTCAAATGAACAAAACGAATTAATATTGTAACTCTGCCCTTGTAGGGAGACAAGAAATTATTACAATGTTTTATTACATCTGAAAAGTCAAATGAACAAAACGAATTAATATTGTAACTCTGCCCTTGTAGGGAGACAAGAAATTATTACAATGTTTTATTACATCTGAAAAGTCAAATGAACAAAACGAATTAATATTGTAACTCTGCCCTTGTAGGGAGACAAGAAATTATTACAATGTTTTATTACATCTGAAAAGTCAAATGAACAAAACGAATTAATATTGTAACTCTGCCCTTGTAGGGAGACAAGAAATTATTACAATGTTTTATTACATCTGGAATGTCAAATGAACAAAACGAATTAATATTGCAACTCTGCCCTTGTGTAGAGGCAACAGATTTGGTTCAGTTCAAATTCTATAGAACCACAATTTTCTTGTTACTTTAATTGAGTTTTCTGTTAAAACAACGTTTTCTGAATAAAGGAAATCAATTGCTGTACATTCTTTAAAAAGATGTAATATAAAATAGTAACCGTTGAGTTTGCCACGAAGAACGTTGTAAACAAATTAGGATGTATTTGCTCTGCCCTCACATTATGATTAATGTAAAAAAAACTTAATTAAATATAAAGAATACGAGAATCGTGTGCGGGAACAGTTGGAAAAGATTTTAGTGTAAACTCCCCAACCCCAACACACACTATGACACAAATTGAATATAAATAGTATAGTTTGTACATCAAGGAATTACGGTTTTGTTTTCTAATTTTTCGATATTATACGACCGAAAGATAGCCGATTTAGAAAATATCAACTTTATGGTTTTTGTTGCGTATTTTTTAAGTTTAAACTGTGCATAGGTACATACATCCACATACATACACACACAAACGTTTACCTTTTATATAATAGATAATTCCTAGGTCTATGTTGACCCCAGAAATTATTGCCAAGGCCGCTTTGACCACCGGAGATTATTCCGAGGTCTACTTTGATCCCAAAAAGTTTAGTAACTATCAATGTGTTTTTTTTTATTGATGAGCCACAACTTATCAAGGCACGGGGCCACTCGAGGATAAGGGTTCAAGAGATATACTATTCGACTACACACCTCTACCCCCCTTCACGAAAAGATTGAAAACAAATGAGTGAGATTGGCAGATTGCTACTGGAGAGGAATTGATTATCCAAGGGGGCGACTCAACAAATATTTGTTCACATTAGACTTGAAGACGACCATGTTTTAAAAATAGAATCTGTCCTGGGTTAGACATAAATCTGCCACTTATACCCTTTTTTATGGAAATCGATTCAGGCAAGGCATGAAGCCACTTGATGTAAGGAGCTAACAATAATATGGTTATCGCAAAGAAAGGAGATGCCTATTGGCCTTAGTATTAAAAAGATCAAGGCTATAGCTAGGAATGAAACAGTCAACAGGAAGAGAGTTCCACAAGCCTGCAGTTTTTGAAGAAAAGCTACTGGAATAAGAAGCGGTATTACAATGAAGTATCAACACAGCGAATTGATTGAGACAACTATACCAACGAGTCAAACGAGCTAAAACAAATGAAACGGTGAACAGATCACACAATTCTGGAGAATACAGGCCATAATAGTATTTATAGAAAACACCGAAACTAGCACCACCACGTCTGTGAGAGAGAGGGTGAAGAGAAGAAGAAAGGGTGGGGCCGATCAAATAAAAGATACGTTTCTGCACCTTATCAAGAACCTTCAAGTGGCACATAGATTTACCAGCCCTAGTATGACAACAGTACTCTATACATGATCTGAGAGCAGATTTGTAGGGATAAAGCCTCAAGTCTGAGAAAGTGTTTGGAGCGATAGAGAGAACCGACTTTACGAGAAGCAGAAAGAGCAATGGATCTTGGGAAAGTGTTCGTTCCGACCTTACGCACCTTCTTCAAAATTCATCATTCGCAGCTTTAACTACCTGTTCTTTTTTGCCTACCATACTTCCCAACCCTATCACCTACTCAAGCCTTCCCTGCCCTAGACGTTGTAGGTAGGCGTACCCCAATTTAGAAACTCTGGGGAGCGATGAATTCCCCTTTAGTTGCCATTACTTTCAAATCCACTTTGACGTTAAATCGTAGTGTCTGTCTGTCCAAACGATGGCTTAAATAGAATCCGTTTTGGGTAAGACACAAAATTGCTTCGGACTCCCTTAGATAAGGTATTCATTTTCGCCTCACACACTATCAAAATATCAATCTTTTTCACCCCTTTAACCGTTTTCTTCTGCGAATCAATTACTCAAGTTCTCCTTGCATCCAAACGTCCTGGGTACAATGCTGCATCCAGTGCTGAGCCCCAAATTTGGAAACTTTTGGGATCTGATTACTCACACCTTTACTCCCAGGTAAGTGTTAGTAGCTGCCAGTACGATCGATAGGTTCAATATAATGTGTCCTAGGTAAGAAAAAACACTACATCGGACACCCTTTGGCAAGGTGTAGGTCCCACCTAACGCACCACTACAAAATACATCTTTCTTATTCCTTTATACCTTTTATTTTTCTGCGTATCTCAACTCTAGAAACTGAAGCTCTCTCTATCCCAGCCGTCCTTTATATAGCCTTACAATCGCATCTGACAGTGACGCCCCAATTTGGGAACTTTGGTGAGTGTTGAGTCACCCTTTAGTGGCGATTACTTACAGGTCCACTCTGACCTTTCAGTGGTAGTACCTATCAGTGGGTGTACTTGTCTCCAGGTTAAATAGAATGGATAAGACGCAACACTCCCTTGGACACCCTTGGGTAAGATGTTTCTCGCATCTAACGCCCCCATTCAAATCCATCTTTCTCAGTTCTTCATACCGTTTTTTCTGCGTACCTTATTTCCCAGCCCTATTTCACAGACGTCCCGCATATGACATAAAGCCTCATCTGTTAGTAAAGCCCCACGTAAGAAACCCTAGAGACATGTTACCATTATTCCCTCATCCACTTCGACACGAAGTGATGTATCTGTCAATAACATAGGTTAAAAAGAATCTATCGTTTACAGCTTTTTTGTTTACAACGGTACACATTAATTTACAAACATATATTCTACAAAACTTACATTAAAAATTTGAAACGTAACATCTTTTTATCAAAATGACTCGATTCGGTATTAAATAACTTCAGAAAGGTTGATATGCCGTAAAACAAAACAACCGACCAATCAATTACTTTAAAAATCTATATATATATATATATATATATGTGACCGTACTCGTTCAATAAAAGCGAGGTTCTACAATAGGCTTAAGATTAATCTTTCGGGTGAGAGGATGCCACTCAAACTTAGAGACTCCAGACTTTGTGACCTCGGGCTAAGCACTCGGTGACCTCTAATTACATTTAAAATGTACACTTCTTTTCAAAAGTATTATAAGATCGGCGGTAATATGCGTGAATCAAAGCGTGTGTGTGAGAGAAAGAGAGAGGAGAGATAGAGGGGGAAAGAGACATGCATGGAAAGAAAAGAAGAAAGAGAAATAGTAAAGAAAAGAAAGACTGGGAGAATTAGAGAATAACGTGTGTGTGTGTGAGAGGGAGAGGGAGAGGGAGTGAGAGAGAGGGCGTGCAAGAGAGAGAAAGAGAAAGATATTAGAGAAAAGTAAGACCACAAAATTAGAGAATAACGTATGTAAGGGTTGAGAGAGAAAGAGAGAGAGAGAGAGAGAGAGAGAGAGAGAGAGAGAGCGATCAAGTGCGTATCTTCAATAAGTCTGTATAATAATATGCTCAACCATTTCACCTGTACGCACGTTATCACCTTCGACACCTATTTAAAAATTACGCCAAGTATGTTAGTCCACGTTGGTATTTACTTAATCAAGCGTCAAATACATCCTAAGGTGGAGTACTGTTACCACATCTGGGGAGGTGCCGCTCAAAGCACCCTTTCTTGCCTTGACAGAGTACGAAACCCAGTTTGAAATTTAGTAGGAGTGTCTTCTTCTCTTCTATACGGCCACTTTCTCACAAAGGAGAAGTTGCTAGTCTTTCTCTACTCCATTGTTATTTTCATGGTAGGTGCTCGACTGAGTTCCAATTTATGGCCCTCCCCTATAAAACACTCCCAACAAAAACACGTCTAGCTACAACCACTGTCGATAATTTCCTTTTCTCCCTCTGTGTACCTAAAACAAAACGGAGCTTCCATGAGCAAAGTTTCATTTCATAGAACTACTCGTCCGTGGAACACAATACCGCGCGGCTGCTTCCTAGCTGACAAAGTTTTCAAGTCTAATATAAATAAATTCTTGTTGGGCCGCCATCTTAAATAATCAAATTCTGTCCAGTTTCAATCATCGTTACCAGCTATAAGGGCTTTTTCTAACCCTAACCCGCCTGACAAACTTATTGACGCGTATCCTCCAGTGGCTTTTGGGCCTTGATATATGGTGACTTATAAGTAAAAAAATAATACAGTAACCTTTGAGGCTCTGATGAGACGAGCCTTGTTGCCATTGCAATATTCCCCCACCATACAAATACGGCAAGTTGCAATTTTATTGTTCGGTCAGATTAAATACCAGTTTTGGGGAATGCTTTCAAGTTAACCAAATCCTGACCAAGAGACTCTTCTAACTCCCTACGATATAATGAAGCAATATTATGTTTCACATTTTTTAGATAAGGATTTGACACTTTGTGTTATTTTTATTAGTCGGACTGCTGTTCTCATTTTGGATGTTATTCTCACAGCATGACCAAATATGGAATCTTTATGTCGACTTCAAGCATCTCCGCAAGGACTCATGGCGCAACGGATAAAAGTGCTAAGTTGCTCAGTTCAAAGTGATAGTCTTTTACAAGATTGAAGGTTCAATCCTCAGTACGGGCGATACTAAGAATATAATTACGAATTACTTAAGACTTCTACCCGGTAATGACTGACGGAACGAGAACAATCTACCCTCGTGAATAAAATAATGAGTTTCGTTCTAAATTCCATACAGATTCTTGAGTTTTACAAAACGAACTCGAAAAAAGTTCGGAGGTTACATCGGCCGCAACGTTGTTAGAATGGCATTCAAGATGAGAACAGGTGTCGAAATCATCCCAATAATACGAATGAAACAATATTCATTTTTTCTCGATGAAGTGATCCTTGAAGTCATAACGACCATTATGTTCGACACTACATCTCTCTGGTAGTTTCTGTGGGTCGGGGGAAGACGGATATTATTGTCTGGCAAAAATTCGGTTAATTAGTTCATTATCCCTTTAATACACAGTGAGTAAGCTAACAAGAGAAATATTAACATGTTATTTATATTTCATTCTTTTTTAACCGTTGAATCTGAGGCTATCTGGCGTGTGATTTTGGAACTAAAACATACACAGCCTGTTATAACTCTATTCTAAAAAAAATAGTTGCCGCACAAATAGTCAATAATTATAAGCCGAATACAACTTTCAATGTATGTATATATATATATATATATATATATATATATATATATATATATATACTTATATATGTATACTTATATATATATATATATATATATATATATATATATATATATATATATATATATATATATATATACAGGGTGGGCCAAAATAATGGTCCTCGGGATCATCATTGGCCAAATCCTGGAGTCGCATAGCGTACTCAAGTCTTTTTTCATTATCTCGAGGTTGAAGTTCTTGAACTAGCTGCACTTTATATGGAAAATATCCTCTTTCTCTTAGCATTCTCCGAAGTGAACTTCGAGAAATGCCAAGTTCTTTTGATCTCCTTCTTGTGGATGTGGATGCATCCTCCTCCAAACTTCTCTCCAATTCCTCGAAATTTTGAGCTGTTCGTACAGTACGAGGCCTACCACTTCTCGCCATGTCGGATATTCTTTGTTGGTCCCTAAAACGAGCAATAATTCCTCGGATTGCTTTTGCCGAAGGAGAGTTTCTGGTGTTGTAATGACGCCGATAGATGAGTTGAGTCTCCGTAATCGACTAATTGGATTTAAAGTACCACTCTATTATGAGGGTACGTTCCTTAGGGCTAATACGGCTCATGCTTGCTTCGGAAGGGGTCCTTTACTTATTCTAAAAAAAAAATTTAAAAAAATCAATAAATAAAAAAGTTATGAATTTTAAAAAATAGGACACTTATTTTGGCCCACCCTAATACTTACGCATATATATACTTATTTATATATACTTATGTATATATATACTTATGTATATATATATATATATATATACTTATGTATATATATATACTTATGTATATATATACTTATGTATATATATATACTTATATATATATACTTATGTATATATATATATACTTATGTATATATATACTTATGTGTATGTATATATACTTATGTGTATATATATATATACTTATGTATATATATATACTTATGTATATATATACTTATGTATATATATATACTTATGTATATATATATACTTATATATATATACTTATGTATATATATATACTTATGTATATATATACTTATGTGTATGTATATATACTTATGTGTATATATATATACTTATGTATATATATATACTTATGTATATATATACTTATGTATATATATATATATTTATATATATATAGCTTTTAAATTATAAATATATATATATATATATATATATATATATATGTGTGTGTGTAGCTTTTAAATTTAAGCGTAAATAGAAGAAAAGAAAGTAGAAATCAATTCGCCTTTTCACTTGCAATTTAAAAACAGATCGAAACTTTTAAAGAAAGGAACATTTAAACACAATTGTTAGATATTTGCCCAGGAAATAAAACAATATTGCGACACGAAAAATATTTGTTAGATTAAAATTAAAACAATCATCGAATGAAAAAATAATAACAAATAACCGTTAATTTATAAAATATTGTTTTTCAAAACAATAATGCAAATTATTTAACCTTTCCACTGATATCGCAGATGCATAAGCAACATATAAATAAGAGAGGATATGAATGAACTTGATCTCTCTTTCTCTCTCTCTCTCTCTCTCTATATATATATATATATATATATATATGATAATTTTATTTACACTGACATGTACAAAATCTGCGACACTGGCATGTCGATGTTATCGATCAACAGTTACTATAAACTTAGATCTCATCAGGCAGATTTAGAATCCGATCTTAACCTCAGATCATATCTGCCCCTCCAAATATGATCTGAGGTTAAGATCGGATTCTTACTCTCCTGATGAGATCTCAGTTTATAGTAACTGTTGATCGATAACATCGACATGCCAGTGTCGCAGATTTTGTACATGTCGGTGTAAATAAAATTATCATATATAAAGCTCTATTTTGATATTGAGCACTTTTTATAAACCCGGTTAAAATTCTCTGGATTACCACCCTGTGGATATTTTTTCACCTGGATTATTAGCATTATTATATATATATATATATATATATATATATATATATATATATATATATATATATATATATATATATATATATATATATATATATATATATATATATATATATATATATATATATCGTTGCCCGGGAAACTTAGTTTTCTTAATCTTTTTTTCTTTTTTTAAATAGGATTGCTGAAATTATAATTTATTACTGTATCATTTGTTTATTAAATTATAAGTTGAACTATATTTTTATAAAAATACTAAAAGAATGCGCGTCATAAAACAGCTGAAATTTATTCTAAGACATAACATTTTTCATCACTTTTATGTCCCAAAACAAAGATTTCAATCAATATATAATGCTACTAAGCTTAAAGTCTAGAATCCTTATTACGAGTTTGATCAACATCAATACTACTACTACTACTACTACTACTACTACTACTACTACTACTACTACTACTACTACTACTACTAATAATAATAATAATAATAACAACAATACTACTACTAATAATAATTAACTAATGGACTGGCTAGAGAACTGAAAGGAATATGAAGCATGAAGAAAATCACTCTAATATCAATAATTGTAGGGGCACCAAAGACAGTCTCGAAAAAAAAGACTAGGAGAAATTGGAATAAAAGAGAAGATTGAGACCATACAACGAACGGCAAGGAGAATCATTGAATGCGGAAACCAACCAAAATAACCAACGAACCTAAACTTGCGACAGATAATATCTAAAAGAAAAAAAACATATAGAAAGAATATCTCACGAGACCAAGGGAAGTGAAAACTGCCAGAAATCTAATAAACTGCCCCCCTCCAAATAAATGTAAAGACACACACACACACATGTATGTTGTGACAGCAACCTCGGCTGATACCACACACAACTCTCGTTAAAGGTTAAGGAGAATGGAAAGACCGAGGAAAAAGAGCTCCAACGACACATTCCACCGGAGGGGTACGCAGAGCTCTGGAACCTTGGCAAGGCTTATTGCCGCTCAAATTCCAGAGAATACTACTGGTTGTCACTAGCGAGAAATCAACTGTTGCGATAACGCAAAGCTATTTGCAATGGTTATTGAAAGAGGTGGAGAGTGCTAGAAATAAACCCTTATACACCCGTATTGTCGTCGAACTTAAGTTCTTGCTTGCAGAAAATCACTCGAGCGCCGATGTTGATTTATAAATACAAGGTTTATTTAAAAAAGGAAGGACAGTCACAGAAAACGTCAGAGGGACTGGCCACTTTTGTACGCGTGGAGGAGAGAGAAAGATAGACAGATAAATAGACGGATAGATAAATGTAGTTACACTGTGCGCGCTTGCCCCCCCCCCTCCTCATTGGGGGCATCACTCTAGACACGTCTTTTCTACTTATTAGGTATGGTTCGTTATACATTATTAATTTCAAACAGTCAGCAGCAAGATGAAGTTCACAACTTTGTTTTTTACTATTAAGTCGTCGTTAATCAAGGCCAAGAGCCACTCGAGGATAAGGAGACTGAAATGATTGTCAGTTGACGGATGAAGAACACTATGGGAGCACAATGAACTGATTATTACTTATGGGGCAGTTTTTTGACAAGACTTTTTTAACATCGGATTTGAAGACGACCGAGTAGTAATCAACAGAGAAGCAGTCCCGTGGTAATGTGTTCAACAGACCAAAAGCCATTACAAAGAAACTCTGTCAATAAAATTTCCGCTTGACACCATTTGTGGCCCAACGGGTCATGAGTTCTTTTAGAATTGAATACCATTACTACAACTTTACTGATGCGTCACCACTTATCAAGGCCTAAGGATCACTCGACGATAAGGGTTACAGAGATCAACAGTTTACTATAATCGACTTTACTAGGGGATCGAAAACAAATGGGTGGGATGGAAAAAAGAGGACTTAAGGGGTATTTATTATCCAAGGAAACGGCTTAACAAGTATTTGTTTACGGTAGACTTGAAAACGACCATGTTGTAATCAGTTGAGAAGCAGACGCGTGGTACGTTGTCCCGCAGATTGGATGTTCTAGGAAATAAACTTCCGTTTGGTTTTTAGTAAGGAGAGAGAGAGAGAGAGAGAGAGAGAGTGAGAGAGAGTCAGCCAGATCTCGATCTTCGATGCTCTCCGAAGTGTTGCCATAAATAGTCGTGTCGTCTGCATATATGTCGATGAGCGCTATCAGGAAGGAGATTAGGAAGATCATTGATGCTATGTGTTTCGGACATTTGCCCGCCAACAATTAATTTCATAAGCCCCTAAGGGAGAAACGATCCGATGATTGAGAAGACGTTTCCAGATTAGGAAGATCATTGATGCTATGTGTTTCGGACATTTGCCCGCCAACAATTAATTTCATAAGCCCCTAAGGGAGAAACAATCCGATGATTGAGAAGACGTTTCCAGATTAGGAAGATCATTGATGCTATGTGTTTCGGACATTTGCCCGCCAACAATTAATTTCATAAGCCCCTAAGGGAGAAACGATCCGATGATTGAGAAGACGTTTCCAGATTAGGAAGATCATTGATGCTATGTGCTTCGGACATTTGCCCGCCAACAATTAATTTCATAAGCCCCTAAGAGAGAAACGATCCGATGATTGAGAAGACGTTTCCAGATTAGGAAGATCATTGATGCTATGTGTTTCGGACATTTGCCCGCCAACAATTAATTTCATAAGCCCCTAAGGGAGAAACGATTCGATGATTGAGAAGACGTTTCCAGATTAGGAAGATCATTGATGCTATGTGCTTCGGACATTAGCCCGCCAACAATTAATTTCATAAGCCCCTAAGGGAGAAACGATCCGATGATTGAGAAGACGTTTCCAGATTAGGAAGATCATTGATGCTATGTGTTTCGGACATTTGCCCGCCAACAATTAATTTCATAAGCCCCTAAGGGAGAAACGATCCGATGATTGAGAAGACGTTTCCAGATTAGGAAGATCATTGATGCTATGTGTTTCGGACATTTGCCCGCCAACAATTAATTTCATAAGCCCCTAAGGGAGAAACGATCCGATGATTGAGAAGACGTTTCCAGATTAGGAAGATCATTGATGCTATGTGTTTCGGACATTTGCCCGCATACAATTAATTTCATAAGCCCCTAAGGGAGAAACGATCCGATGATTGAGAAGACGTTTCCAGATTAGGAAGATCATTGATGCTATGTGTTTCGGACATTTGTCCGCCAACAATTAATTTCATAAGCCCCTAAGGGAGAAACGATCCGATGATTGAGAAGACGTTTCCAGATTAGGAAGATCATTGATGCTATGTGTTTCGGACATTTGTCCGCCAACAATTAATTTCATAAGCCCCTAAGGGAGAAACGATCCGATGATTGAGAAGACGTTTCCAGATTAGGAAGATCATTGATGCTATGTGTTTCGGACATTTGTCCGCCAACAATTAATTTCATAAGCCCCTAAGGGAGAAACGATCCGATGATTGAGAAGACGTTTCCAGATTAGGAAGATCATTGATGCTATGTGTTTCGGACATTTGTCCGCCAACAATTAATTTCATAAGCCCCTAAGGGAGAAACGATCCGATGATTGAGAAGACGTTTCCAGATTAGGAAGATCATTGATGCTATGTGTTTCGGACATTTGTCCGCAAACAATTAATTTCATAAGCCCCTAAGGGAGAAACGATCCGATGATTGAGAAGACGTTTCCAGATTAGGAAGATCATTGATGCTATGTGTTTCGGACATTTGTCCGCCAACAATTAATTTCATAAGCCCCTAAGGGAGAAACGATCCGATGATTGAGAAGACGTTTCCAGATTAGGAAGATCATTGATGCTATGTGCTTCGGACATTTGTCCGCCAACAATTAATTTCATAAGCCCCTAAGGGAGAAACGATCCGATGATTGAGAAGACGTTTCCAGATTAGGAAGATCATTGATGCTATGTGTTTCGGACATTTGTCCGCCAACAATTAATTTCATAAGCCCCTAAGGGAGAAACGATCCGATGAGTGAGAAGACGTTTCCAGATTAGGAAGATCATTGATGCTATGTGCTTCGGACATTTGCCCGCCAACAATTAATTTCATAAGCCCCTATTCGATGAGTGAGAAGACGTTTCCAGATATTCCATAGCTAACAAACTTGTGAAGCAAATCTTTTTGCAAGACCCTGTCGAATGGCTTTGATATATAAAAAAAAAACTACTGCCTTAGAAACGAAGTCAACTCGATAGATTCACTGATCCTGTCGAAATCACAGTCAGCACGTCATCTGTAGATCTTGCAGGACAGAATCCGTATTGTTTATCACTAAGAAGATTGTTTTCGCTTAAGTGGTTGACAACTACTGATTTATTACAAATTCACGCAACTTACTCATGACACATAGAAGACTGATCAGTCTGTACTGGGGTGCGACCCCTCCCCCCACGCACACATTTTTTATAGTTTATTATTTTCAGTTATACAAGAAACTATCTAAAGTTTAATGAACAGTATGAGTAGTTGTGACCCAGTAGTCTAGTAGTTTTATTAATTGAATACAATACTACCACATCTAACTTGTACAAACTTGTTGTGGTCCACATATATCGTCGAACATTGTTTTGTAACACACATATCTGACTTTAGAAATAATTTGAATACCTACTGGGGAGAATGTGAATGGCTACTAGACACTGTCTTCGTGTGTCTAAGGTATCTCTGTATAAAGGTTTGTCAGAACAACCTAGCATGAGGATACTTATCCCTACAAGTAAACCCTGACCACATATAAAAAATAACAGTATTTGAAGCCCAAATAAGACCCTTCTAGTATGGCTACACACTTGTTAATACGAGGAATGGTGCAGCTTCTCCAAGTGATGTAGTTGCAAGTCACAACACTTAGGTGGATACTCCACCAGACTAGATTAATTTTTGTCCTGGAATCGTAAAAGATCAAGAGACCACAAGAAAGATATATTATAGCCTAATCAACTTGTTAATCTGGAAGAGGAGCATTAATGTTCTTTACTTCTTTATTAGCTCAACGTTTGAGAAGTAAAAAAGAATATTAGTATAACACTCGGGCATCTATGTGTCTACAATAGAGATCACGTATTAGCCCCAGGATAGGGGCCCTTGATTTTTCAAGAAGTTACACTGAAGTAAAATAGAAAATAAAACAAGATAAAATATAGATAAAGATCAAGTTTGACATCGGTTTTGACAGGAAACAACAGATTAATTATATTTTAGGGCATCATTTCTTCCTTGAAAATCAGCAATTATTTACATATATAACTACATCCCTAAGGGTATATAATAATACAAGGTACCGTAACATCTGGGAACATCGGATAATTGCATATAAGCCAGTTCCGATACCAGCCTTCGTTTGCCTCGGCTTGCCTTGGCATCATTATGGCAACCTAGGGGCTGACTTGAACCATCATATACTTCTTCGTCGACATGACTTATGGTTCAATTCAAACCTAAGAAAGAGACCCTGCCAAGAACTACCTCTTCCTTCGACTATTCTTGAACTCAACCAGAGTGGAAGCTGGTTTACTTAATCAATATTATCACGTATAGGTCAGTCATGCCCTTCTGAATGTAATCTTCATCATTAATAATAATGAGGCTGTCTATTTACTTATTTCACCCCTCCCCCAGTCTCTCTCTCTCTCTCTCTCTCTCTCTCTATATATATATATATATATATATATATATATATATATATATATATATATATAGAGAGAGAGAGAGAGAGAGCTATTGACATAAAAATGTTGTTTGGCACAAGACAAATGAAACAGACCGTAAAAAATATATCTCACAGAAATGTTATGTTTTTTGGAAATGTGAAAAAATAAAAATAATAAAATAAAACCATGGTTATTGGAATATAATATGAACTGACTTATATATATATATATATATATATATATATATATATATATATATTGTTGAATAAAAATACTACACATTGTCTAGACTGATTAGCCTCATTCCCTCTAAAGATGGACCCAAATGGGTCCGAAAGTACTTGGAGAACAGATGCATATTATGGCAAATTCATCAGCCTATTCCCATCCGAAACTAAGCTCCTAATTCGGACAATTGAAAAGAACTACCAAAGGATATCTAGACACGAGTTGTATGTTATATTAAACAATACTTGCCTGAAAGAGAAGATGCTGCCCAGATATTCATATATATATATATATATATATATATATATATATATATATATATATATATATTTCGTCATATTCACAAATGTAGCAAAATATTGTGAAGCACTTCCTTTACCAAGTTTTATCAATGATTTCTTATAAAGGTTAACAATTATGTGAAAAGCGCACCAATTAAGGCTGGCAATTAAAGCTATAGTGATATATAGAACACTAATGACTGTTGCGACTTAACAGATATGGATTTTTTGTTACTTAATTGTATGTAGGCTTAAAATAATTTCACAACCCAGACACATAGTAGAACCAAGTGTAAATATATATATATATATATATATATATATATATATATATATATATATATATATATATATATATATATATATTTACACTTGGTTCTACTATGTGTCTGGGTTGTGAAATTATTTTAAGCCTACATACAATTAAGTAACAAAAAATCCATATCTGTTAAGTCGCAACAGTCATTAGTGTTCTATATATCACTATAGCTTTAATTGCCATCCTTAATTGGTGCGCTTTTCACATAATTGTTAACCTTTAGAAGAAATCATTGATAAAACTTGGTAAAGGAAGTGCTTCACAATATTTTGCTACGTTTGTGAATATGACGAAATATGCCATGAATTGAGAAATAGATGAACATAAAAAATAACACATTACTTTCAGAGTTAGGTGTCAATAGCTTATGTTGACAATGTATATATATATATATATATATATATATATATATATATATATATATATATATATATATATATATATAATTATAAAAAAAGAAATTTTAAGAAACTTAAGTGGTTATAACGTCAAGATTCGGGATGATCTACAATACGGAATTAAAGTTTAGCGACATTTAAGCACGATTTATTTACAAACTGGTGTTTTACTAAATTGGTTAAGAAAAAAAACAAACTTACTAATTTGTTAACATTTATTTTTACAGTTATAACTCTTATTGTAACTATACTTTAAAATAATTGTTATTTACAAAGAACTTTATAACGTGCTATTGATTTTAAACCTGTGCCTGTGAATCTTGACGTTATAACCAATTAAGTTTCT
>OY744553.1:27923591-27973591 GCA_963556195.1 Sepiola atlantica
TTAATCTTATTAATTTCGGAAGAAAATACCATCATCAGTATTGTGTCATTTTTTTTTCCAAAAATAAACAAATTATTTTTTGAATAAATTAATCTTGCATTGGTAAAGGCTTTTATTTTCAATTTAAATAATTTTGACCCACCAATGCTTTAAAATGAACGACCTATATTTCAACCACAATTTGTATTCAAAACCGCCAAGGTTCGACTACCAGAAGTTGTATTCAAAACCGCCAAGACTACACTGCGGATAACACCCATTATAAGGACGTTATACAAAAAAAGAAAAAAAGTTTGTTAAAAAAAAAAATGACACACTACTTATCAACTCTGATGATGAAATTTTATTCCGAAAATAATAATATTAAAGTAACAAAAATAAAATAAAATTATCTTGCATTGATAAAGGCTACTATTTTCAATTTTAATCATTCTCACCCACCAATGCTTTAAAATGAACGACGTATCTTATATATATATATATATATATATATATATATATATATATATATATATATATATATATATATATGAATTTTTTAGAAGTTAAAATCACATGGTACTAATGGTTTCATGAATAATCGGAGCCTGGTGAAGAAACTTAGACTTAAAACCGATTCCCCGCTTTTCAGCCATTTTCTGTATCAGTGAATCCCAGACACGCGCACCCCCCATGTATATATATATATATATATATATATATATATATATATATATATATATATATATATATATATATATATATATATAAAATAAATACACATTGGTCTTTATTATAGAGCGGGGGGTTATTATTACCGGAGAGAGGTGGTTCTGTCTGGAACGAGCCGTCTCCTCGATATGTGAGCATTAGACTTTCCTTTATGATTGGACAGTTCTAGGCAGACAGTTCGATAGGGTTATCGGTTTGTCATCGCAATTCCCGTTAATATCGTTGCTTGGAAGAGATTGTTGTCGACAAGTGTCAGAAAGGAGGGCGCCAAGTCCCGCGTCCCACATTTGGATAGGGCCTAAGTCGGGGCGAATAGCGGACGACGTCATGTTTGCATAGGACATGCCAACACCTATGTAAACAAAGTGGAAAGTGTTTACCTTGCAAACCGCCTTTGTTTAATGTGCCACGAGAATAGGATGGGGCGAAGACGAAATGTAACAAGAAGAAAAAAAAGGAAATACTTCTATGGATTACCTTTTATGTTACATTAGCATGGTTAACCGGCGTTGCCCGGGGTTAGAGTCATGTACAACTAACTAGAAGAGTTCAAGTGTGTGTATTATATTAAAAAAAAGCATCTCTCTCTCTCTATCTCTCAATGTAGCCCCTCACGCTATCTCCCTCTTCCTACTCTTTTTACCCTCTCTCTGCACTATCGCTCTCTTTCCGCTCCTCCCTTATTCTTTTCTCTCTATATTATCTCTCTTCTTGCTATTTCTGGCAACTGGACATTTATAATTGACTGATCACTACATAATAACATAAAAATAGCTCTAAATATCGACCCCCCCCCAAAAAAAACTTTTATCGATTGAATGAATACTAAAAAAATCTGCCTATTTCTTGTCCGTGTCAATGCCGAAAAATAATATATAATTGTAGATGTGTCTTGTGTAGTTTTTTTTTACCTTAAGCTAGTACACATACACACACAGAAAAACGACAAGGCCATCAATCCTGAAAGGACTGCCCTGATTATTGATGTAACTGTCTCGAATGACTATGACTCTATTGATAGAGCCGAACGTGAAAAGATCACAAAATTTCAGGACCTCAAGAATGACTTAAAAACAACATGGTCTCTGAATGAAATACACATTATACCGGGTGTGGTAAGGACAGCTGGCCTAATGGAATAACATCTTTCAAAATACTTAGTTACAATCTCTGGAAGATCAAGCTGAAGCGAAATACAAACAGCAGTATGAAAAATGACAACTCTATCCTTGAAGAAGCCCTCAGATATACATTTAAATCTTAGTGAAATCAAGTGTAACCTCCCGGCGGGAACCTCTTGATCTCTCAGAATTAACTGAAGTAAAATTGAAGAAAACACAAATAAAACAGAATGAAGTGAGAATTTGAATGCCTAGTAGACGCTATCCTCGAGTGATTCGCTCTATCTGTACATGGGGTTTGTCAGGACAACCGCGCATGAAGATACTTCGTTCTATAAGTAAACCCTGATCAAATATTCAAAACAAAATAGTATTCGAAGTCCAAAGTTATTTCCTTCGGCGTGGCTACCCACTATCTAATGCGAGAAATGATGCACCTTCTCTAATTATATTCCATGAAGCAGTAAGCTGTATACTCCACCAGACAAGATGAATTCTCATCCTGAGACCACAATAAAGATATGCTATAACATAGTTTATTAGTCAATTGGGGAGGAGAAAACTAATATTTTTCACTGCATTACTAACTCAACGTTTGAGATGTAAAAAAGAAATTTTATTGAACACTCAGATATCTATGTATCTCATATAGAGATCGAGTGTTAGCCACAGAAAGTGACCCCTTCCTTTCTGAGACTTAACTTAAGTTAAATTTAAAGAAAACAGATAATTTTTCTTCATATAATAGAAGATAACACGCAAGGACCAATGGATCTACACCAACAAATGACTAATAGTTTCACTTTTTTTTTTAACCGTTTATCCAGCTCTTCTTCTTTCTTGCACAAGCAGATATACGCCACACACAAATGTTCATACACAGATGAGATAATTTAAAGCATGAAATTAACATTTCAAACAATATGTAATATAAGTAGATGAAATAGCGGATAAGCATTTAACAGACTAGTAAAATAATGACACAAATACATCATACAAGTAGAACGAAGATATTTCGGTCGATTCATACGACTATAATCATTTGGTGCAAATAAGCTTTATTGAACAAAACTCGACGTTTTTTATACAGCAAAGCGTGGAAGGGTACTAGGGAGATGATAGAGTGTAAGGCGAAGAGGGAGTGGGGGAAATGTGAAGGGGGGGGGAGGGGCGGTTACATGAGACGCAAAGGCCAATAGATTTACACCGGCGGCAAATCGCTAAAAGTTTCCCTTTCTTGTGCCCATTTTATTAAAACGCTTTCTCCGTCTTTTCTCCTTTTTTTTAACACGCCCATATATACCACACGCACTTGCTCATACATAGATCTACACATAGTAAAAAACGCACATATACACGCCCACATATATACACACATTTAGCTGGAACAGTTTGAGTAGATATTGTTCGTACCAGTCGATGATACGTCCTTGGCAATCAGTTTCATAGTGGCTTTGTTGCTTTCGGGCTCAGGTATAGTTCTATTCAGTCCTACGAGGTCAACTCTCTAAGGTTTACTTTCTCTCCTTTAGAAGGGTTCAGTTTATTGCTATTCGCCCGAGACACCCTACCGGAGAATACCGACGGAGTTTGTTCAGTCATTTTTTGTAGACCAGAATGCACTTTACCTAGTGCGCTGACATTTCAAAGACTAACATGACACTGTCTAACCTCGTGCAGATGCGGTAAATAAACATATTAGAAAAAACCCTCCTTGGCTTTTGGCTGAGAGCAAAGTGCAGTATCTGTTCTGATACTACACTTCATCTTTTTTGTTCTCAGTCAGTGAAGGAGAAATTTTTCTAGATTGAAGCAATTAAAATTTTTGTTCCAATCCAGAGTGTCATTTATTGGGGGGAGCATGATTTTCCCCACATAAAAAAAAAAAAAACGTTCTGTCTTACTTTGACTTTGTGGGATGGGGGAGTGAATAGGGACTTATTTCACTCTTTAACACACGCATCTTTAACACCTGCTCATACACATATATACACATAGAACATAACAAATATATACACACATATGTTTATATACTTGAAAAAATCTGACCTGTTGAGTCACCGATTGACTCGGGTTAGATTGTTTAAACCATAAAACTGTGAGTTTGCTAAGCCAGTTAAAAAAGCCAAAATCAGAAATGAATCTCATTTCGGCTACATATCACTCTCTGTATCTCTCTTTCACAAACACACACGTTCTCTCTTTACCTATACAGCTATGGGTTAAATAATATTACCACCGTTGGTGATATTCACTTTTGTTTATAATGTATTTTTATTCTTTCCTCTCTTTATTTGTTTTGACTGTTAATAAGATGAGAGAGAAACACAGGTGTAGACGGAAGCCGGAGTGATAGATACAATAAGGACGGGGGAGGTCGAACTATATACAGTGAGAGAGGGTGAAAGTGATAGATAGAAGATAAGTAAAGTGGGTTATTAGGAAAGTTAATTGCAAATTGCGGCTAATTAAAATAATAGAAACGAATTATTTTTCAAAGATAACTCAATCTCAAAAATTGAGGAATATTTTAGCATGTACTTTGTGTGATGAAAATATATGTGGAAAAGCCATAGGAAACAAATGTTGGTTAACTAAGATTTAGTATAATAGAAAACAGCTGATATACCAGTCTCGGGACGGGTCAGTCATAGGCAATTAGACAAAGGAACCTGGCATTTATAGGTATTATCCCCTATGTAAATGTTCGTAGAAGTATATTACTTTTTTAGAATGTATGATGAAGTAACTGAGATGAGCATGAAATAATTCCTATCCTGCCGAAGTATTTTTGGAAGGAATTAGATCGAATTACATTTTATTGTTCTTAACAACATGCTACAACAGCCCACCAAAATAATTGGCGAACCAGAATTAAATTATTACTTTGTTGGAAGAAAACTAATCGTAAATTGAGAAATAGATTGACTTTAGAAGAATAGCCGTGCCAGGACGGACACAAATAATTCTTCGAGCAAAACAGTTTTTCACTAATTTTATCTCCCATTATGAAGATTAAAATCAATATATAACACCTTATGTCTAGGATCCTTATTCAAATTTTGATAAATATCCATTACATGATTTTGATTCTAGAAAATGTCTACGGTTAAACGTTAACCGAAACTTTAGGTCTTGTTAAAGCAATTGTTAAACTTTTGACAAAAGTCAGAGATATCTGAATTTTTACGATGGGCTTCTACCCCCTCTATGTTCCGTTTGCATAAGACTAAATAAAACTAAGTATTTTATTTACCTCGTCTCCAAGAGGTTAGACACAAGGTCAGGTGAGGGTTTTGCTGAAAATGTTTCTGTGGAACGAATTGGATTCGAACTCGGCACAACCAGGTCTTCAGTCCGCGTCGTTTTAGACACCGGGTATTAACTCGACATTCTAATCTAGCAAAACTCATAATGATCGGTTAATTAGTTGAGGAGTGAGTGCTTTACATATATAACCGTATACACATACCTACTTTATATAAACATATATATATATATACATATATATATATATATATATATATATATATATATATATATATATATATATATATATATATATGCCCCCTCTCTTCTTTTTCTTTACCCCTCTCTCTCTACCTTTCTCCCCACTTCCCTCCCGCCGTCTCTCCGTACTTTTCTCTCTGCTTCTACTTCTCTTTCTTTATCTTTCTCTACCTCTCTCTCTACCTCTATCTATGCCTCTCTCTCTACCTTTATTTCTCTCGTCTCATCTTTCTCCCTGCCCCCCCTCTCTCTCTCTCTCTCTCTCTCTCTTCTTAATTCAGTTTTTTTACAAGCTTGTCCCAGATTATAGAAACCATGTTCTAACCTGTCGATATCACGAACGTAACCCATTTATACATAACCGAACGATTGCATCAAAAAAGCACCAAGAATTCACCGCTCCCACCCCCACCTTCCACCTAGTCTCACCCCCCACTCTCCCTAAAACAGTTTACCCACCTCCACCACCGTCAACATCGTCCCCACTTACTCCAAACCGCCCCCACACACTCGACCACACAAGTGCCCTCGCGCACCATTTTTTTCTCCTTATAATTCCCTATAAGCCATACATTTATTTTTTCAACAATACCGTGTCTGTTTTTGCTAAGACAATCAACCATTGTAGAAAAATTAATATCTTAGGACTCGTTCGACGGTTAATTTTTTTTTTTATCTGCGCTTGTCAAACTCAGCCGGTTCTTGTTTAGAGGAACGAAATAAAAAAAAAACGGCCAGCGGGTTTTAGGAAACTACTGAATCGATAGAAGCAAGAATAATAGGTCCACACACGCCCCACCCCACACATGAACTTACGCGCGTGCGCATCTATATATATATATATATATATATATATTTACTTTAACAGTGCTCAATACGTGAGTAGAGCTTATTTGCAGCAGTATAATATATATATATATATATATATATATATATATATATATATATATATATATATATATATTTATATATATAGCAAGTAAGCTACACGGAGGCGTCTATGTTGCATGTCTAAATCTGCCCTTTTGGATGAAACCGCGGTACATTGCTGAAACATGTAATATACAGTATCTAAATAAATTATATATATATATATATATATATATATATATATATATATATATATATATATATATATATATAAACTTCTTTGTAATATAGCAGGAAAATTCCCAGCAGAGTGCTCGATTAATTGAGAATTAAAGTTAAAAATTAAAAATTAAGAACGTAATATTTATTTATTTTGCTGTACCAAAAAGAAATATATATATATATATATATATATATATATATATATATATATATATATATATATATATATATATTTGTAAGATGGAAAGAAAAAATCACAGCAGAGTGCTCAATTCATTGAGAAAATCAAAATTAAGAGCGTAATATTTATTTATTATTCGGTGCAGAAAAATAGTACAACATCAGTACCATTGGTTTCAAGCTCAGAACGTGTTAAACTCCCGGCTATCTTCAGCTTTATATATATATATATATATATATATATATATATATATATATATATATATATATATATATTTATTTATTCTGGTACAGAAAAATTAGTACAACATTCGTACCGTCGGTTTCAAGGACGGAAGGTCTTACCCATCCGGCTCTCTTCAGCTTCTGTTGTCATCTGTTTTGGAAATGTGAGGTCACATGACACTCTTGTTGGGACGCGTTATTTGCTCAGTGTGTTGTGTGTGTTTGTTTAAATTTGAATTTAGTGTCATAAGACCGTTGAGATTTAAAACACGGGAGAAGAAAGAGAATTCAAGATTAAAGGGAATAAAAAAGGGAATAAAAAAGGGGGGTAAAAAATAAAAAAATATATATATGAAAAAAAATATATATATATATATAAATAAATATAAAAAAAATATAAAAAAAACATATATATATATAAAAACATTTTAATACTAAGAATAAAGGAATAAAAAAATAAAAAAATAAAAAAAGAAGAAAAAGAGAAAAAGAGTATAAAAAGTGGGTTAAAAAATATATATATATATATAGAGAATAAATTGTAGAGAATAAAAAAGAGCGAGAGAGAAAGAAAGAATAAAAATAGAAAGAATAAAAATATATAAATAAAATATATAAATAAAAATAATAATAATAAAAAAATAAAAAATAAAATTAAAAATTAAAAATTAAAAATTAAAAATTAAAAATTAAAGATTAAAAATAATAAAAATAAAGAAAGGGTTTCTCTGAAATTCCCGTGAGCCAAATTATGAATTTGTATCATTAGCCGTTGTATTTTTGAAGGTATGCGTTCTAAAAACCGTTGATGTGTAAGAATCTTTTCTCTAGATTGGAGTGATTTTTAATTAAGAAATTCGGATCTAAGGGAGGTAACTAAGATGGAAATATGAAATATTTGAGTTTGTTAAAATGGGTTTGTAGATTAATCTGGTGGTTGCTAAAAGATAAAAAAATAAAAAATTAAATATTTTTGCATTTTGGTGAAAGTCGAAGTTTTTGCTCTTGGAATTTATGTGGATATAGTTTTTTGAGTAATCTAGTGATTGATAATTAAATTAAATATTTTTGTATTTTTGTGAAGGTCGGAGTTTTTGCTCTTGAAGTTTAAGTGGATATAGGTTGATGAGGTGTTTGTTCGTTTTTATTGTGTTTATATTAGTAGAGGGGGGGGGTAGTTAGACATTATGCTGCTCATGCCAAGACAAAAACAACTGCCCCCTGGAGGGAAATTGCAAAATCAATTCAATCATTTATGAAGCAACCGTCACAGACCAGAATACCAGTAATGCAGAAAAATATATTGGGATGACGAAGGGAAATTTCAAACAAAGGCTATATGCACACAGAAACTCCTTCAGATACAAAAACAAGGCTAATACGGCACTCGCGACCCGAATATGGCAGCTTAAAGAAGAAAACACACCCTTCACCATCAAATGGAAAATAATTGAGAGAAAACCATCCTTCTCTCCAGCCATAAACAGATGTCCTCTATGTGACGCTGAAAAATACCACATTTCAAAAGCCATCATCGATCCGAATACAGCCTGTTTAAATGTCCGCGATGAAATATTCAAGGGATGTGTACACAAGAGGCAAGCATTGCTTATAAACTGGTCTGACCGATTCACATAATGTCTAACTACCCCCCCCTCTACTAATATAAACACAATAAAAACGAACAAACACCTCATCAACCTATATCCACTTAAACTTCAAGAGCAAAAACTCCGACCTTCACAAAAATACAAAAATATTTAATTTAATTATCAATCACTAGATTACTCAAAAAACTATATCCACATAAATTCCAAGAGCAAAAACTTCGACTTTCACCAAAATGCAAAAATATTTAATTTTTTATTTTTTTATCTTTTAGCAACCACCAGATTAATCTACAAACCCATTTTAACAAACTCAAATATTTCATATTTCCATCTTAGTTACCTCCCTTAGATCCGAATTTCTTAATTAAAAATCACTCCAATCTAGAGAAAAGATTCTTACACATCAACGGTTTTTAGAACGCATACCTTCAAAAATACAACGGCTAATGATACAAATTCATAATTTGGCTCACGGGAATTTCAGAGAAACCCTTTCTTTATTTTTATTATTTTTAATCTTTAATTTTTAATTTTTAATTTTTAATTTTTAATTTTTAATTTTATTTTTTATTTTTTTATTATTATTATTTTTATTTATATATTTTATTTATATATTTTTATTCTTTCTATTTTTATTCTTTCTTTCTCTCTCGCTCTTTTTTATTCTCTACAATTTATTCTCTATATATATATATATATTTTTTAACCCACTTTTTATACTCTTTTTCTCTTTTTCTTCTTTTTTTATTTTTTTATTTTTTTATTCCTTCATTCTTAGTATTAAAATGTTTTTATATATATATATGTTTTTTTTATATTTATTTATATATATATATATATATATTTTTTCATATATATATTTTTTTATTTTTTACCCCCCTTTTTTATTCCCCTTTTTATTCCCTTTAATCTTGAATTCTCTTTCTTCTCCCGTGTTTTAAATCTCAACGGTCTTATGACACTAAATTCAAATTTAAACAAACACACACAACACACTGAGCAAATAACGCGTCCCAACAAGAGTGTCATGTGACCTCACATTTCCAAAACAGATGACAACAGAAGCTGAAGAGAGCCGGATGGGTAAGACCTTCCGTGCTTGAAACCGACGGTACGAATGTTGTACTAATTTTTCTGTACCAGAATAAATAAATATTATGCTCTTAATTTTTAACTTTGATTCTTAATTAATCGAGCCCTCTGCTGGGATTTTTCCTACCATTCTACAAAGAATTTATATATATATATATATATATTAATTTTATACGTACATAAAAGTATTCCATGGACACGTGTTTCTGGCTCACAGCCGTCATCAGCATGGTTAACTTACACAGAGATCGAACCCTCGATATTGATGTCTATAGTCCAGCGTTCTACCACTGGGCCAAGACGCTCTGTGTTTTTCTTTTTTATCACTCAAGTATGTAATGATTTCTATGTAATTATTTTAAAGGTGATTTTCAGCTCGTTGTCATTGAGCTTACTATTATTTTTAATTGTTCACTTCCTAAGTGATTAATATGCAGAAAAACTACCTTATTAGTCGTCCTCATTTCAAAGTATTGTTTGTTTTTGATATATCAAGAACAAAAAATACGGCCTTATATATATATTTCTACTCTTTCCCCCTCATTGCCTAGGAAAACCTCCCACCGTACACACGCAAACCCCAAACACCGATGAAGACTGAAGGATCAGTCGAAAATTTTGTTCATCAACAAGAAAAAACTATTTTTCTTTACAGAACAATTTATATTCCTACACGTCAAAAAATAAAAAAATAAAAAAATGAATAATAAAAAGTTATAACACAATATAAACTTTTTTTTCACATTATTTTTTATATACATACTTATATATATATATATATATATATATATATATATATAGAACAGATATTTATTATATTCCAATAACCATGGTTAGTTTTATTATTTTTATTTTTGTTTTTATTTTTTTCACATTTCAAAAATTCCAAATTTCTGTGAGATATATTTAACGGTCCGTTTCATTTGTTTTGTGCCAAACAACATTTGTATGTCAATATCGTCTCTGCAACACTACAAAATCATCAGAAAAAGTTCACAAATAATAAGAGTTCTTAGAATTAGAGTGTCTTGAAAAAACACCCACATCATACATCAGTTTCATTTTAAGGTGAAAACAAACAAAAGAACAAACGAAAACTACAGAGCAGTCACTCACGTGTGTACTATCAAGTTAATCGGCCATGCAAGACGTTTGTCTAACTATATATATATATATATATATATATATATATATATAGTTAGACAAACGTCTTGCATAGCACGGAATGTTTTTCCCAGTTAGTCTTTTTTTTATCTTTTCGATCTTTCGGATAATCCATCAAGTATTTCTGTCGAATTGTCGAGTTTTATTTGTTCCATTTTCTAACGAGTACTTCTGACTGACTCTCTATATTATCTTCAGGCGGAGGGTTAGACTTTCTTTTTCTTGTCTGCGTAGTTCGAGCTGTGCGGCAAATTTACAACTTTAAAAAAAAACGTATGTGTGATGAGATTCCGTATTCGCAACGTGCTCAGATGTTAGGCACATGGCTTATTAAAGTTTACCTTATTTAAAAAGGTCAACCGTAGTATTTTGTTGTGTCGGCTTAGGATATTTTGGAGTGTATGCACTTTTAAATGTTGTGACTTGATTTGTAATTAATATTGTTTATTGTGGCGCGTCTGATTTTTATAAACAATGTCTCTAAGATTGTCAGTCGTTTGAAGTTAGAGTCGTAATATACAATGTTTGTATTATTAACTTAAAGTTGTCTGAATTGTGAATGGAGGCAGTTGTGTTGCTTCAAATGCATGCATATAAAACTGGACTCGGGAAGATGCAATGTGAGCCTTCACAAAAGTGTACAATAACTTGCTTTTAGTCGCAAAAAAAGAAGCACAGTACAAAAACAAATGGCATATATCAGTTTCAATGAGTTTAAGGAAATCGTATCTCTCACAGTAATAAAAGAAACTAAAAGTTACATAATTTATACAAAAAAAAACCAACACTTTCCTGTATACTTACTATTTATCTGTCTGCCACTAGCTCAGTTTGCCAACACAGCCTTGCGTATTAATTTTGGAAAAGCGTTGCTAGGCGTAAGAGTGCGTAATATGCAAAGAAGAAAATAGGCTTCAAAGAAGTTCATGAAAATTCCAATACCTCCGATTTTTGTAAAATATCGCCAACATGTATAAGACATCAATTTATTAATATTCTTTAAATGTCCGTCTTCCTATAGAGTATTTTAAAGGCTTTCAAATATTTCAGATTTGCATTGAATTTTATCCATAGTATTCTTGAGATCTCTTAAGCCATACATTTGAGACATTTTCGAGAATTAAAATAATTCAACGGATTTTAATCAAGATTTTAATAAGAATTCTAGACATAAGAGTTAATATCATTATATCTAGATTTTAATCTTCGTAATGGGACATAAAAGTGCTGTAAAACCTACGTATGCCAAACTTTCTTGTATATATATATATATATATATATATATATATATATATATATATATATAGTTGTTATTGTCTATTATCTATGTACGTATACGTTTCGTCCTTTTTTAATCTGGACTTATCAGCATAGAGATATGACTATTCACTACCGATCATGCGATTCGAAACCCTGGATTACAAGTTTTTTCAACTCAAATCCAACGTCGCTATATACATATATATATATATATATATATATATATATATAATTATTTTTATTTACACAGACATGTACAAAATCTGCGACACTGGCATGTCGATGTTATCGATCAACAGCTATTATTATATATTATATTTTATATATTATATTTTATATTTTATATTTTATATTAATACTTTTTTTTAACGTTATTATTTTTTTATTTTGATTCTTAACGGTCCAAACCACGTGACTTTCCAAATTTAAATTTTAAATTTCTTTTATTTTTTCTCCATTTTATTATTTCCATATATGATCTAAGGTTAAGATCGGATTCAAACTCTGCCTGATGAGATCTCAGTTTATAATAGCTGTTGATCGATAACATCGACATGCCAGTGTCGCAGATTTCGTACATGTCTATGTAAATTAAAAAAATTATATATGAAAGCTCTATTTGATATTGAGCACTTTTTATAAACTCGGTTGAAATTCTTTTGATAACTACACTGTGGATGTTTTACTGGGAGTATTATTAGTATTATATATATATATATATATATATATAT
The DNA here is from genome assembly GCA_963556195.1 of Sepiola atlantica. Taxonomy (NCBI): domain Eukaryota; kingdom Metazoa; phylum Mollusca; class Cephalopoda; order Sepiida; family Sepiolidae; genus Sepiola; species Sepiola atlantica. The sequence goes on from OY744553.1 coordinate 27,936,288, forward strand.
ATATATATATATATATATATATATATATATATATATATATATATATCCTCCAGTCGCATATTTTAGATGAACAAACTACATACGTTGACTCTAAAGGAGGAAGTAATGGCTGAGAGGATTATATTATGACAAACGACACCCCTCCCACATACAAACACAAAGAAAAGTAGAAGTTAACGCCTGGGAGCATGATATCATGACAACAGAATATATAGTACCCTACCCCACCCCACCCCACCCCACCGACACACAGACACACAAAAAAGGTATGTTATTGTGAAAAACAAACGTATACTATACTATACTGCCCCCCCCACAAAATATGTAATGCTTGGCAGTTAGGATAGGTGGAAAAAGTTTCGCATTTATTTATTTAGATAACATACAAAAACAATGGCAAGTTTCATTGTTCACGTGAAACTGCGAATTGAAAATATAGCGGAAAATATAGTCGCCATCTTTATACACGTAGAGAAATACGCTAGCTACGGTAGAACAGTAACTTTCTTTTCATTATTTTCTAGTTGAAAAAGACATTTTTATAAATTGTAATTATCATTCTAGCTAGCCCAACTAGTTTAGATGGCGACTATATTTTTCCGACCTATTTTTTATTTCGGCGTTCCACGTGTGCAATTAGACATTGCATAACAAAAAAAAAACATTAAAAAACCCTTAGTTGTCTTTTACTAAAACATTGTTAAAGTGTTAAAAAAGTGTGTAATGTTGAAACCTATATCACTGTAAATAATTTACGTAACTGAAATAAGAATTAACCCCAAATAAAAGGAGTATTTCAGACTAGTATTAAGAGAATAATCTGTAAAAGAATACTCCTTTTCATATTTCACTCGTTCAAATTGAACGAAAATACATAAGCGAAAAAATACCAATGTGGCTGTTAATTTTTAATGGATTATTATTGGGGAGGCGAGAAATGTTTATAACAGTATTTATTAAGAAGTGAAAGAATACTACAGTATATAGAAATTACAATTTAATCAGAAAATTCTTTTTATTTCAGATATTTATACTTTTTCAGGGAAATTGTTGATGTCTTACTATTTGCTCTATAGCAAGAGGACATTTTTGTGACAAGAGAACAGATACTACACTATCTACCCTCATTAAAATAAGTTTTGTATTTGTTTATTTTTTCATTCATTTAAATTCCTAGTCACAAAAAGTATTCTTTATGGTTCCTTAGCTTCTTGACTAAGATCAATGTTTAGTATCTGTTCTCCATATTTCAGCGACATTTACGCTCTACCCATGCCGGAAGCTTTCATGTAAATTATCTCCCTTGAAAATGAAAAGTGTTTAAAAACGCTATTTTTTTATAAAAGCACTTTAATTAATTGTATTCAATAATAATAATAATAATAATAATAATAATAATAATAATAATAATAATAATAATAGTTCAATCGATAAAAGGATTACGTATATAGAAGAGTTTTCACTTCAAATGTATAGAATATTAATCTTTTTTTTTAATATGCAAATGAGCAATATCGAAATTTGTCCGAGAGAGTGTAGCAGTTACCTCCTCCTTTCAAAACATAACTACACCGGTTTGCCGTTAGGTGGCGCTTTTTCACCGACAGGTGGCGCTTTTTCACCGACAGGTGGCGCTTTTTCACCGACAGGTGGCGCTGTAAAGCGACACCAGGGTTATCTGCCCCTCAGACTATAAAAACCGTCGCAAACGGAAAATCCATCTCTTCTTACCCAGCCTCGACAGAAGTATGCTGGCACCTGCGCCCCGTCTTTCACTCTTCTCTGGTCGACAGAACGACGCTAATACACTAGCGTTTCGTCACACGCTTTTCCCTTGAACTTGTCTCAGCAAAACAACTACCAACACACGTTTCTTCCGTCAACACGTGGGCAAACAACGGTAAGAGTTCTCAACTCGTTTTCTTTGCGTACGGTTTTCACAGACTTTTCCTACGCCGGATTCATTTCTTCTTATACCTTTTCAAGAACTGTTTTTCCATCGACACACATTCATACATCACACACTTCATCATTCCACGTACACACACGTTCAATAAACGTTATTTGAACTACTTCATTTTTGTTTATTAATTATTACTCCGTCTTTGCATGCAACGTTGTTTGATTCAACTGAACACGTTTATAGCCTGGGAACCTCACCCTCTCGGTCCCATAACAATTGGTGACCCGACGTGCAAGCTTTGTTGTATGGAGCAGAGTAATTAATTTCGTACAAGAACAAAAAAAAATATATATATATCATTTCTCGTTTTTTCTTTCGTGGTGAAACGAATTACGCATCCATCTTTTTCCTTTTTTTTCTACCCACGTGGTAGAAATATACAAACAAACAAAAGAAAGGAAGCCGCCATTTTTTTTAACAACGTGGAAATGAAAATTCAAACAAAAAGAGAAAGTACGAATTTTTTCTTTCTTTCTTTTCAACAACAAAGAAAAGAGAAGCCGCCATTCTTTCTCTACGTGGAAACTAACATTCAAACAAACTAAAACGAAAACAAAAAACGTCATTCCTCGTGTGAAACAAATTACGACTCCATTTTTTTTCTTTTCCTTTTCCTTTCTACCCACGTGTTGGAAATATATATATGAAGGAAAAGACAATTATAAAACAGACAAACACGAACAACATCACCCTTCAAGGCCTACCAACAATCTTCAACACAACTTGAACAACCACATTTTTCCCGGACATTCATCAAGCACCAAACATTTCCGGACTTCACTGACGACACTATGGAAGAAATCACACCAGTTCAAAAACGAGTACACTGCACAAGCACGACTATATACTCAACAACTGGACGTTCGTTGATTAACTGGGGGACACATCAACTCGAACGACGCGCACCAACACCAGTACAGACCCACTTGTACCTGGACCTGCTAACTCACTTGCAGACATTTGTGCATCTGATTTTGACCATAGTGTACCACCGATCTCAACAACTAGATGTTTGTTCATCAGCTCCACAACACGGACTAATTAACATGAACAACATCAACAATTGCACAGACTCACTTGTGCTCATTCATCAACAATTGCACAGACTCACTTGTGCTCATTCATCAACAATTGCACAGACTCACTTGTGCTCATTCATCAACAATTGCACAGACTCACTTGTGCTCATTCATCAACAATTGCACAGACTCACTTGTGCTCATTCATCAACAACTGCACAGATTCACTTGTGCTCATTCATCAACAATTGCACAGACTCACTTGTGCTCATTCATCAACAACTGCACAGACTCACTTGTGCTCACTCATCAACACTGCACAGACTCACTTGTGCTCACTCATCAACAACTGCACAGACTCACTTGTGCTCATTCATCAACAACTGCACAGATTCACTTGTGCTCATTCATCAACAACTGCACAGATTCACTTGTGCTCACTCATCAACACCGCACAGACCCACTTGTGCTCACTCATCAACAACCGCGCAGACCCAAGCACCAAACATTCACTGACAATTCAACGTTCGTTCATCAGCTCCACATCACGCAGACTAATCAACATGAACAACGCCACCAACAAGTGCAAATTCGCTTGCACTCAGCATTTTTCGACCGCAAACTCACTTGCGCTCAAACTTGATGCAGACCCAAACAACACGCAGATCCACATGCGTTACAAACACTCAATTCCGCAGACGCACTTGCGATCAATCATTCAATGCAGAAACAGAAATAAGTAGCGTGCACACTACTTTTTTCTAATCTTCAACAGCAAAACAGACATACCCACAAAGAATGCTTCTCATCTACAACTGTACATATTGAATAATATTTTCAATATTTTTCAATCTGGGGGGGGGGGAGTCCTTGTAGCAGTTACCTCCTCCTTTCAAAACATAACTACACCGGTTTGCCGTTAGGTGGCGCTTTTTCACCGACAGGTGGCGCTTTTTCACCGACAGGTGGCGCTTTTTCACCGACAGGTGGCGCTGTAAAGCGACACCAGGGTTATCTGCCCCTCAGACTATAAAAACCGTCGCAAACGGAAAATCCATCTCTTCTTACCCAGCCTCGACAGAAGTATGCTGGCACCTGCGCCCCGTCTTTCACTCTTCTCTGGTCGACAGAACGACGCTAATACACTAGCGTTTCGTCACACGCTTTTCCCTTGAACTTGTCTCAGCAAAACAACTACCAACACACGTTTCTTCCGTCAACACGTGGGCAAACAACGGTAAGAGTTCTCAACTCGTTTTCTTTGCGTACGGTTTTCACAGACTTTTCCTACGCCGGCTTCATTTCTTCTTATACCTTTTCAAGAACTGTTTTTCCATCGACACACATGCATACATCACACACTTCATCATTCCACGTACACACACGTTCAATAAACGTTATTTGAACTACTTCATTTTTGTTTATTAATTATTACTCCGTCTTTGCATGCAACGTTGTTTGATTCAACTGAACACGTTTATAATCGGGGGAACACGACCCTCGATCCGAACAAGAGTTTGGCGATTACTATCCATACGGTATTTCAAAATGTTCTTCAGTGACTAGGATTAAATAATCCTAACCGGTTTTGATGTTAATATACTTAGAATAGTTTTTTTTATTTCGCATTTATCCATTATATATATATATATATATATATATATATATATATATATATATATATATATATATATATATATATATATAGTGTTGGTATCGTTGTTGGTTCATAGATGTAATCCAATGAACTTTATAAGATATAAATAAATTATATTAGCTCTCTTATATGATCGAGCACTTTATTTGATTTCTTTTCATATACAACCTGACACACTATATATATATATATATATATGAGTGAGAGACTACTTGCTTGAGAGATAAATAGCTAGATATATAGAGAGAAGGGTGAGAAAAAGAGGGAGACAGACAGAAAGAAAGAGAAGCCTAGAGTATATCCATGTGCTTTTTATGCCCCTACATTTTCCCTTTACCCTTGTACCCAGTTCCCTACACCTACGTCTCTGCGTATCCGAATTCTCTCTAAATTCATTTCCAATACAAACCAACGTATTTACATAGAATTTCACTTATCCCCGTGTCTTAAGAAGATTATTCTTTGTTTTGTTTTTGATTTTCTTCTCCAAGTCTTTCATTTTTCTTTTTCGTTTTAGCTCTTCCGCGTTTTTTTGCGAGCTGAATCTCCTTAACTTGATTTTATAGTTTTAAGGATTTCGCTTAGAAAATTTGGCCTTGCGTTTTGTCATGAGAATACCGTTCTTGGAGATATCTGCTGGTTAAAAAAAAAACAGCAACTATTACAATAGGATTAACATAACAAGTGCGTAAGGTGATCGAGTTTCCGTGCGACCCATTATGTTTTAGATCTGATAATATTATTAAAAACTAGCTAAAACACTCGCACTAGGACGGGTTCGCAATAAAGATGTAGTGATATTGGACTTTGCTCTTTAGTCTAGGATCTAAGTGTCGTATATGTTCTGCCGTTTTTAGTGTAGGAACGATTAATCGGAGTAGGAATCGGGAATCAGAAAAAATGGTGCCTATTTTCAGATGGCAAAAACGATTGGATTGTTGTTCTTTTGTTTGTTTTTGTTTAAAGCTTAATTTTCCATTGCTGCTATAAATTATGAAATGATAAATATCCATCGATTTTAAACTACCAGTAACACTAAAATTTATAAATCACTCCCCGCAAGTTTATTTTTACGTTAGCTAAAATATATGCTCATATTACATGTTCTTTTACGGTATTCTGAAAATTAAAATAAAAATAAATAAATAAACAATCGGAATCACAATCGGAATCGGTAATTGTATCGGAATCGGGAATTTAGAACAGAATCAGTAATTGTTCGGAATCGGAAAATATTAGACTTGTCTCATCACTAGTCGTTTTAAATTTGATAGGATTACTAGACGTATACGCAATCAAGGACAGGTAAAATTAACCCCCCCCCTCAAAAAAAAAGTTGCGCTACACTTTTATGTCCCATTTCGAAGATCAAAATCAATATATAATGATACTAACCTTATGTACAGAATCCTTTATTCCAATTTCTATTAAAATCAATTACATAATGTTGATTCAAAAATTGTCTAAAATTTAAGGCTTAAGTTTCGACTACTTCTTTCACACTCTTACCCACCCACCACGCCTACTTTCAAATCATCTTCATTTCTTCAACTCTTTTTCTAAAACTATGATACTACCTACACACCAAAGACACAGAACTTCCCCCCTTCCCTCCTATTTTCTCAGCCCCTCAAAATCTATTCTATACCTCACCGCGACAAAAACCTCAGCACCCTCCCACCTCCTCCCTCTCCCACCCTAAGACACATTCACTAACACTCCCACCCCTCCCCTTTTTAATTCACAGCCATCCACATTCATTTCACTCTCTGGTACCGACTTCTCTCAGCCCGGACCTTGATTCTGCGCTCCCAGTAGTGGCTACTACTTCTTCTCGTCAACCCATCATGTCAACCCAATATTTCTATGTACTTGCATGACATTTTTCTTAAAATTATCATGCTGAGGAAGTCTTACAAATAAAGACGAAACGTTGATGAATACATTAAAAAAACATCTTTTGGTTTTTCCTTTTTCATTTCCCATTACGTCGGATTACTCTCATCCTTCCTTTCTCATATATATATATATATATATATATATATATATATATATATATATATATATATATATATATATATATATATATATATAATATATATATATATATATTATACATAGTAAGCAATGAAAATATATATGGCAATCAAGCTACACAGAGGCTCCCGTGTTTCATCCCCGGGGGGAATCGTCAGGCTAAATGCCTAGCTCTACTTACGTATCGAGCACTGTTGAAGTAAATACTGAAAACTGATACATAAAAAATTATATCTCCTTATAATATTTTATGTGGATACATGAAGTACTAATATATTATACATATATATATATATATTATATATATTATATATATATATATATATATATATATATATATATATATATATATATATATATATATATAATACCCGTCCCAGGACGGGTAGAAGCAATAAATATAGCATTATTTTACATTTTAATGTTTTCTCTTTCTTTGCAGCTACGGTTCGGTTTTGGTGGCACTCATTTAATCGGTAAAGTTTACAAAAAAAAATAATAATGTGTCCACGATACTCAAGCTGTTGCCTAGAATACATATACCATAATTCATAAGTTCAATAGTGAAGTATTTTTTGAAGCTCATACATATAATTGACACGCTCACCGATCCTTTAAAAATGTATTACTTATTTATGTAGAGCAATTCTTTTCTTGTATTATTTTCTTGTATTATGTTATTGTATCCGACTTAGTTTTTTTTAAATTGAGGCAGGTGCGAGTTTGGTTAGGTTTACAAAAACTAATGTGCCCATATTACTCACAGAGTTGTCGAGAAAATATATACCGAAATTACTAATGATGTAAACATTTACCAATAAATAATGTGCCAATGTTACTCACGTGTTACTTATAGTATATACTCTAAAATAAATAAATTAATTAAAATAAATAAATTAAAAATAAATAAATAAATAAAAATAAATAAATTTAAATAAATAAAGAAATATAAAAATTGTATATATAGACTCCCTAAATGTAAACATTTACAAAAAAATAATGTGTCAATGTTACTCACGTGTTACTTATAGTATATATTCTAAAATAAATACATTAATTAAAATAAATAAATTTAAAATAAATAAATGAATAAAAAAAAATGTAAATAAATAAATAAATAAAACAATTATATATAGAGACTCCTTTAATGTAAACATTTACCAAAAAATAATGTGCCAATGTCACTCACCTGTTACTTATAGAATATATTCTTTAATAAATAAATACATGAATAAATAAAAATAAATACATTGAATTAAATAAATATTTTTTTTATACATGTAGACTCCCTAAATGTAAACATTTACCAAAAAATAATGCTCCGATGTTACTCACGTGTTACTTATAGTATATATTCTTAAATAAATAAATAAATACATTTAAATAAATACATAATGTTTTTATACATATAGACTCCCTAAATGTAAACATTTACCAAAAAATAATGCTCTAATGTTACTCACGTGTTACTTATAGTATATATTCTTAAATAAATAAATAAATAAATAAAAATAAATACATTTAAATAAATAATTTTTATTTATATATATAGACTCATTTAATGTAAACATTTACCAAATAATAATAATGCTCCAATGTAACTCACGTGTTACTTAAAGTATATATTCCAAAATTCATAACGTGTGGGTTCGAACTAGTGAGCCAAGGATTAAAAAGAGACAAAGCGTCTGAAAGGTTGACTGAGGTGAAAAAATACTTAAAGATGCTTATAAAGATAATACCTTTATCTTGGAAAGGGATACAGGTAGGAGTGGGGTGTGTAGTAATAGGCATGTATATACACACACGTGTACGAATGCATATGTGAATATAAAGTTATGTGTGGGTATATACATAAGTAATATAAGTAGATACAACTCTGCCTCCTCCCTTTATTCCCTCCCTCTCCAACCATAACGATATGCAAGAATGTAATTTATCTATTCTTTTTATTTTAGTTAATATAGCCTGACGAAGCTAGACTCTGAATAAAGTCGCAGCTGAAACATGTGTGAACATATGTAACCAATAATGTTTGTATAATATATATATATATATATATATATATATATATGGCTTACTACCTAGCTCTACTTACGTATCGAGCATTGTTCAAGTAAATACTGAAAATTGTTACATAAAATTTATATCTCTTTATAAAATTTTATGCGGATACATGAAATAGTAATATATATATATATAGATATATATATATATATATATATATATATATATATATATATATTACATGTATTGTATTAGTTTCTGTAGATGTAAATCCGTTGAAACTCAAGTGTTTATAAAGAGTGCTCAATTTATATAGGTGTGGATTCTTGATATATAGATAAGATATTTATACGGAAATGAGTTTGTAAAACTTGGTAGGTTAAATCGAGTTGAAAGAAACCCAAAAGAAGTGGGCAATAAAACAAGGAAATAAAAATGTGATGGGCAGGTCATAAAAGGACAACCACTAACAAAAATAAGTCAACAAGTGAAATAGGTAATCCGATACTAATTCATAAGAAATAGAAAATGACAAACCCCAAAAGAGATTTATTTAGGAGAAAAAGTTCTCCAAATCTATCCATTTCTCTGAAATTCTTGGTCTGATCAGGTTGACTTTCTGGGAAAAGTACAACCGAAACATGTATGCACATATGTAACCAATAATGTTTGTATAAATAAACATTTATATATATATATATATATATATATATATATATATATATATATATATATATAGATAGATAGATGGATGAAGAGTGGTAAACATACACGAATGTCCAAATTTATTTCAAACTTCAAATGTTCAATGCAAGATATATTCTGTAATAAAATTATCTTTCCTTAAGCCAAGGCTTTTCAAAGATCGAGATCTTATCACCAGAGGAATTATACGGATAGATAAGTTGGCAATAGAAAAGCCAAAGTTCAACATTTGAAAAAATATTAAGAAAGAGATGAGTTAAAAAAAGTTCGAGTAGAAAGATATTGGGTTTGTCCAAGTGGTAATTGTCCGCCGATAAGGTGTCCAATGGAGGCAGGTTTCAGTGGAGAAGAAAAAGTTTCGTAGAGGCATCACAGAAAGGCGTTCAAAAAGAAGTAAATCCAATAGTGAAAAAAAATATATATTTTAAAAGGTAGAGACAGTAAATAATGATGGTAAATCTAAATATATTCTCAAAGAGCTATTAATAACCGCTTGATATTAATCATATATCTAAAAATCGATAAATATTTTACGACAGACTAATAAAAAAAACAATAAATAAAAAATGGCCACCTCTTTCAGAATCTTGAATTTGCAAGCATTTCATATGAACATAAACATTTTATTGCTACAAGTTGTGTAAAAATGCTCTCCTAAATACCTGTTCACTCTAATACTATACAACAGATAGTGAAAGTGACGTCATGCATCAACGTAAGTGTTTTAATTATGCTTCAAATATTTTTTAGATTGCGATTAATAATTTCTAGTATTTGGATTATCCGGATTACTATTCTCGCCTAGGTTTTTGATTTTCATAACCTTTTCAGTCGATGTAATATCCAATCTTCTTCAAGATTATCTTTTAGAACTCAGGAATCTTCATGTCGAACTCAGGAATCTTCATGTCGAACTCAGGAATCTTCATGTCGAACTCAGGAATCTTCATGTCGAACTCGTGGAATCTGTGCATAATTTCGAACTGAATCCTGTATCTAAACTCGTTCCGTCACCCATGAATGAATAGAAGTGTAAATTAAATGTTGTATTATTCTTAGTTACTAATGAGTCACCGCTTATCAAATCCCAAAAGCCACTCGGGGATGAGGGTTAATGGGGTTTTCAATTGGCTTCAGAGGATTGGAAACAGGGTTAGGTTTGAATTGATAGTTGATTATTTAAGTGGGCTCAACAAGAAGTGAACCTTCAACATCTAGAAGACTATCATTTGCTGCAAAGAAGTTTTGCTCATTTTACCTTCAACATCTAGAAGACTATCATTTGCTGCAAAGAAGTTTTGCTCATTTTACCTTCAACATCTAGAAGACTATCATTTGCTGCAAAGAAGTTTTGCTCATTTTACCTTCAACATCTAGAAGACTATCATTTGCTGCAAAGAAGTTTTGCTCATTTTACCGGGCTAGAAAACTTCTCTCCCATGCCAGCAGTTTATATCCCTGCTAGCTTGACCTGTCGCCCAGCGTTGCCCGGGAGAAATATAAAAGAATGAATTAAAATCTGTCACATCTGACAGAACGCAAATATGTCACATCGGAAAATTTTAATGTTGAGAAGAAATGTCGCTTTGTAATTGTGGAACATCTATTTATATCTCTTTCAGTGACCGATTATGGAAAATATTACTTGTTTCGGGCCGGGATATTTTTTTAGTAAATTATATTTTAGGCAAGTATGATGAATATATATTGTGTAATAATAAAAAGAAATAAATGAAATTTATTTTGATCTGAATTACGCAATTTAAGGTGTTGATTAATTACTATTTTAGTCACGTAAATCCCAATTTCGTATGGAGCTAGAAATGCAAAACAAATCTGAGGTGTTGGTCAGTAAATACTGTTTGAAACAAGTATGAGTGTAAAATGATGAAATAAAGATTATTTGGTATAGACCACGTGTAAAATATGTATTATTAAAATGCCCAGAGAACGCAGATAGGTCACATTATCATTAGCAGTTTTAGGGACGTAGAAATTATATTAAAAAAGTTATGAAATAAATCTTAATAATGTTCGCTATCTATTAATATCGAATAATGTTCGATGAATCGGAAAATGTAGATGAAAATAATGAATTTAAATGTTACGCCGGTCTGTGTTCGAAATTGATTTCGAAGCCTTTCAACTGTCGTGAGTTAAATAAAGGAACGTTAGTCGTCATTATCAAAATATACTTAAAAAATCGACGAATGTTTATTTAAATCGTATGCGAACAGAAAAAATGTACGTATCTTTGTAATGTTTATTGGTTGCGAAAATGTAAACACGTTTTTTTTAGAAATTGTGGCGAACGATATCTATATATTTATTCTATTTATATATTTAGTTACGTAAGATAAATATATATATTGTGTAATAATTAAAGAAAATGAAATCAATTTTGATATGAACTGCGCAATTTAAGGTGTTGATTAATCACTATTTTAGTCACGTGAATCCTAATTTCGTATGGAGCTATAAATACAAAACAACTCTGAGGTGTCGGTCACTAAATAATGTTTGAAGCAAGTATGAGTATAAAAAGATAAAACTATGATTATTTGGAATTAGTCAGATGTATAATATCTATTATTAAAATGCCGACAGAACGCAAATAGGAAACATATGGAACCAAAATAGATTATGGAATGGGTACTCGTTTCGGACCGGGATATTTATTCGATCTGTTAACTATTCTCTCGTCCATTATTGAAAGCAAATCCTTGTAGAATGCGGAAATGTTTATATATGTTGTTGGATTTTCGACACAGTAAGAACTTATGTTGTGTCTGACTTTGCCCTCGTCGGGAGTCAAATATGACTGAAAGTGGACCATGTGTAACGAAATTACATTCTAGTTTAGGCACGTAAGATTAATATATATATTGTGTAATAAGGTGTTGATTAATTACTATTTTAGTACCGTAAATCACAATTTCGTATGGAGCTAAGAAATGCAAATAAATGTGATAGGTTGGTCCGTAAATACTGTTTGAAGCAAGTATGAGTGTAAAAAGACAAACCTATGATTATTTGGTATGGGCCACGTATATAATATATATTATTAAAATACCGAGAGAGCAGTTTTAGCGACGAAGAAAGCATATAAAAAGGGATTTTAAATGTTACGCTTGTGTGTCTTCGAAATTGAATTTGAAGCCTTTTAACTGTCGTGAGTTAAATTAAGGAACGTTATTCGTCATTATAAAAAATATACTTAAATAAATCGACGAATTCTAATTCAAATCGTGTGTGATCAGAAAGAAATGTGCGTATTTTTGTAATGTTTATTGACTGCGAAAATCTAAACACGTTGTATTTTAGGCATTAAATGAATATATATATATATATATATATATATATATATATATATAGAGAGAGAGAGAGAGAGAGAGAGAGAGAGAGAGAAGGAGAGAGAGAGATGAGGAAGAGTAAGAGAGGGAATGGATGGTTATAATAGGGAAATGTAAAGAAGAAAACAAAACACAAATTTTAAATTAATGTTAGGTTTGTATTAATGGTCAAAAGTGAAACAATGAACATGTGTTGCCTGTGTGTTTAAGTAGGGTAACATTCGTAGAGAAACTTATATTACGTGTTTTCATAGATCTTGTAAAAACAATTGAATGTTGTCGAAATGAACACTGCAGTTCGTTGTACGCTGTAAGTATTTGGAAAATGACTTTTATGCTTTAAAGGTGTTGTGTATGAAATTGTTTAAGTGTTAAAGTAAAAAATGAAATTATACCTGAAGTCAACGAAGAGTGATAAGAGAAAATGTCTAAAGTCGATTCGGTGAAGAGATAGTAGCCACCATTGTGAATCACTGAAAACTATACGTAATTGTTTTCGTTACATCTATTCCGTAAAAACTGGAATGAGTATAAGTTTATACGTAATATGTAAGAAATAACGTAATCCGATATTTTCGAAAATCAGCAGAATGTGAGGGAGTTTCTATTAAATTTGTGCGGAATGTATTGTATTATATATTAAATTAATAGCAGATAAATAGAAAATAATTACGTTTTCATAAAGTATCCGTTGTTTATTTGTTCCCGGTGTAGATGGGGAGAATGTAAATAGTAAACTATTTGAGGGAAATGGAGTATGTTTTGGGGAGAGTCTACGATTGTGGACCAAAAGTAATACTTAGTGTTAGATGGAGAATATAATCATGAATTGATCAAAATACGCTCGAGTGAATAAGCTTAATATAGTGGTGAGTTTAGTAGCCTGTGATGCATGTGGTTATTTTCTTACTCTTGTCGAAGGTACAAGGGAAAACTATTTTAACTTTATATAGAAGATAACGACGCAATTCGCCAATGCATGGAATATTGTTGCCACATCTGGGTTGGTGCACCAAACACTAGTCTCTCCATTTTAGATAAGGTAAAAAAAGAGTCTCTAATCTAATAGGTCCCTCACTGTCTACCAAGCTTCAACTCCTGTCCCACCGCCGCAATGTTGCGTCACTATGCTTGTTTAACGAGTACTTATGCGGAATGTGCTCCGACTAGCTTGTTGACCTTGTGCCTTGATCAATGTAAACACCCTACGCTTTCACTGGTAAGGTTCCCAGATACCTGAAGGCTTTCTACTCTAATAGCTTCTTTTGTCGAACGGCTAGCCTTTGGAATTCCCTCTTGGCTCCTGGTTTCCTGGACTTTACAAACATTCAGAAATGTAAATGTAGTGTCAAAAGAATATCCTGCTGCACAACTCCCCACTTAGGAGGGCCCTATAAATATGACCCCTAATTCGCCGTAGCCCCTTACGTCTCAGTGGCAATATTTTCTTTTAAGGGGGAGGGGTGAATAAAAGTATAAAAAAAAAGTAAAAAAATAAAAACAGATTGTTAGTCAACACCAATAACCTTTGCGCCACGGTTACAGGTAAATATAAGGTAAATATAGTTTTTCCTGTTCTTTTACAGTTAGAGTAGACACAAATAAGCGCTCCTAACTTGCAGCCCAGTCTAATAACACACATATCCAGTGAAAATGGGAACATTCATCTAGAATATAAATTATCGTAAATGAATGAAATAAACAGAAAAAAAAAAACGTGTGCGAAGAAGAAGCGCCCAAAAGAATGAACAGATAGAACAACAGTGCGAAAAATAAATAGTTCAAACACTAAGCACATTTTGAATATACATATGTGCCATTTTGAATATACATATGTGCCATTTTGAATATACATATGTGCCATTTTGAATATACATATGTGCCATTTTGAATATACATATGTGCCATTGTTACTGCTGAGTTTGTTTTATTACACGGTTATTGCAATATGTGATGATGTCTGCGTAGTTGGATCGGTTGTTAAGGTAAATAGACTGTCGTGATGCGACGAGTCATGTTGAATCTTGGATCATTATCTGCAGATAAGTGGGGACACGTACGAGGACAGACTCGGTGTCAGCTGACCATTTGGAATGTTGAATAGAAAATCTGCCTCCTGATGCAATCTTTTACCTATATAAAGAGTCAGATATGTCGTACGATAGAATATTGCTGCTACACCCGGGGGCGGGGGTGGGGTGTCACCCAGAGCACGTTTTTTTTGTTTGTTTCACATCCGAAAATTGACTTCGCAATCTAGTTAGTGATGATCTTTTCTATTATCTACAAGTCATTTCTCACATAAAAATCGTTGCTAGTCTTTCTCTACTCTATCTTCATTCCCACAAAAATGACTTAATTTAGCTTCACTGCTGGTTCGTCCTTATTAAATTTTCACAACAAAAACTGTCTTCCTGTCGCAATTACAAAGATCTTTCCGCTTTTCGCTTGTGTGCCTAACCTTAAACAGATTTCCGGGTATAGAGTTTCTTAAAAAAAAACAAACATCGCATCTTTAGAACACGTTGCTTTAAAATTGCTTCCCTGATAGCTACAACATAGTCATCACCAAATTTAATGTCAATACACACTTGTCATAAACCGTTCTCATTAGTCCTCAAATTTTATTCATCTCATTTTTTATTTTCAACCCTTTCATAATATTCCTCATCATTCAACTGGCAATGTGTCATCAAAGTAACTCTCATCGTCGATTGACTTTTGGCCTCGATAAGTGGTTACTCATTAGTTGAAAATATAACAATATTTCTGCAAAAATAAACATAAAAGAGATTAAGGCATGAGGTTATGAGCCTTCCGTAATTTAAACAGTGTAGTTTTCATTGTTATATAGCTAGAAGATTACCTCAGAAGTTATCACCGAAGCTAAACTAATTGAGTTTGTCTTCGTACGTGTCTCCAACTATGATAAACTAATGAGCGAAGATGTAACATGACTTTTCACACCACGACAGTTTATTCGCCTTCACAACTGAGCCTACTACGCAGACATCACACCCATTATATATGACCGTATACTAATACTAACCCAACTATGGCATATACGTATATTTTTTGTTGGACTTTTTATTGCACTAACAGTGAGATTAAAACAACAAATTCATATTCAGAGTAGAATAAAATAGCTTTCTAATATATTACTCATGTGTATAGGATAACCGTTTAAGGCTGAACTAATTTGCATATTGCTTTGCAAAAGGACATCTCATTAATTATCTATTCGTTTTTTATTGTTTTATAATTCAATACAGTTAAATTATAAACATTTCTATTTACGAACATATTTCATGTCGTCGATAAATGTTTAGCATTTTTGATGCAAACAATATTTCCGGTCAATTTACCTCTTCGTTTCTTGATTTTCCCGATCAATGCCGGGGCATGGGTCCTGCTAGTTCCAAATAATTACTTGCCAGAAATTATTTTTTTAAAATGTCTATTTATTTTATTTTTCGCCAGGACTTGTTTAGCCACGTTCTTTTTTTATTGTGGGTTTTCT
This sequence comes from Sepiola atlantica, assembly GCA_963556195.1. Lineage (NCBI taxonomy): Eukaryota > Metazoa > Mollusca > Cephalopoda > Sepiida > Sepiolidae > Sepiola > Sepiola atlantica. The sequence continues at coordinate 27,952,549 of OY744553.1, forward strand.
TTGTTTTGTACGAAAAAAGAAAACAGTTGCGAGTGAACGCATTTGTACGCATGTGCAGTGCAATCTATTATTACTTCCGGTAAATAATGGCACACATGAAAGATTTGATTATCTACTTAATCAAATGTCAGCGAACGCACTCGGCCGACACACTTCTGGTTCTCTTTCCCCTCAAGATCAAACATTTCAGTTTTCGTGTAGGAAGCCATCTGCTTTATTAATAACTCACCCTAACCCGGCGTTGTCCGGGAATCTTCTTACTTTGATTTTGATTTTCGTTTACTAGTATTTTTTTCTAACCAAATTACATTATTATGTTGTTGTTTTTTTGGATTTTTCTTTCTGTATGATTAAAGTAAGCGTACGTGTGTCCGGCTCCCAGCAATAATCACGTATGAAAATTCGCTTTTACGAGCAAATAACGGGAGGCTTAATGCTAATCTTAATAATAACTAACAATCATAAAGGAAAAATAATCACGTACGCAAATTTAATTTGTATGCACAAAGAAGAGGAGGCTTAACCATGATTATTGATTATCAAAATATAGGAAATAATTTCTGTCACTTTTAATATAAAGAAATAAAATTTCTTTTGTTTTTAATATTTTTGTGACTAAAATAGAAATAAATCTACGGACACAAAGATGCTTTATTTGTAGATTCGCGCGTGCGCGCGCGTGTGTGTGTATGTGTGTGAGAGAGAGCGCGAGAGAGAGAGAGAGTTACTTTATTTTTTAAGTGAAACTTCGCGTATTTGTTCTTTATGTAAATTCTACTCGCGTTCTTTTTTTTCGAAGGGAAACGATGAGTTTTACTTCGATTAATTGTTTCATAAGATTTATGTGACAACAATAGCAAATCAATTCTTATTGATAGAAATAAATGACTTAATGGACCCTCCCGGGAAACGCCAGGTAGCCCTGCTAGTTATTAATACTTTTAAAGCCAGTGTAAATGATATTCCGAACAAAAGTTCAAAGGCTTCGAAATTACATAGGAATTTCGAAAGCTCACAAAATACTTAAAACCCCTTTATTTCTTTTTTTTTTATTTTCAACCATTTCAACAATTAACAACATATTTAAAATGGCTCATATGTTTACAAATAAATCGAACTGAATTTACTTCGATGTGATTTATTACTTAACATTTAAAAAATTTTATTTTTTTATTTTATGCAATTTTATTTTTTATTTCAATTGATAATCGAATAATACTAAACAAATAAATTATAATGTGTAAGTCACGTAGAGGCGAGATGCCACACACATACACGGTAATACACGAGAAATAAAGATTAAAATGTAGTATAAGACTACTGTAACACGTACGGTTGCATTTTAGTTGTGTGTCATACATGCAGAAAACCATGTTGCAGTCAATATTACAAATATAGTAGTTTGTTCTTGTCTGTGATCCTTCAAGCCCTCCCAAAAGTTCATTATTTATACTTTCAAACGGACTAAGTCGAGACGACACTGATGTAAGACAGAGGAGGTCTATTCGATTTGATATTCGTTCCAAATCACCGATCAATGAGAAAGATCGATACTCACTGTTTAATTATATCTTGGTAGCGCATTTCGATTTACTATGTTAATATGTGGCGTGCTTCCTATGAACTGTTTCTCTCTATCACTTTCTATTTGAGCAATGTGACGTCATATCCGTTTCTATTAATTCCCAAGTCTAGTAAACATAACTTCTAGTTCAGCAAGTTAACCCCGACTGAACTTTCATTTACTGTTCTTATCAACTAACCATTTTATATACTAGTGAATTTACACGCCCCATATTTAACCCTATCTATTTAGGCCAATTTTGAAAGTTCATTGCCGCCAGCGATTAAAACATTGACTTTCAATTACTGTATGTTCGAGGTGAGGACAAAACGGTTTGATTTTTCCAAAATCTAAGAATTTGGGGGATAGTTCAAATAATGTATCAAATAAATTAGTGCAATTCGTTTCTCTGGAAGGAAAAGGAAAAATTATATATATATATATATATATATATATATACAAAAGAGGGTAGTGCAGTATTAGTGTAGGCCCAACGAGAGAAATATATATGTAAAGGAGTAAGGCTACCAACATTTGTAAAATGATTTTTCAAAATTTATTTATTATTTTGTTATTTTATAATTTTATAATTTTATATAACGTGTTTAAAGCGGTGGTCCGCTATCATCAGATATGTAAATCCATTTTAAGAAAGGATATACACTGTTTACAAATGTTGGTAGCCTTACTCCTTTGCATATATATATATATATATATATATATATATATATATATATATATATATATAATAAACTTTATAGATGGCGATTACAATGAGAGGATGTATCGGATATAAATGAGAGTGAAAGCACAAGACGAATGCAAAAGTGAAATGAGTTATTCTGTCTTTCTTTTTATTATTATTATTATTGTTATTATTATTATTATTATTATTATTATTATTATTATTATTATTATTATTATTATTATTATTATTATTATTATCATTATTAGGAGTAGGAGTAGTAGTAATATTATTATTTTGTATCTATAATTTCAAATCTTACTTGTATCCAGTGTCACTTGATGGTGGAGTCCGTTTTACATACTATTTCGAGAATAATAAGCAGACAACTAAATAACTAAAATAACTAAAATTAAATAAAAATTATAAATAGATCAAAAATAATAATGATACTAAAAAGAATCACAAGCAAATAACATAATAAATTCCTAGTACTATTCTGTATTTACTGGCCAGCGTATCCCAACTACCGTCATTCGCACGTTTTAAGAATAAAGTTCAGCAATCATCTGATGAACATATTTTCCCCGAAATATTATGTTATACGGATTCCACCATCAAGTGACACTGAAAGCATGTAAGACTGCTAAAAATAGCATTACTCCGTCCCATTTATGAAGCCTGATTACGTCTCGATTTATATATTACCTTGTCAGCATTGGCCAACTTTAGATTTTTCTTTTCTTGGATCATTTTATGCCGAAACCGAATATATACGATATATGATATATAATAAGAACAATGAATTGCGCACTATTTTCGATGATAGAAGGTGCACATGCAGGTCGACCGCCGCTGACATGTGTTCTATGTCTTCGGTGCAAAAGAGACGGTATCTATCTCAAACAAGCGTTTGCAGACATACATCCGGGTAACGAAGTTAGTCGCGCTCGGTCATACGAATGAATCGTTTCGCTGATCAATCAATGGCATTTTGGGCCTGATATAAGCAGGCGTATTCAACCCATTGAGTTAGGTAGTTTGGCGATTAGCCTATCGATCAGTTCTTTGTCGATTTCTGTTATAACCCCTCCCCCGTTACGATTATTGCTGTTCGTCGAAGGCGGTGTTCGTTGTCGCCCTTGGTCCGTTCATCCCTTGAAGTTTTAGTCAGTTAAAAGCTGTTCGACCTTTGGCTTTCTGGAGATCACGTTTGTTATCCCGTGAGGGTCAGTCTATAAAAAGTACCCTGATCCAATTTTATATAGTGTAATTAGTTTGTAATTTAATTTGTTTACTTGTGGAAATACTTAGTATTATGGGTGGGACGTAATGGGTGAAAATTTCAGATTCATGCAAGTAGTATTTTCTTGTGTTCATTTATACATAAATAACACTAAACAATCAAACATTTTGAAAATTTTGTAAAACTCAGAAGGTGCAGGCCAAAAATAGCTCCACGGGACTCAAAATCCATCATTTTGCGGTGAAAAAGTGGTTTCATGCGACATTACAGGTCCTAAAACATCCTCAAAAGCTATGAATGGATATAGATGGTTAAATCTGATATAGTACTTTAATTTAGGACCATTTTCAGGCTGTGAAAGGGTTATCATGAATGTAAAATAGCCAAAAACTATTGGCCTGCACCTTCTGAATTTTGCAAAATGTTCAAAATGTTTGATTGTTTAGTTTTATTAATGTATAAATGAACACACAAAAAATACTACTCGCATGAATCTGAAATTTTCACCCATTACGTCCCACCCCTATTAGTATTGATTGATCGACTCTATCAAAATACTAAATCTCGATTCGTTACCAATCATAAAATAACTTGTTCTGGGATACATTAATATGTATCCCAGAACATGTACTGTAATAACTATATTGATTTTATTAACAACTTGTTAGAACAACAAAAAATAATCAGTTTATAATAGTTCAAAGTGTCTTGACGAATAAAGTATAGTTTTGTTTGTATGTGTGCGGACTTGTGTGTGAGTGAGTCTGTAAGACTGTGTGTATAACCTGTCACTAAGTTTAGTAGGCCATGACTGTGTCTTGTGTTGTCTACTGAGATGCCTGTAGTATAGCGATCAAAGCTAGATTTAGTTTGCCTGCAAGGAATCTGCGTATTAGTCTTGCGACTGACAAGGGTTCGTTTGTAATAGTGGGTCTTTAACTGCTGGTTGTGCTTGGATTATCGCTTATGTGTTCACCTGTAAACTGTAATAAATGAAGCGTTTGTTTTGGTACTGGAAAGCTTCTAAAAGACTGTGCTCTAATAGGACAAATGTTAGTGTTATGAAACCCACGTGACCATCAATTAATTTTTTTTTAAAACGGAAAACACTAATCTGAAATGCATCAGCAATATACTTGCAAAAGTTACAATAATAGAAGCGGCTGCTAACCAACACACAGGCTAGTCTAGTATTCTGCTAATCAAGAATATAGAAAAACTATATAGTAAAAACAAAACGCGTTAAAAAAGAAGTGTAAGTTGAAAGGGAGCGGCCCGTATTTAAGTTGAAAATGCAAAGTACGTAGAATGCAATGTACGTAAAAGACAACAGCAAGATGTGAAAAAAATATGACAAGACTTAACTCTTAGCAAACGCAAGAAAATTGAATCTTCTATCGACCTGCGTAGTTTTTCACTTTTCGAATTTTTAATTGTTTGTTTTTTATTCAGATGTTGGTATCGTTTCTTAAAAGGCTTTAAATAATAGAGATTCAGCATGGCGTCGTTTTTACCTCATGTGAAGGTTCGCTGCAATATGTTTAACCACTGAAAAATCGAAAATTAAACAAAAATACAACTAATAACATGCATCAATCAGTCAAATATTCGATTTTCGAAAGATCTGTATATTTTTTTATCTCACTGAAATTGGTTTTAAGTTCTTTATTTCGAAATACTTTGCAGTATACCGAACCAAGCCCTGGCAAAAATGGCAGCCATGACAGAAATAACGCATAGTTAACCAATCTTACAATCAGTAAACACACGTGAAAACGTGTAGATAAGAAGAAAACTAAAATTTCTAGCGTTTGGTAACATTTATTTTTTGTCTATTTATTATTTTGTTTATTTATTGCAAAATCGCCAATTATTCAAAGCAAATGAAACAAACACATAAATGGGACTCTGACAGGTATTATCACTCATGATTCGAGTTGAATTGCGAGTAATAGTAAGCAAGAGATGACATCACAAATGGATCAAGTTTTGGAGCACACACGGAAATATTTGAATTGAACTTGAGTAGTTGATAGGGTTGTGGAAAATGGTAGAAAAGAATGAGGAAAGATGCGGTTCAGGTTAGTAGGGTGGGAAGGGTAGCCGAGTGAGTTTAATGTTTTTAACTTGATTCACCCTAAACATAAAACATTGCCACTGATCCTTAAGGGGATATTATGATGGGGGTTAAAGTTTTAGGGGGTGCGAACTGGGCGAAGAATTGGCTAGTAAGATATTTGGTCACAGTACATATAAATTCCTGCATATTGGTACGAACAGAAAACCAGTGAACAGTAAGTGAATTCCATAGGTAAGCGGTTCCAAGAAAAGTATCGAAAAGATTCACTAGTTAACCGATCATCACAATTATTTAACGGGCTAGCCATGTTGGTTATATATAGTTTAATTAAGTTTTATGCTAAAGAGCTGAAAAAAGGATGGAATCCTTTTGTAGAAAATCAAATAGCTCCGATTTTTGTCACACTTCAAAATAGGTATTGGATATCAATAGGTATTAGATATCAATTAATAGGTATTAGATATCAATCAATAGGTATTCGATATCAATTAATAGGTATTCGATATCAATTAATAAATATTTCCTACATTTACGTTTCTTTGGAGTATTTAAATAGAGTTATAGAGAAGAATCATATGGGCAAAACCATCCATTTGAAAATTAAAATATTTCAGACTTTTATTGAATTTGATTCATAGTCATTAGACATTAATTAAACAAGGTTTCCTGAATTTCAGTTTCTTCTTAAGACCCGTTAAGTTTAAGCCTTAAATTTTAAACATTTTTAAGAATCAAACTAATTCAATCGATTTTGATAAAAATTAAAATAAGGCTTCTAGATCGAACGTTTAGTATTGTTATAGCTTGATTATGATCTTCGTAAAGATAAACTAGTGCAAAACCGTTCTCTCCACGGAATTAATAAGAACTATCCTAGGACGTGTATTCTTATAATATATATATATATATACTATGATACCACCAAACACACAGAGTTTCCCCCTTCCCTCCTCTTTCGCCAGCCCCTCAAAATCTATGACACCTCACCACAATACAAACCTCAGCACCATTACCTCTATTCCACCCTAAGGCAAATTCACTAACACTCTCACGCCTCCTCTTTTTCACTGCTGCCTTCATGCTACCCACTCAAAGCTTTCCATATTCATTTCACTCTTTGCCACTACTGACTTCTCGCAGCCTGGACCTTCGTCCAGCGCTCTTAGTTTCCACGGCTACTACTTTTCCTTACCAACCCATCATGTCAACCCAATATTTCGATGTACTTGCATGACATTTTTCTTCAAATTATCATCATGAGGAAGTCTTACAATAAAGACGAATCGTTGATGATTATATATAAAAATATCTCTTAGGTTTTACTGTTTCATTTCCCATGTATATATATATATGTATATATATATATATATATATATATATATATATATATATATATATATATATATATATATATTATATATACATATATATATATGTATACATATATATATATATGTATACACATATATATATATATATATAAATCTATACATATGTAGCAAATATTCATTCATATATATATATATATGTGTTTACGCACACACACACGCACACAAATATATATATATATACATATGTAGAAAATATTTATACATATATATATACATATGTAGAAAATATTTATACATATATATATATATATATATATATATATATATATACATATATATATATATATATATATATCGGTAAATGAATGCCACAGAGAAACTTCCACTGACCTTGTGTATGAAAGGTAAGCATCGCGGCCACCTGTTACCAATACGTAGTCTCGATTTCTGCCTATTTTATTGTGTTTATTCTTTTTTTATTTCCAACATACATTCAACAAATAGTTTACCCGTCACGTAACACATCAGTAAAATTCGGTCAGCCCGGACGCATGCTTACACTATCAGAGAGATACTCTCACTCACTCTTTCTATCTTATATATATATATATATACATAGTATATATATATATATATATATATATATATATATATATATATATATATATATATATATATATATATATAATGTGAGTGTGTGTATGTCTGTATATTCAAGCGTTATTCGATTTATTACCTCTTTTAATTCACTTGTTCTCATTCTTCCGCATTTGAAACTTTTTAATCTATTTTCATTGACACGTGTCTCCGCCCACACATCATACAGGTCAGTCTTATATATATATATATATATATATATATATATATATATATATATATATATATATATATATATATATATATATATATTTGAATATTGTTTAGATTCCGCTTCGATTTTTAAATCTCTCTTCATTCATACGCCAACTCATTGGGTCATTAACTTTTCTAATTTATACGCGTGTCCATATGTAAAAAATCTTTTTCAAAAAACAACTTTCTCTTTCTCCCTCTCTTTCAGTCTCTCTCTACTTGTTAAGTCTCTTACTCCTCTCTCTCTCTCTCTCTCTCTATATATATATATATATATATATATATATATATATATATAGATGTGTATATACATATGTATATATATACATATATGTATACATATATATACATATATATATATATATATATATATATATATATATATATATATATATATATATATATATATATATTTAACTATTTCATGAATCCACATAAAATGTTATAAGTAGATATAATTTATGCATCAATTTTCACTATTTACTTCAACAGTGCTCAATACGTTAGTAGAGCTTGGTAGTAATGTAAATATAGCTATGCCAATTAAGTTACTCAGAGGCTCCCGCGTTTCATCCCCGCATTTTAGCCTGGCGATTCCTCCCTGGGATGAAACGAAGGAGCCTCTGTGTAGCTTAATTTCCCCATAAACATTTTTTCATACCTTAATATATATATATATATATATATATATATAGTAATACAGATAAGTTTACATTTAGAACTGTTACTGTATTAATACAAAAGTGCTCAAGACTGAATATGAGTTGTTTTCATAGAATTTTATATATATATATATATATATATATATATATATATATATATATATATATATATATATATATATATATATATATATATATATATATACACACACACAGAGGGAGGGAGAGAAAGAGAAAGAAAAAAGAAGGAGAGAAAGATAGGGAGAGAGAGAAAGAAAAGAGAAGGAGAGAGAGAGAGATAGGGAGAGTAATTTCTTTTGAAATCGGTATATATTTTTTAAGTTAATTATTTATTGCTTGTTTACAGAAAATATAGATTTAATTCGGTCAAATTTCTCGTATTTAGACTGTGTCCTTGTCATATATATATATATATATATATATATATATATATATATATATATATATATATATATATATATATATATATATATCAAGGCAGGTGCGAGAGCGCTCTAGACCTAAATAGACCTCACGAATGCTGGAAATCTCATTTCTTTGACTCATCATAACTCAAAAACGAATTAACCAAATTAGTTAAAACTTTGCACAACATTTTTATTTGATAGGTTCTATAAGTGTGTAGATATTCAGCATCATTAGTCAAGGCAACCCAGAGATCCAGAAAGTTCAATCATGAAATCATTTTATCTCATTAACTATTTGATCGATTCAGCTGATTTTTGGCAGATATAGAGATTCTAGGGTCTAGTCGATGACATTTTAATTTCAGTTTACCATATACCTTAGTTTTCGAAAAAATTCCAAAAAAACTTAAAAATGACCAGTATTCATACACTTTATTTTATATCTTATCGACCATTTGATGGATTCAGCTGATTTTTGGCAAAGATTGAGGTTCTAGTGTCTAGTTGATGGTATTTTAATTTCAGTTTACCATATACCTTGATTAGTCAAACTACCAACTATATCAGTTATGAGAAGGCATTGTATTGAGGCATAGCCTTTACAAAAGTAGTGACATTCCATGAAAAATGCCAGTATACTGAAATCATATGCCCTTAATAGGGTTAAGATGAAAATTCATATACACTAAATGTACAAAAGCAAGGAAATTCCCAAATTTTTACACTTTTATTGTCATTAAGGGTATGCGAGCACAACAGGGTTATGTATTTTACTGGTAGGAATTTTTCTTCAGCGCACCTCACACACTTCATCCACTCATGCATAGAGATTTATACTGTAGTGATGTGATAATGAAATGGCTTGGTTGATATGTAGTAATACATATATATATATATATATATATATATATATATATATATATATATATATATATACATACATATATATATATATAGATAGATAGTTTGATAGATAGATAGATAGATATGGAGAGAGAGATTTATGTTTATATGTTCATATATTTTATATGTTCATATATTTTACATGTTTATATATTTCTATATACAGAATTCACTTCTGGACTAATTAACCGATCAACATGAATCTGCTTGCCGTAAAGAAACGTAATGTACGCTATATTTAATTAAAATTTAATTTCATGAAAAGCGGTTACAAAAGCAGTGTAACCCTTCCTTAAAATTCAGACTCATCCGATTTTTGTTACATTTTTTACAATAGGTATGAGATATCAATCGGTATGAGATATCAATTAAACAATATTCCCCAAATTTCATTTTTTTTGGATATTACAAAGGGTTTTTATGGAGTTTAAGATCAGAACCATCTCAATTTTTCAGATTTGTATCAAATTTAATCCGTAGTAATTTTACGCAAATTTAGCAAGATTCCCTGAATTTTAATTACTTTTTAAGACCTCTTAAGCTTACGCTTTCAGTTTAAGACATTTTCTAGAACAAAAATCATGTAATCAATTATTATCAAAATTTGAATAAAGATTCTAGACATAAGGTTTAGTTGTATTATATCTTGATGCTAATCTCTGTAAAGGGACATAAAAGTGGTTCGAAACTGTTTTAGCGTTCTGTTATGGAAATTAATTTACTCTTTGACAGAAGTCGATAAAACCATGTAACTTCAGGACAGAGCTTTTCTCTCACTGGTCTGGCGATACTTCTATCAGAGAACACGTGTCTAAAACGCCGTCCCCTACAGGGGGGGGGGATGCGCACAATATAACGAGATGTAGCGAGACAAGCTATCCGTATATCTGCCTGTCTGTCTGTCTATTTTTCTCTCTCCATCTCTCTCTCTCTCTCTCTCTCTCTCTCTCTCTCTCTTTTACGCGAGTAACCCGTTTCGCTGATTTTTTCTTTGTAGAGGGGTCAATGCACTACCTGACACAAAAATTGCAACATTTAGTTTTTTTATGTTTTATTTCAAGTTGGGTCTACTCTACATGGTACTAAAAGTTGGACAAGATTTGCGTATGGGAAAGTTCTACATTTCGAATTTGAACATTTTCGAATTACAAGTCATTTTCTATAACGTTTTAAAACACAAACTCGGTCAGTTTTCATGATAAACCAATAAATCTTGCATTTTACGCATGTGTTCAGTGTCAATCTTTCACATCGAATTGTTGCCAGTAATGTTGACTCAGCACTTATACCATATCTATGGTCACCCCTACCCACTCCCGATTCATAATGTTTTCCAAAGTTCTTCACACTTCCTCCTCCTCTTCCTCCTCCTCCTTCTCCTCCTCCTCCTCCTCCTCCTCATCATCATCATCAATGACAGGAGAATTTTTCATATTGTCACAGTTGCCATTTTGGCAATGTCCACATGCATTGGTACATTCTACTCCACACTTTCTGCAGGTACACCTTGGGGTATTGCATCATTCGAAACAGTTGCAGTGAATCATCTGAATTAGTCAACTGGAGCACAAATTTATTGAATCAAATTGCTTAATTTAAAAAATAATGAATTAAAAAATTTAATATTCATATAAAAGTTTAATATGAAAATGCGTTTTGTTTAAATTATTTTTAAGTGCGAACTTATGTGACTTAAATTTCAGAAGGATAAATGGTTCCATCATGGATATTATTTTTTTTAAGAAAATAAAATGAAAAATTATAGTTGATCAGATTAGATATCGAATTATTTATTTTAATTTATTTTTGTCCAATTAAATTCAATATTTTAAACTGGAGGTTGGGTCATTTATAAATTTTGTTTCGCCGTCTTCTGAAACAATTAAATAACTTTCAGTTAACAACTTTCTTCTACAGGGTGTCTCAAAAAATGTACTCACTCACTGATGACCATTATTATTCAAACAAAGCTGATAACGCGCACCAAGGGATTCGCAAACGTCTCGTCATTCTAAGAGTGAGTACATTTTTTTGAGACACCCTGTATTTATCGAAAAGAATTTAAAGATTTTGTTTTCTCTACGCGGTTACCTTTAACGTAGTTTAAAATGTAATGTATGTAATATGTAACTTAAATGTAATGTATGTAATATGTAACTTAAATGTAATGTATGTAATATGTAACTTAAATGTAATGTATGTAATATGTAACTTAAATGTAATGTATGTAATATGTAACTTAAATGTAATGTATGTAATATGTAACTTAAATGTAATGTATGTAATATGTAACTTAAATGTAATGTATGTAATATGTAACTTAAATGTAATGTATGTAATATGTAACTTAAATGTAATGTATGTAATATGTAACTTAAATGTAATGTATGTAATATGTAACTTAAATGTAATGTATGTAATATGTAACTTAAATGTAATGTATGAAATATGTAACTTAAATGTAATGTATGTAATATGTAACTTAAAACAAATAGCAATAATATGCGACTGGACGGACCATATATTTGCTAGTACATATAATATAGTTTCGGCTCCAGACAAAGAAAAACCGAAACTCCATAAGTTATAGGATTAATGGTTCCGGCTTCAGACAAACACATGTTTAATTTCCATTTCTAATTTATTTACCTCCTCTCCAGGAGGTTAGGCACAAGGCCAGTTTTATCTTGTTCCCACAAGGTAAGATGCGACCCAAGGTCGGGTCGAGAAAGACTTTTACGTAGTTTAAAAGATAATGAATGTAATATGTGACTTAAAACAAATAGCAAAAATATGCTAGTACATATAATATAGTTTCGGCTCCAGACCGACAGATACCGAATCTCCATAAGTTATAGAATTAATAGTTCCAGCTTCAGACCAACACATGTTGAATCTCCATTTCTAATAGATGTATCGTGTGATTAAATATTTTAAAAGGCAAAACTTTAGTAATAATGTTCCGCCCTCAGGTAGAAAACATTAAAAGATTTTCCAGCCATTATTTGATACATTATCACATATTTCCCTCCTCTTTTTTCTACATACAGCTTGGCGACATTTGTTCTCTGAAGTTTATTCCATTCAATTTTTCGGTGTCACTTTAATTTTTTGATCGTTTTAACGAAACATGTCTGTTCATAGTACGGAAATACGACTGTGAACGTAACACTAGTTTTCCAAAAGTCATCGCGTGGACGAAACGTAAACATGGACGCCACCTGTCGCAAATAGTTTGCATATATTTCTACCTTTTTTTTGTTTTTTTTAAATATTTTTTTTTACTAACCCATGTATATTCAACAAATATATTACACGTTATATGGCGCATCTGTAGAATTCGGTCAGTTCTTTCTCTCTGTCTCTGTCTCCCTTTCTCTCTCACACACACACATACTCTCTCTTTCTCACTCTCTCTCTCTCTGTCTCGCTTCCAGTCTCTCTCACTCTCTCGTTCTCTTTATAATTAAATAATCAGTATACATATATATATATATATATATATATATATATATATATATATGATTATTTTTATTTACACAGACTTGTACAAAATCTGCGACACTGGCATGCCAATGTTATCAATCAACAGCTATTATAAACTGAGATCGACATGCCAGTATCGCAGATTTTGTACATGTCTGTGTAAATAAAAATACTCATAGTTAGAAGCTCTATTTGATATTGAGCACTTTTTATAAACCCGGTGTAAATTCTTTGGATTACTACCCTGTGGATGTTTGACCTGGATTATTATTATATATATATATATATATATATATATATATATATATATATATATATATATATATATATATATATATATATATATAATATTAAAGTGTTTTATACCTAAAGACGACGTCGTTTCGTGTGTTCTACCCTCATCAGTGCAGGAGTGGCGGATATATATATATATATATATATATATATATATATATATATATATATATATATATATATATATAAACTTTTTCCATGATCCATGAACACGTGTTCCTGGCTATCATCGTCATCAGTAAGCCGAACTTAGACAAGAATCGAACCCTCTATCAAATTGGTCTCTTTGTCTTCATCAATTCGCTGGTTTGATAACTCGTTGTAAAACATCTTCCTATTTCAATAATCTAAGTTAGCCATGCTGATGAAGGCTGATAACTAGAAACACATGAACATGGATTACTTTTATGTGCGTAAAAATTAATACATATATATAAAACATAAACATAAAACCCGTCTTATTAAAGGCGACAATGCAATATTTCGCATGACCTTTAACCGCTTAGGTAATACATATATGTAAATCCATTTGAAGAAATATCCTTTCTTCAAATGGATTTACATATATGATAAGAGCGGACCACCGCTTGACACGCGTTATATGAAATTATAAAATGATAAAATAGCAAAATAATAAATAAATGTTGAAAAAACATTTTACAAATGTTGGTAGCCTTACTCCTTTACATACATAATTTTCTCTCGTTGGAACTGCACTAATATTGCACTACCCTCTTTTCTCTCTCTCTCTCTCTCTCTCTCTCTCTCTCTCTCTCTCTATATATATATATATATATATATATAGATATATATGTATGTATATCTATATATGTATATATATGTATATATATACTAAATATATATGTATATATATATATGTATATATATACTATATATATATATATATATAAATATATATATATATATATATATATATATATATATATATATATATATATATATGGATCCAAGTATATATATATATATATATATATATATATGGATGCAAGTTGAAAAAAACTTGTTATCCAGGGTTTCGAATCGTACGACCGGGAGTGAATAGTCATATCTCTATGCTGATGAGTCCTGATTGAAAAGGGACGAAACGTATACGTACATAGATAATAAACAACAACAAATATTTTATATTTGTCGCTCCTCGTAAAATAAGTAGAGCACTCTAAATGGTAGTACAAACACAGCATGACGTCACTTGCTTTATATGCATCATTCCTTCTTTAATAGAAGTAGAATGCCTCGACATCAAGCCGCTTTTATATGTGTTAAATTATCATTGTTTATCGGCTATTCAAATATTGGGCGCGCGGTTAACGACGTTGGATGTGAGTTGAAAAATACTTGTAATCCAGGGTTTCGAATCGTACGACCAGTAGTGAATAGTCATATCTCTATGCTGATGAGTCCTGATTGAAAAGGGACGAAACGTATACGTACATAGATAATAAACAACAACAAATATTTTATTTATATATATCTTTATATAAATATGCATATATATATATATATAT
Organism: Sepiola atlantica; assembly: GCA_963556195.1. NCBI lineage: Eukaryota > Metazoa > Mollusca > Cephalopoda > Sepiida > Sepiolidae > Sepiola > Sepiola atlantica. Next base: position 27,967,609 of record OY744553.1, read on the forward strand.
ATATATATATATATATATATATATATATATATATATATATATATATATATATATGTGTATATATATACTAAATATATATATATGCGTATATATATATATTTATATAAATATGCATATATATACACATATGCATATATACATATATATATATATATATATATATAAATAAATATATATACATATATATAATATGAGATAAGTAATGTTATATGCTTAGACTTAGATAGTATTCTAACTAAACACAGAAAACCGCACCTTAAATAAATATAGATGAAAAGTGAGTATTGATTTACTCCTCTCCAGGAGTTAGGCACAAGGCCAGTTTTTATCTTAAAAAACATATCTCCATAAGTAAGTAAGATGTGACCCAAGGTCGGGTCAGTAAAGTGGGATTTAAAAATTACCTGGGCAGCCCCGTCGGCATTCCCCGGTAGTAAGCAATAAACTTACTACTCCCCAAAGAGGGGAGGCAAAGCCTGGGAAGGTGGACCTCCCAGAACTACATAGGACATACCCATTGACCGGCGTAAATCAACACCCGAAGGCCAAAGGCCAAGACAACACCGGTATGGGGTGCAGTATCCATCGGAAAAGATACTACACTTTGATCTTAGACAAAAGGCCAAGAATTATGAAGTTATTTATCTACCTCCCACAAGGTAAGATGTGACACAAGGTCGGGAAAGTGGGATTAGATAAGCCAGCACTCGAGAGGTGAGCACTCTGGCCATTTAAAAATTGCCTGGGCAGCCCCGTCGGCATTCCCCGGTAGAGGCGCCTCAGACAGTAAGTAATAAACTTACTCCTCCCCAAAGAGGGGAGGCGAAGCCTGGGAGGGTTCACCTCTTAGAACTGCACAGGACCAGACAACCCCCAATAGACCGGCGTAAATCCAGACCCAAATGTCCGGACAATACCTGTTTATTAGGCGGGGTAAAAAACCCTGGTTGAAAGGTGAGTAAATCAAGTCCATCAGTAATTACTACAGATATTCAAATAAGCTCTATGGTTATGATCATGGGTCAACAAGTTATATTATATGATAACTTTGAAAGATATCAAATTATGACATATTCATCATTAAGTTGCAGAAATTAAACATCGTTTCTGAGCAAATATTTATTATTATTATTATTATTATTATTATTATTATTATTATTATTATTATTATTATTATTATTATTTGTACTCACTGGGAGTTCTCACACAGATCATCGTCATTGATTGCTCACCGACAACAACCAGTGTCATTTCCTGGAGTCTGAGTGACAACAAGCCTCCCCAGATTTCCAGTATTCTTCACCTCTTTTCGATAACGATGCGGTATCGCAACAGCCCCTTACTATTGATTTTTCACTGGTAAGGACAATTGGTCTTCTCTGGGATTAGGGTTACAATAAGCCTCCCCAAGGTCCCATCATTCTCTGCACTTTTCCAGGGGAGGTCTGGTTTGTGCTGTCCCTCCTTCTAATCCTCCTCGACCCTCTACAAATATTTTGTCCGGTGTCAGCCTAGGCCGGCATCATTAAATAAATAAATAAATAAATAAATAAATAAGTATATAAAATAATTTTTTTTTAATATAAATTAATTTAAAAAATCTGTTTCTTTTAATTTTTAATTTTTTTTTTTTCGTTTCAATTCCTGTATTTTTTCATTTTCTCTTTCCTTATTTAAAAAAATAATTTTAAATTCTTTTTAATTTTTCTTTTAAAAGTTGTTTTTTTGGGGTTGGTGGGGGTGGGAGGGAGGGGCTTATAGTGTTTCTTGTAATTTCTGTTTCTTTGGTTCATTTTTGTGTAGTGAAAGCTGAAGCCGAGTAATTTATTGGGGCGGGGGGGATTATGAAGTGCTGTTTCTTGCAGTTTCTGTTCCTTGGTTCTTGAGTTGGTGTCCTTCGTGTAGTTTTGTTTTCTCCCTGTTGTAAATTGCTTGTGACTGGTTAGCCTTTGTAGCTGCTGCGTGTTGGTTTCCGCATTTCGAGGATTTTCCTTAAGATTGCAGCTGTTTTGATCATTGCTGTCCTTTGTATGGTTTCGATGGTCCCTTTGATTCCAATTTCTCCCAGTCTTTTCTACAGGTTTTTTAGGATTGTTCCTAGTGCTCCTACAATTATTGGTATTATACTAACTTACTTCATGCTCCATATTCCATATTATTATTATTATTATTATTATTATTATTATTATTATTATTATTATTATTATTATTATTATTATTATTATTATTATTATTATTATTAATTTTATATTTAACAACAAAATTAATCAATATTTTTCATTATTTTTAAACATGGTTATCTGATTGAAAAGATGATTTCAATAAATATAGTTGTTCTATAATTAAATAAATAAATAATAAATAAATAAATATATATATATATGTATATACACACATATATATATATATGTATATATATGTATATACACACATTTGTATATATATATATATATATATATATGTATATATGTATACATACATATGTATATGTATATATTTATGTGTATATATGTATATATGTATATATATATATATATATATATATATATATATATATATATATATAAATATATATATATATAAAGATAAATAAAAGAAGAGAGATAAATATGCACGAATGACAAATCTACTTCAACTTCGATTGTTCCATGCGAGGTTTACTCTGTAAAAACATGTTTATTTTTTCTTCCTTAAGCCAAGGTTTTCCAAAGATTAAAATTGTTGTGGACCCGTTTAGGGGTACAAACAATGAAATAAAAGATCAACAGGTTTAGAGATAATAATAACGAATTGTATTGAACAGAGAAACTATACACAAGTCAGTGTTGGCAGTGCTAGTGCGTAAATGTGCCTACCAATGTTCTCCCGGCAAAAGCCGGTATTTATGGTAGCCGGTTGCTACCATTTAGTTATTATTAAAGGGTAGGTAGGTCACCCACAAACCCCCTCCTTCCGAAACTCATTCCCCCGAAATCTCAAGGTATATCTTTTTCCTAGGATTCACCTCGAAACTCCCGGTTACTTTACGTTTTCTTGATAAACGTCTCTGTTCCGGAGGCGTTTTTGGTCTTGGCAGCTAAAATGCGTCGTATAGATCTTCCATGATGGTCTCACTCTGATCCGATGGGCTTTCCCCTGGGTTGTCCGGCATGCGACGACGCATTTGGTTAATGTGTTTTTTACAGGTGCCTCTATGACCCTCGACAATGTACACCATCCGCCCCAATCTTTTTTGTACCTTTCCCACTTCCCACACGGTTTTGTTTCCATGGTGTTCCTGGAAGAACACTTTCTCTCCATCTTCGTAACTCTTCTTTGGTTCCGTAATGTTGGTCGGTTTCACCTGTTTTGGTAAAAGTTTGTCGAATACCGACTTTATTTTTCTTCCAAACATTACTTCCGCCGGTGGTACTTGGGCTGGTGTGTTCTCGTTGGGTGTAATTCTATACACTTGAAGGAACTGCTGGAGTGCCTTTTCTCTCGGCGTGCCCGTCGATTTTTTCAACGCTCTCTTCAAGGTATCAACACATTTTTCTGCCAGTCCGTTTGACCTCGGATGGTCAGTCGGAGTGGTGATATGTTTAATTTGAAAGTCTTTACAAAATTCTTTGAACTCTCGTGAAGTAAATTGTGTACCGTTGTCCGATACAACAATGTCCACCACTCCGAATCGGGCAAACAGTTCATGCAACGCGCATATCGTGACATCCGTTGTTCGGTTTTTACATCTAACAACTTCTGGCCATTTTGAGTTGCTGTCGACTATAATTAAATTGCCACATCACCACATGAATAAAATCAGCTGATACTGCCGACGACGTGGACGCACCGTGGTGATTGAGAAAAAAAAACGGTAAGAACCCAAGAACACTTAAGCTATGCTACACTTGGTAATATGCAGATAGTTTTAACTAATCACCAAAAAGAAAAATTAGCTACGATTAATTCCAAAGGGGGACAACTCTTATTCTTTTAGTGAGAGTCAATCCTCCTTATTTGACTGTTTTAACGCCCGAGTCTACTCACGATTATGCTTTCTCAAACAAATTTTTATGTTTGAACAAAGTAAAGGTTCTTTTGTAATCTCTCTCTCCCGCCCCCTCTCTCTCTCTCTCTATATATATATATATATATAATCCACATAAAACCTAAAAATGTATTTATATATAAAACTTTTCTTAAAACTGAATAGAAGTGTTCACGAATTTTTAAGAGAGAGATATGAGAGGAGCAGACTTCTTTTTACGACTTCAAATATATCATATTTTTATGAAATTCAAATCATTTGCGTAAACTTTTCCGGGGAAGACAATAAAAGTCGCTCCGGAACTAGAAGTGATGATCTACCCCATAACCCCTTTAGAGTTAAAATTAGCAAATTCAAAGGAACTCATGCGATTGAACTTTAACTATTTCGCAAGACGGTCTAAAGATTAAAATTAAATATCAAATACTTTAACGCATTTCATCACCGTCAATGCGGAACAAACATTAAATTATAATTTCAAATATAATTATGTTTACACTTTTCCTATGAAAATAAAACTTAAAAATTACATTTGTAATATGAGGTCAAGTAATAAAACAATTAGTGCGGTTGTATTATTAAAGAAAATACGTTTCTACAGCCAGCTATAACACGGCGAATGAATTTAACGAATCGAAACACATTTGAATTATTTAAAAAATCTAATTATTTATTATTTATTATTATTTATCATGCAGTTCATCGACCGGGCTGAAATAATAATGTTATTATTTAGAAAGACATTATTAATATAAAGAGGGCACTTTATTGACAATTCTGTATTTACACCTAATAATTTAATAAATAAAAGATGGCGTACAACTTGCATTTTACTTGAAAATCCAAAAATAGCCCGTACTGTAAACTGCATAACCACCTAAAAAAGCGAATAATTTTTAATCTTAAAAATACCAAAAAAATATTTATTTATATGTTTTTTAAATACATTTTTCGCTAAGATATTCTTTGTAAATTTAACTTTTTTTTCATGAAACGAAGAAAATATATTACAAACTGATTTTTATTTCTTTACATTCTAATAGTAAAATCAATGGATCCAACCGATAATTTCCCTTAGTTACCCTAGATGGAATCGAAGGAAAATTTCAATCGTGTCTTTAGATTCCTTCAAAAAGTTAACACGCATTGGAACTTATTTTAATGTAGTAGCTTTTAATATATCAGTTTTTTATATGACACACAAACAAACTTTTATATTTAGAGATATAAAAGAACTGTGTGTTTAGTGTTGTTTTATGCGGGTGGACACGCGATCAAATGTGGAAAAAAGATCAAGTTTAAAAGGTTACGTAAAAGAATTAGTGAATGAATGAATCATTGGACAGTGGACAAAAATCGATGTAGGCTTCAAGCAATGTGTACATATATACGAACACTAAAACACACACACACTCACACACACACATATACATATATATATATATATATATATATATATATATATATATATATATATATATATATATATATACATAATGCTTATCCACTTGTTGTAACATGTTATTGTAATAAATAACACACGCTTGACAATTGGAGATTGCTGCAACTCATTGTTTTCTTTGAAGATTCGAGATATGCGTGAACACCTCAAATGTCTTGACAAATGAAGAAACGGCTGTAAATATAATTTTTTTAATGGAAAATAAAAGTATAGTCTATGGAATTTTTAATGCTCTGAAAGTATTGATTAGAGGTATGACTTTTATATATATATATATATATATATATATATATATATATATATATATATATATATATATATATATATATATTTCGGCAGCAAGTCGTTTATTAGACATGCGTCGTTGAAAACCATGGAGTTTTCTTTCTTTACGATCTTTCTGGTTAATTTCTCGACCTGGCGAGCGGTTTGTCGGGTTTTCTGTGTCAATTCGTGGATCATGGCGCCTAATGTTGTATCTTGCGCCATTTCTC
>OY744553.1:27976091-28006091 GCA_963556195.1 Sepiola atlantica
TTAGTTAAGAGAGAGTGTGGATGTCTTATATATAACATAATTTTATCATCGTTATTCAAAAACACATTAGATATTTCATCAAAAAATATTTTATTAACAAACAATTGTTTCCCTCCATTTTGAAAAAGGCTTTATCAGTGTATAACTCTCCACAGTTACTCTGAAAAATAAAGATGCGTCCAATATTCGTTTAATTAATGCATATTTAATTTCTATATTCTTTTTTATTCTTTTTTATCACTTTAATCAAAGAGACACGTTTTATTAGACTCGGTTTCTTTTTGCCTTTAAGAGTTCATGATTCCTTATGTCAGCTATATTTGTTAAAATTGTCATATAAACAAAAAGTACATGACAAAATGGGCACATAAAAGAATAATTAATTTAGCCATTTTTCTACTTTTTGCGACATCTTTTATTACATTTCGACTTCTTTTTTCACACATCTATTATATCGCCATCCACTAATCTCGTATGAGTCATTTCCGTTATAATCAAACATAACTTCTTTAGTAATTTTATTAAATTACAAATTATTTACTATCATCCTGTTATATTACATCATCAAATAATAATTATCATAAACATAAATGAATTACGTAATTTAATATTTGTTTTTTCATTACTTCCGGTCATAGTTAGATTGCACCTTTTTTTAATTTTCGATTCATATTTTAATCCATACATTTTAATCCATACATAATTTTTCCTAATACAAGTTATATTATTTTTCAGTAAAGAAAATTTTGTATCGATCCTGTAATTTATTCAACACTTGGGTATTCATGAAATTTCATTTATACCCTGCGCCAGTGGACTCCAATCTTTTCATAACCGCGCACCGGTCAACGCTTGACAATTGTACCACAGCCCAGGAGTGCTCTAATGTTGTTATCTTTCTACAAAGTTACAAGTGTGAACTATCAGATAAGCTTCATGTTTATGTACCCGCTTAAACTCACAAGCTCTCTTCCTCTACTCTTCTCCCCCATCCCTTCTCTAACGCTGACTGTAGTCGCTATGGTGACCCTTAACCATGCTTTAAACAAGATACAGATACACCACAAACTCTCCAAATCTGTTTCTTGCTCATTTTTTTTTACATTGTTGCGACCATTCACACATTTGTCCGAATACCAGATCTGAAAGAAACAAAAGATAGATCAGATTGAGATGATAAACAAAACGGAAATAATTTATGGGCTAAGTAGCAATTGATCCGTGACCCGAGGGGTCGGGGATCACTGTCATACACGTTTTTATTTATTAAAATCAAACTTTTAAAGTTACGGATGTTTCTAGTCAAATAATACTAAACAAGTCATATGTTTCATGTCTCATCCAAGTTTTTTTTTCACTTATTCCTTTTCACGCTGTTTTCCTCTTTTTTCGTTTTCTCTCGCTCTTTTCGAAAAATTATCTTCTGTAAAAGAGCCACACTTCTCATGTGAGGGTTGTTAGGGTTAGGGTTAAAAAAATATTACTTATTCAAGTATTCAAGTGATGGAATCCATTCATGTCATTAATAATTTGCATTAAAATATCGTTTTCCGTATATTTCTACATCGGTATAAACTCACACATACAGATGTCCATAATTCCACAAGGCGTTCCACAGTGGCGTTTATTTTGTACAGCCTTATCCATACCTAAACTTTTACCCTAACCCAACAGATGTCTAGACAGGACTCACACACGGCAGGTGCTATTTTTTTGCAAAACACATTTTTACATTCGTGTTTCTACAAAAGACCCCGAGAAATTTGTCTTTTCTTCATAGAAGGCAATTCAATTTCAAAATAAAGTGTGGCAGACCGATGAAATTCTATTTTCGAGTTATGACTGAGAGACCAACAAGAATTTTACTTCGAACTTAATCATCGAATCATAACGAAAATTGGTAAACGTTAAGATTCACGGCCTGAACAGAATGCGATGAAAATTGCGTATAGGCAATACAAATGGTTTTAGTTAATATTTTTACATGAGGAACCATTTCGAATTAATATATCTTTAGTATTACGCCTGTAATCTGAAGAAAATAAGTTTGAAATGTGTAATTATGCTAGAATAATCGAGATTTTAACAAAATTGAACCGGAAGTAATACATTTACCTCATATCGCCATGTTGTTTTTGTATCGCTCAAGACGAAAAAATATTAAAACGCTCTTTTTCCATTACTACGTAATACTAAATTAATTGTAACTTCAAAACGTTCTTAATGTCATAATATTCAATATATATATATATATACATATATATATATATGTATATATATGTATATATATATGCATATATATATATGTATATATATATGTGTATATATATGTATATATATGTATATATATGTGTGTATATATATGTATATATATGTATAGAGATATATGCATATATATATGTATATATATGTATAAATATGTATATACACATGTATGTATATATATATGTATATATATATATATATATATATATATATTTATATATATATATATATATATATATATATATATATATATATATATAATCGCCTATACACTTATTTTATTCAACTTTTTGAAGAAACTGTTTAGGCCGTAAATCTTTACGCTACCACGAAAATGTTATTTAAAACTAAAGTCTCAACGATACAGGATAATTATTTCAAAATAAAGCCTGTCAGACCGATGGAAATGTTAATGAAAACTTCAGCATGACAGGGGTAAACTGTTTATTTTGTGCCTCAAAACCTCCGACTTTTGGATTAAACATGTTTACCACAAGGTCACATAATGTTCTACAGTGTTATGTAAGTATGTTTTACGCCTTCCTTAAGCGGACGAAATCCATTCATGGCATTGGTTATTTGTATAAAAAGATTATTTCATTCATATTTTAGTCTCGACATACACTGACACAATTCCGCGATGCGTTCCACAGTGGCATTTATTCTGCATTTTTTACAGCCCAACCATAGCTTTAACTTAAACTTTAAGTCTAACCTAAACTTAACTCTAACTTTACACATGTCTAGACACGACTCACAAAAGTAGGTCAAATACGTGTGCCCGCACTGCGCGTTACTTGGTGGTCTATTTTATCTTTTGAAATATTATTTTTACATAAATGGCAGAACTTTTCTTAAAATGACCACCCCCGAAATCATTTATTATTTCTTTTCTGTGGTAAAACGTTTTTTCGACCCATAACCTCCGACCTTCGGATTAGACATGTTTGCCACAAGGTCACCCAATGCTTTATGCCGTGACCTACCTTTACGGTAGTTGAGCTCAATAATTATGATTGAGCTTATTAACAAAACCTGGCCTCAATTACTTACTTAGCATGGTTCAACGCCAGATGGCTTTTTCTGCTGCTTTTTTTTTTGTCCTGTAAGGTTCAGGTAGGATAATTATCTTTCTACCTCCCCCGCAAAAATACCCTAAACACTGTTATAGAAAGCTCACCATTAATCTCCCTCTAGCCTGATTTACACAGCTTAATGATATCTTAACAGGAACGAGCATTCTTTGAGATACGCCCATTTGATCTGCGCTTTTAAGGCTAGAAATACTTTTCAAAATGTAAGTGTGAGAGACGGACAAACATGCTATTTAAAATTTAATTCTCCCAGATCAACGAATAGTATATACTAAATTTTAATCAAAGCAAACACAAATCACAATTCTATCTAAAAAAATGTCAGATCAATGAAAATGCTTTTTCAAACTTAAGCGTGGCGGACCGACGAAAATTCTATTTTAAAAATAAAGCATAGCAGACCAATTAAAATAATATTTCAAACGTAAGCATGACAGACCGATGAAATTCTATTTTAAAATAAAACGTGGCAGACCAATGAAAATGCTATTGCAAAGTTAAGCGTAACAGACCGACGAAAATTCTATTTAAAAATAAAAGCTGACAGACCGACGACACTTCTATTTTAAAATAAAAGCTGACAGACCGACGACACTTCTATTTTAAAATAAAAGCTGACAGACCGACGACAATTCTATTTGAAAATAAAACGTGGCAGACCAATGAAAATGCTATTGCAAACTTAAGTATATGAGAAACGAAGAAAAGTGCTTTATTAAACTTCAGCTTGACAGACCAATGGAAATACTATTTCAATTAAGTATATGAAAGAACTATAGCGTTAGAGAGTCATGAGAATGTTATGCTAAACTAAGTGCTGGAGAGACGAACGAAACAAATTCTTTTTTTTTTTTATTCCTTGACTGTTCAAAAATCTTTATTCTTGTCGTTTTCGTTTCTTGCCAGCACGGTGCCTGGTTATTGAGAGGTCACTTGGGTTCAGGGTTGTAAAGTGGGGGTGAGAGGGAAACCTATCTTCAACTTGCTGTTCCCTCCTTAGTATGCAATTTAACTTATATAATTTACATATGTACATTATATATATATATATATATATATATATATATATATATATATATATATATATATATATTGTGTGGAATTATTATTTTTTTTTATTTTTCATTTTTTCACACCTGCGGGGTTTAGGAAATACCCGACTAGTACACGGGCGCAGGCTATCGTTACCCCTCTCGGAGTGTTGGACCCGTAATACCTCGTAAGGCTATACATCTAAGAGAAGGAAATCTCTGACAAAAAAACCTTACTACCAGCGACTTACGCCATGACAGTTCACCGTTGTGGAGGGAGGCCTCCTTAGTCCTGATCGACAACCTTCCTAGAGTTGGAATCTCGAACAAAATATCCGGTTTGCAAACCTACAATTGCTTAAGGAGTAGATAGGTTCTGCCTATCGCCGGACCTTGCACTCCTTCTTTGTTTATTAGTCAGGGACAGAGGTAACAGCGCTGGGACGCCTCTAAACACTCAGTGCCTAGCCTTGTTTCCTTACTAGGACAATGAACGCCGTTCTCTTTCTCTCTATTTGGGCAACTCGGGGAAAGTTTTTTCGTTAGTAAGTCTTACATGACCAGTCTGGGTCTCTCTTGTTCCGACAGGTTGAGGGTACAGGTTAGACAGCTTGTCTGGCTGCTGTTTCCGACTGACAGGAAGAAGCCCAAACTCTTGGGTAACGCCAAGAACGGCTGCTCCATCATCAGTTGCATAATACCGTGGGTAGTTGTATGTGCCATGTCGCGCATGGAAAGGGACCCTGCAATTATCTCCGGTGGGCTTTCCCGAGGCCACAACCCCCATGGACCAGGTCGTGACTAATGGACTGGTTGTGTGAGCTTATTGGCACCAAACAAGTACCCACCTTGGCCAACCCACTCTATAATCAAACCAAACATGTCATTACAAAGAAATAAAAGCAAACCTAAACCAGACACCCAACAAAAAACACTTTCGCCTCCGCCCTTGAGGCTCGCATTCACAAATATCCGGGGACTTAGAACCAACATGAACGACGTAGAAATCTTTCTCCTGACAAACTCCCCGGATATCCTAGCTCTTAGTGAAACTAACCTTCAATCCTCAATCTCCTCTTACCACTTTGACATGACTGACTACCTCCCACTCTACCGTCAAGACTCTGACAAACATATGCACAGGCTAGGAGTTTATGTTCGGAACACCCTCCCCTAACTAGAGAACATGGGTTAGAATCAGATGACCAAGATTACATGTGCTTTAGATTGACTTTACATCACAGCGCCAGTTACCTATATTTCTTATACCGCTCCCCGTCGACCCAGGACTGTACTCTGCTAAACTCTGTCTCTGAAAGCATAGATATAGCACTCTTAATTGACTCGAATGTCCAGATACAGGTATTTGGGGATTTTAATGCCCACCACGTCGACTGGTTGGGATTCTCCAGCCTTACTGACGCAGTCGGCAACTCTACATATAATTTCTCCTTAGCTCACTCCCTCTCTCAGACTGTCGATTTTCCGACCCGTATCTCGATCGAGTAGACCAGCAAGCCTCACTTCTAGACCTCTTCTTGACCGAGGCTTGTGTGACGAAAGCTCATAGCCCACTCGGGAATGCTGATCACGTTGTGCTAATGATACATATCACCCTAAAAAGTCGTCCAAAAGCTGATGAACCGTTGCTCAAAACAACAAGACACTACGAGCAAGCTGATTTCGAGTCAATCAGAGATCACATCAGTGACGCCCCATGGAGGGAAACCTTTTCACTACCTGCAAACCAGTGTGCAAACGAATTAACTGAATGGGTCAAAGCAGGCATTGAAGCCTATGTCCCCATGCGAAAATTCTTTAGCAAGCTCCACTCTACTCAATGGTTCACTTCAGAATGTGCAGCTGCCATTTGTGAGAGGCAACAAGCATTCCGTAAATTCGGCCGCCATAAGTCAGCTACTAATAGACATAAATTTATAGAGTCAAGAAACAATTGCAAGGCCGTGATAGGCGAAGCAAAGAGAAGGTATAATGAGTTGACAAAAAAACGCATCCAATCACAGAAACTAGGTACTCGCGATTTCTGGAAAATCTGCAATAGTGTAGTGAATAATGGTCAATCAATGATTCTCCCACTATCAAACCACAATGATGTCGTTTGCACGGCCACTGATAAGGCTGAACTACTTGCCCAGCGTTTCGCTTCTAACTCTACTTTAGACTCAGATAACCACCCCCTCCCTGAATTCCCTTTGCGGACCGAAGTCACACTTGATAACCTGGTCATCACTCCATCCCAGGTCAGAGACATAAAAAACCTTGACACCTTTAAAGCTTGTGGGCCTGATCTTATACCTGTAATAGTAATAAAGAAATGTTCTGCTGAACTAGCCCCTGTCCTCTCCGAACTCTACAATAAATGCCTAGCTGAATCTTGCTTCCCCGATAGCTGGAAAATTGCCTCTGTGATGAATCTAGCGATAGTACGGCACTTAGTTAATGCTAAACTTCTATCTGACCGCCAGTATGGATTTAGACAAGCACGATCTACTGCAGACATCCTAACGGTCAACTCTGACCGCATTTATCATACACTCGACAAGGCAGGTGAAGCTAGGGCAGTAGCGCTTGATATATCCAAGGCCTTTGACAAGGTATGGCATAAAGAGCTTCTCCTGAAAATACGCTCATACGGTATTACTGGGCAACTACTTAATATAATTAGATCCTTCCTAAACAAAAGAAAAATCCAGGTTGTCCTCGATGGCCGCTCATCCAAGCAACATGACATAAATGCTGGTGTACTCCAAGGATCTATCCTTGGACCTTTGTTGTTCCTGATCTATATAAACGATCTCCCTGATGACATAGAGTCGGAGATTGGTTTATTTGCTGACGACACCACTCTTTACTCTCGCCATGTTGGCAAAACAGACGTGATCATATCCGAGGCAATGGCTGAATCTTTAGAAAATGACCTCCAGGCTTTAGTGGATTGGGGTCATAAATGGTTGGTAACTTTTAATGCCGCAAAGACAAAGCTCCTTTCCTTCAACAACTACAAGAAGCCTCACCAACCACCAATTGCCATGGCAAATAACACCCTACCTGAGAGTTCATCATTCCAACTCCTCGGCCTAATCTTCACAGGTAACATGAATTGGAACAAATACATTGAAGACATTGCCAAGGCTGCTGCAAAGAAGGTTGGCTCCCTCTACCGTGCTAGTAAACTTCTCACACCTGACATTATCCTGTATCTATACAAAGCCACCATCCGACCATGCATGGAGTATTGTTGTCACATCTGGGCTGGTGTATCATCTACGAGTCTCTCCCTCCTTGACAAGGTCCAAAAAAGAGTCGCCAACCTAATAGGTCCCTCACTGCCAGCAAAGCTCTAGTCCCTGTCCCATCGCTGCAATGTAGCATCCTTATGTTTCTTTTACAAATACTTCAATTGATTATGCTCCGATGAATTGGCTACTGGTGCCCCTCGACGTAAATTCACTAGACGAACTCGACAATCAACTAAATCTCGTTCATTCACTGTGGAGGTCCCCAGATGCCGGAGAGCCTACTACTCAAATAGCCTCTTTCCTCGTGCTGCTGGCCTCTGGAACTCCCTTCCTGCCCCACTGTTTCCCCGACAGTTCTGACATGCAGAAATTTAAAACTAATATAAACAAACATCTCGCTGCCCAGATCCCAATTAAGGCTGACCCCCCAACCTTCTCTCCTTTTCTTTTTCTCAGTAGCCCCTTACGACTACAGTAACGGCCTGCCTTGTTTGGGGTGAACTATGTTAAAAAAAATTATATTTCAAACTTTACAAATTAACAACATGGAAGTCAAACGAACATGTTATTAAAAACTTAATCGTGATAAACCTGCGAAACTATTATTTGAAATAATTATTAAAAATATTATTTAAAATAATTATAAAAATATCATTTAAAATAATTATTCAAAATATTATTTAAAATAATTATTAAAAATATTATTTAAAATTATTATTAAAAGTATTATTTAAAATAATAATTAAAAATATTATTTAAAATAATTATTAAAAGTATTATTTAAAATAACCATTAAAACTATTATTTAAAATAATTATTAAAACTATTATTTAAAATAATTATTAAAAATACTATTTAAAATATTTATTAAAAGTATTATTTACATAATATGAATCAGAAAACTGTTTTAAAATTAATTACATGAAACACGAATAAAATAAAGCTATTTAAAATTTAAGTATGACAAACCAACGAAAACGTGACAGACCAAAGAAACATGCAATTTCAAACTTTACCTTACCGACCAATGAGAATACATATAAGTACATTAAATAGATGAACGAAAATGATATTTAAAACTTAACTGCGACCCACCAACTGGTGGACGTACAAAGACAATTCGACATCTCACAAATAAATCAAACGAGGTGTGAGGAGAGTTATGGGGTGGGGGTCAGCAGATGTACATTTTGTGTCGGTTAAGTGAAGTGTCCCCCAGGGGAGGCGTGTGCCAAAAGCTTTTCTATTACCCTCGCCATGGCTGGCACGGTTTATAGGGAAGCCATTATCAGAATTTAATTCCACGTCCCATTGTTTAAAAAGCTTTGGCAACACGATAAACATCGTTTCGGCAAATCCCCCCTGTAAATAGGGTTGACCGAAAGATTAACAAAATATATTTGCACATTCAGATAATCAGGTTTTATCTCACCTACACACTTTAAAACGTACACGGATATATATATATATATATATATATATATATATATATATATATATATATATATATATATATATATGAAAGATAGAGAGAGAAGGAGAGAGAGGGAGAGAGAGGTATAGATATATTTCTTTATATATTATATTACAGAAGGTCAAACCAACATGATACCATCGGTTTCGAGCGTTCGAGTCGCGCCTACTCTTATCAGTCACTGTTGTGAGTCTTGTTTTGGAACGATTGAAGTCACGCGCTGTTATATATATATATATATATATATATATATATATACATATATATATATATATATATATATATATATATATGAATACTTTTTCATTTTGCATTGCGTGGAAATGTTATTTCGATAAATTATCATATATATATATATATAAATATATATATATACACATATATATATAATGTGTATATATGTGTATATACATATACATATACATATATACACATATATATAATGTGTATATATATGTATATATATACATATATATATATATACGCACACATATATATATATATATATATACATAATGTGTATATTTATGCATACATATATATATACGCATATATATATATATAATGTGTATATATATATACATATATATATATATATATATATATATATATATATATATATATATATAAACTTGTAGATACAAAATTTCGCGGAATATATCAGGTTGGAAAGAAAGTAATGTCGTATTTTTTACTTCATCACTTTGCAGCCTCCTAAGTTGTACACAGTTCTTGATTTTATCGTGAATTGGTGTCTAATTATCTTGCTTTGCCTTTCATATATAGTAATTAATTGGAAAATATTAAGTTAAACGGTCTCCGCCGTCAAAAGATGGCTATTAGTGAGGAGCATCTGAGACATTGCATGCTCTATGAATTCAAAAAATAAAATTCAGCTGCAGAAGCTACAAGGAATATTGGAACTGACTATTGTATAAATGTTCTGAATGTCAACGGTGATTTGAAAAAATTTCTTCTCGAGACTTTAACCACTCAGATCGGCGACGTTCGAGAAGACGAAAATCAATTGATAACGACGCCATTAAAGACGCTGTGGAGGGCAATCCAAAGTTAACCAGCAGAGAATTAACTAAAAAATTGAATACAATCCATACCACAATTATTTCATGCCTTCACGAGTTAGGAAAAAGTTTAAAACTTGGACTCTAGGTTCACCACGATTTGACCGACGCTTAACGAAATCAAAGATTGACTGTTTGCACATCTTTGCTTTCCAGGAATCATCGAGAACAATTTTTGCAAATAATTTTGACTCGAGATGAAATATGGGTTCTTTACAAGAATACCCAACGCAAAAGACAATGGTAAAATCGAAACCAAAGTCCACACCTTGTTTTAAAACAATGCCTACACAAAAAGAAGGTTATGCTCTCTTTATGGTGAGACATGACAGGACTGATTCATTATGAGTTACTAGAGCCTAATCGAACAATCATGGTAGTAAAATATTGTTCGCAACTGGATGATCTAAGAATTGCTCTATCATAAAAGCGATCAGCATTACTCAATAGAAAACGTGTCATGCATCAGCATGATAACGCGACACTCACTCAGGAAAAAGTCATGAGTTTTAATTGGGAAGTTTTGCCTCACCCGCCTTATTCACCTGACATTGCTTCATCCGACTACCCTCTTTTCCGGTCGTTGCAGCATCACTTAAACAATAACATTTATGAAAATGACGACCTACTCAAAAATGACTTAAATTTGTTTTTCTCTCATAAATCAGAGAAATTTGTTGAAAAAGGCATCAAGGAGCTAGTTGATCGTTGGACAAATATCATAGAAAATTAGGAAAATCATTGTAAAGATTAAAAACTGTCCTAATGTGAATGTTTCAGATGTAATAAATGTGTTGGATAAAAACGATATTACTTTCTTTCCAACCGGATAGATATAATAACATGCATAACAAATATTCAAATAATATATATATATATATATATATATATATATAGTAATCCACAGAATAAAAATCCAGTGTGGCAGATTATGCACATGTGTATGAATAAAAATAATCATATTGATATATATATATATATATATATATATATATATATATATATATATATAAGATAAGTCGATTAAAAATAATGAGATTCGCAGATAGATGCAAATCAAAATCATTCGTAGTTCAAAACAAGGGCAAATAATAAAGAATAATAATTCACTATTCTTCTCCTTCGTTCCTTAAGCCGGCTTTTCAAAGAAATTAACATTCTTATCATCAGAGGAAAGTTTTTGATTGATAAGTTGACGTATAAGGATAGTCAATTTTTAAATTTTTGAAAAAGTTTAGAAAAAGTTTTTAAAAAAGTTTTTTTTTAAATTTATAAAATTCTAAAAAAATGTTTACATTCAAGTGGGCATGTTCCAGTGTGAAAAAAATCATATATATATATATATATATATATATATATATATATATATATATATATATATATATATATATATATATATATATATGATAAGTCAATTAAAATAATTAGACCTTCAAAGGGAAGCAAATCAAAATGTTCGGTTGTTCAAAACAAGGACGTTTAGTGAATAACAATATTTATTTTTCTTCTCTTTCATTCCTTAAGCCAAGCTTTTCAAAGATTAACATCTTATCATCACAGGAAGTTAATGATGGATAAGTTGACAGATGAAGACAGTCAATATTCGAAATTTGAAAAGGTTTTAAAGTTCAAACGGGTATTTTCCAGTGTATAGGAGTATCACGAACACGGAAATCCAAGTAGTATGGGGTTCAGATATATTGGTAAATCAAAAAGAATCCGTGTAAAGATCCAGCGACGGTGATTCCACCCAAGTCTGTAGTCTATGGAGGGAAGATCAGATAAGCTAACAATTTTGAAAGATACAAAATTATATATATATATTTTTTATATAAGCACTTAAAGAGATACACCATCATGGCACATTTATTATTAAGTATACAGCTTCCAAAAAATCGACATTAACAAACTTTTATTGTACATATGTGTCTGAGATAGGTTTATTGAATTTCTACCTCAGAACATATAAGAAAGAAAGTCATAAACATTGTACATCATGATGTTTAACACCTTAAATCTATTTTTGTTTTTTTAATGTCATTGTTTTTCTTAAGAGCTAGTAAGCTAATCAACGTCCGTATAATTATATTTCGCTTTCTAAGCGGTGGGAGAGTTGTGTTCTTTTCTGCCCATAAAATTTAAATTTGCACACGCGATTATTCTTTCCTTTATTTTATATTATTTCCAGCTATTATTAAGATTAAGCCTATCAATCTTTGCTCACAAAATTACATTTGCATACGTGATTATTCTTTTCTTTTCTTTTATATTATTATCAGCTATTATTAAGATTAAACCTATCAATATTTGCTCATAAAATTAAATTTGTATACGTGATTATTCTTTTCTTTTGCTTTTAATAATTATCAGTTACTAATCCTTTCCTTTCTTTGCTCATAGAAATTACATTTACACACGTGATTATTGAAGCGAGCCGGACACACATACGTTTACTGTTATTATATAAATAAGAAGTTAAGATGCAAATAGGCTGATAGAGATAGGGGTGCTGTTTAGATGACGAATGTAGGGATGGTGAAACTGCCCACTTACTTATTCTCTGGTGTGCGTGAAGAATAGAATGGAGTGAATATTGCCACCTTTCCTACTCCACCCCAGCTTCAACTTCTCGTCTCATTCACCTTTCATCCCACCATCTAAAACATTCAGTGTGGAAGCAATTAACATAGCAAAATAAAAAAAAACATGTTTTAAATGAATTATTTTATTTATTTAATAAATACAAAAATATGTATATAACATTATTTGGTGTTCGAACTTCTCAAATAACTTAAGAAATAATGTTTTCTTGACTTGACTTGACTTGACTCGGTCCCTTAACCCCCTCCTGGGTCGTAGGGGCGCTGCACCAACGAACTCCACACCAGCTGTCTCCACTTCTGACGGTCATGGGCAATGGACTGGGTTGTAGCGAAGTTGTAGCCCGTCCATTCTTTGATGTTGTCCATCCATCTTTTGTGTTGTCTACCTCTCCTTCTCTTGCCTTGCACTGCTCCCTGCAGGATGGTTTTGGAGAGACCACTGCCCCTTGTCACGTGACCATACCATCCAAGCTTTCTTTTTCTTACAGTTGTCAGCAAATCTTCGTAGTTGTTCAGATTTGCGTTGATGAGCGCGCGAACGTCTTCGTTTGTGACACGGTCTGAGTAGGAGATGCCAAGCACTCTTCTGTAGCATCTCATTTCTACCGTTTGGATTTTTCTTTGGAGCTCGGCTGTCAAGGTCCATGACTCGCATGCATACAAAAAGATGGATAATACTAGTGTATGCAGCAGCTTCAGTTTGCAACGGAGACTAATGTTTCCGTCTTTCCAGATTGATTTCAGTTTTGCAAGTGCTGCTGCCGTTTGTGCTGCTCTTGCCAGGATTTCAGTCTTGGATCCTTTGTTGCTGAGTATAGCGCCAAAGTATTTGAACTGGTTTACGGTTTCCAGTTCTTGGCCGTTGGCTGTTATCGTTGTTGCTAATGGTTGTCCACTATTCGTCATCAGCTTCGTTTTTTCAGCATTGATCTCCATTCCGTACCTCGTGGATGTTCTATCGAGGCGGCTCACTAGATTAGAAAGTTCTGTTTGATTTCCGGCAAGTCCATCAATGTCATCGGCGAATCTGAGGTTTGTGATGGTTCGTCCACCAATGCTGACTGTGCCTACGTGATCATCAAGGGCATCTGACATGATTCGTTCAAGGAGGATGTTGAAGAGTGTTGGCGACAACAGACAGCCCTGGCGAACACCAACCGCAGTGTGAAACCAATCCCCCACTGAACCCTGAACGAGAACTGCACTTGTGGCTTTAGTATACGTATAATGTTTTCTATGATATGCTAAACCCTTCTATTCAAATAACGCCAACCACGCAAAATACATCTGATTTAACTTTTCGAAACTCGTCAACAAGAACGGACGTATATTTTGTTTAACCCACGCGTGGGCAACCCCTCGCGGTTAATACCAGCAGAGAAGAGAGAGAAAAGTACTGTTTGAAAATAAAAAAAGACGTATCGCGTCGAAAGTCTCATAAAGAAAAATGTTTTTATTTATTTAATGAATGAATAAAAAAAATAACTTTATTTGGTGTTCTTACTTCATGAAATAATATTATTAGAGTTATTATTTTATAGAGAAGCGAGAGGAATACCCGTCCCAGGACGGGTGACATTAATACCCGTCCCAGGACGGGTGACATTAATTCTCCGAATAAAACAGTGTAGCATAACTTTTATATCCCATTACCAGGATTAAAATCAAGATATAATTGTACTAAATTTGCATCCCTGATTATTGAAGTTAGCCGATCACACGTACGTGCACTTTTATTATATAGAAAAGTTAATAGTTTTATTAGTATTCCGATTTATTCTGAAACGTAAGTATGTAGATAAATTAAGTGCTTATTTTGATGAAATTTAAAACGTTTATGTAAATTTCGTATTGAATTTTAGTTCTCATGTTTACATTGTACTCTGCGCAATATTTAAGTTTTCTGAATACAGTTTTTATTTTCAAGAGGATGTAGCATGTCATTAATACGTTATTAATACGTTCGAATCGTTTAAAATGATCTAAGTTGACAAAACACTTATCCTTTTGTTGCTTGGACACAGTACAAAACCGACTTCGAAATCTAGTGGGATATGATCTCTTATACGGTAATCCGAAAATTAAACAAAAAACAACTTTATAGCTAAATATTTAGAGACTTAAAAAAATGAGAATCCGTAATTTAGAACGAACTCCGGCATTTAGAACGGAATCAGTAATTGTATCAAAATCGGGGAATATATGGGAATTGTCCGATCACAAAACCAGATACGCCTTAAGACGGAGTACTGATGCCACACATGTGGAGGTGCTGCTTAAAACACTTTCTCCTGCCTTGATAGAGAACAAAATCCCCTAGTAGGGGAGTGACCTTTCCTGTCTTCTGCATCTTCTTTATCACAGAAGTGACGTTGCTCAACTGAGCTGCAATCTTAAGTTTCCTCTTGTAGGACATTCACAGCAAGAACACTTATTGTACGCAACATGATGGCTTTCTTTTTACAGTTTATCTTTAGTTGGCGCAGCATGGTACTACGATTTAATCGTCAAATATTACATTTAAACAAAAAACAAAGAGAGAATTCACCAAGACAATACACCGTTTCAAAAGTCGGTCTCTAATAGTAACACTTAATGAATTGCATTTCCAATTGCTTCCGCGCCCACCCTTTTGTCAAGATCTGACCCCAGAGACAATATGCTGTGTTTAGACTTCAAAAGAATACTCCAGAGAAGTTGTACTCTAATGAAAAAAGTGATTTCGTAAACTTAGGCGTATTTTGAAGCAAAACACAATATATATATATATATATATATATATGTGTGTGTGTGTGTGTGTGTGTGTGTGTGTGTGTGTGTATGTATAGTGTGTAGATTTCAATATTGTGTTGGGAATCCGAATAAAAGAGCTCAATGTATCTTTAAACATAGCAAAACACAATTATTAAAAGGAACAAAAGCTATACACACATTAAGGTTGTATACATCATAAATAATTTCGACTCTTTAATTAGGTCTTCTCAGATGTATAAACAATCACGTTTTTTGTTTATTTGACGTGGTTGTTTATACATCTGAGGAGACCTAATTAAAGGGTCGAAATAATTAATAATGTATACAACCTTAATGTGTGTATAGTTTTTTCCTTTTAATAATTCTATATACATATATGTATATATATGTATATATATATATACATATAAATATATATATATATATTTATATGTATTTATATATATATATATTAATATATATATATTTATATATATATTTATATATATATATATATATGTATATATATATATTTATATATGTACATATATATATATTTATCTATATATATATTTATATATATATATATTTATATATATATATTTATATATATTTATATTTATATATATATATATGTGTGTGTGTGTGTTGTGTGATGGTGTGTGTATGTGTTATTCGCAAAACAGAGTGAGAATTGTGGTTTTGAAACGTTCTGCAAATCCGTGACATCTGTTCAACGAGTATTTCGAAAGCAATTTCATTCAAAGCCGTATATCGAGTGATTATTAGCCTAATGGGTTTATGTTTAAATAAAAGTATGTAATTACTTATGGCTATTCAGTTACAGTTTCCCGACCCGACCTTTGGGTCACATCTTACTTGTGGGAGTAAGATACAAACTGGCCTTGTGCCTAACTCCTGGAGAGGAGTAAATCAATATTCAGTTACAGTTACTTCTTTGTGATATGTTTATGTTGAAATAAAATTATACACTTCATCAGACATAAGTCTGACGGATTTATGTTGAAATAAAATTATACACTTCATCAGACATAAGTCTGATGGATTTATGTTGAAATACGATTAGTTAGCAACTTATGTCTTTCACGGTATCTACCACTCTTCGACGGGGCTGACTTTCGGAACATTCGAACCCACACTGAAAAGCGGTAGATACCGTGAAACACATGTAGGTAATTAACTTTTATCTATAAATAAATTAATAAATACATAGTCTCCTAATGTGTCGACGTGATGCAGACAATACAAGAAAATAAACTCTCTCATCACCTTGGAAGTGAATTTGCCATAAGATAGCGTTCATAAGCTGTTATTATCGCCCAAAACAACAAACCATAAGTATGCATGCGTAGTTCCTATCATTGTACATGCAATGAAAAATGGGCTATACTCGCCTAACATGCAAGGAAGCTCAATGTCTTTGAATTGAAATATCCTTCGAGTAACTTCGTTAGATCGATGACAAAAAATGCAGATATTAGTGGAGCTCATTCTCATAAGATCAACCATGTTATTCGAAAAATGGTAATAACGTGGTTTGGGCATGTTTCTCAGCTACCAGTCTCCAGCTATGTAAATTAAGTATATAAACAGATTTCATTGAAGAAATATCAAAAGGACGACCGCCAAAAAAGATGAGCCGATTAAATAAGGGTTGAGACTTGCATACTGCCCCTGACAGTTAAAAGACTGACCCAAGACTTGCATACTGCTCCTGACAGCTAAAAGACTGACAAACGACTTGCACGCTGCTTCTGACAGCTAAAAGACTGATAAAAGACTTGCATGCTGCTCCTGACAGCTAAAAGACTGACCCAAGACTTGCATGCTGCTCCTGACAGCTAAAAGACTGGCCCAAGACTTGCATGCTGCTCCTGACAGCTAAAAGACTGACAAAAGACTTGCATACTGCTCTTGACAGTTAAAAGACTGACCAAAGACTTGCATGCTGCTCCTGACAGTTAAAAGACTGACCAAAGACTTGCATATTGCTCTTGACAGTTAAAAAACTGACCCAAGACTTGAATACTGCTCCTGAAAGCTAAAAGACTGACCCAAGACTTGCATGCTGCTCCTGACAGTTAAAAGACTGACCAAAGACTTGCATGCTGCTCCTGACAGCTAAAAGACTGACAAAAGACTTACACACTGCTTCTGACAGCTAAAAGACTGACCAATAACTTGCATGCTGCTCCTGACAGTTAAAAGACTGACCCAAGACTTTCATACTGGTCCTGACAGCTAAAAGACTGACCCGAGACTTGCATGATGCTCCTGACAGCTAAAACAGTGACACGAGATATGCATGCTGCTCCTGGCAGCTAAAAAACTGACCCAAGACTGTAATAAGTGTCAGACTTTTGTATTCAAGAATTTGTTTCGAAGCTCTCGTAAGTTAACACATAAGCCAAGTTAGTCAAGAACGTTGTCGGTTTTATTTTTAAAGCCGGATAGGCATGAGTCAATTAAAAATAAGGCTAGTGCTTATCTCTGTCATCTGAACGTCTACTGATGAATAAATGAATAGCCCCGCCGCGCCCGACATCATACCGGCGTCTGTACGCACGTGCGTGTCAGGTGACTCAAGACAATGAGTCTTCATCACAAACAATATTTATCCGATTGTATCAACGTAACCTTTATTTAAAGTCGCGCGCACATGTATAAACACGATATTCGCGTCAGCATATATACAAGGTGTGTCTGAACAGTAACCGGACTGGGTCAACTGTGTGAGCTCGAGGCGAAAGCGGAATCAGAGGATTGTGATATGATTAAATATTAGCTGAAGTACGCGTCAACGACAGGGTTTCTCAAACCTTTCTTTTGTGTTTATTTATTCTTACTTTGAATCGCAATAAAATAGTTGGACAAATCCATTATTCAGTTTATGATGATGAACGATATCGGCTAGGAAATAAAAGGAAGGCTATAAAAAAAATTAATGTGACATTCGAATCCTGAAATTTGTAAACATGTAGAGGACGACACTGTCAAGGCTGAGGGCATATCGGTTGTGTTTACGTTGTTCTGGTGGTAGTAGATATAACCTACGGATAACTTCATCCGAGCAGCTGACATGTCTGGAGAAGGTTCGGAGTAGGGGTTTAAGTAGATGGGAGAGGAGCCAGGAGATTTTGTATAGTGGTCCTTCAATGCTGAATCTATGGTCTGATTTGTGTGATGTTCCGGTTTTGTGGGTCTTGATGAGGTGATAGCAAGTAGGACGTTTACTGTTTCGTGTAATGAGATCGTGTTTGTAGTTATTTGGCATGTTTTTTTTTTCAAATATTGGTCCAGGCTGTATTAATCTGGTTCTCAATTTGTTTGGAAGTAATGTTGGAAACGGGTGTGTAACGCGCGTTATTGTTAAGCTGCGTTAAAGCCAGTGTGTCGTATGTGTCCCATGAGATAACACAGAATTCTTCCCCTTTGTCAGAAAGTAGAAAGACAGTCTTTATTTCTTAGGTTTAGAAGTGTGGTTCGTTGTGACCTTGTCAAATTCGGTGTAATGTTTGTCTGCTCTTGTTGTACGATATGCTATGTTTTAGGCGAGTGAATTTCAAGTCTAATTCGTGGTTGTTTGGTGGTAAGTGTAGGGGATTTGGCGGTGTTGTTGTCATGTGCAATCTGGTTGATGGTGGCCAGCAACTTGAGGTTGTAAGCTGTCCTGCAAAATGGTGTCTCTATGTTGAGCTTGGTGTTGTTGTTGATTCTTTGAGTGCTGATAAATTTGGGCCCAAGGCTAAGAAGTTATTTTCATCTCGTGATAGGGAGTCTGTTAAGTCTGTGACAATGTAAGATATTGAATGATGTTTGTTGTCGCTATGAGACTGGTTATCTTTGGGTTTGTGAGTGTGTGTGTGGTTGTTACGGTAGAATATGTTTTTTAGTCTTATTTTTTAGGTATGAACAGTGTGATGATAGCATCGGTCTATTACTGTGGTTGTCTCTCGGGCTTTTGTGCTCCTCTGGTATGTATAGTTCGGCTTAGTCACGTTACTGATGTGCCGATGTATTATGTAGTGTAAGTGCTGCAGGGGTTGTTTATGCAGAACATGTGTATGAAGTTACGTAAGGTATTCAGTTTAGGTAGGCGGAAGCATGTGGGTAGATGCATGTTTTTGATGGTGTTGGGCATGATGTTGTATTTAAGGCAGCGTTTGAGGAAGTTTATCAAGCAACCGACTTTTGCATGCTTTTCTGAAAGTTAAAGCAGTTTTTTAGTTGTGACAAATTCAGTCTTGCTCAGACTATGTGATAAAAGGTTTATGAAGTTTGCTTGAAGCATTGTTTATTTGTATATAGACCCCATAGGCAGTCCTGTTATTTGTTTATATGTGTTTTGTTTGTATGTAAAATATGTGTCGTCTATTATAATGTTTAAGAGTTGATGTATATCAGTGATGCTGAGGCCGAAGCAATAGAGGTAGCTGGATTAAATACAGTCAGTAATTATGTCAACTGCTGGGTATGCGAGTACAGATGTGTAAAGGGCGACGCCGTTAAGGCTGAGGCATATCGGTTCTGTTTACGTTGTTCTGGTGGTAGTAGATAAAACCTCCGAATGACTTCATACGAGCAGCTGACATGTCCTGGGAAAGTTCGTAGTAGGGGTCGATGGCAGATGAGCCAGGAGATTTTTCATAGTGGTCCTTCAATGCTGGATACTATGTGTCTGATTTGTGTGGTGGTTCCGGTTTAAAAACGACTTTAGCATTCTTAAACAGACCCAGCTTAATTACCCCTTCCACTGCTCTAGTTAGCATCAGATATATACTAGCGATGAATGAAAAATTATACTAGTTTGAATTAAATTAATTGATAAAATATACATTATTAAAATTACAATCAATAAAATAAATGTTTACAAATACAATAATACAAAACGAACAACAGATAATGCAATGTTTAATGTCAATATCTACCGACACATTTATATAAACGAACAATTTAGATTTAAAATAAATAAAAAAATCTTTACAAAAAAATCTTTACAAAAAAATATTTAGATTTGGGAGAAAATTGATTAAAAGAGTAAGAGGGAATATAAATAAATAAAGTAAAAAATAATTTAAAAAATAAATAAATAAAATATTGAAAAAGCAAAACTTTTAAAATCTGATTAGATTTCAAATTTCACCAGTATTTGCTACAGGACTGCGTCCTCACTTTTTCATTCATATGCACATTTGAACTTGAGTTCACCCCCGATCTGAAGAAGGGAAGAGTTTTCGAAATAAATTTATATATATATATATATATATATATATATATATATATATATATATATATATATATATATATATATATATATAAACATTGTATTAAGGATGAAACTATTTAACGTGTTCCACCGTTATATGTCTTATTTTGCTCCAACTTGTTTCTATCCGTCACACCTCTGCATTGTATTGCCTTCTAAGTATCACATTTTCTCTCTCCCTATATATATATATATATATATATATATATATATATATATATATATATATATATATATATATATATATATATATATATAATTAACTTGTTACAAATATCCAGGGGGTATGAATCCGAAGGAAGTTGAAACCGGGTTTATGAGAGTGCTCAATGAAAATTCAGAGCAAAATATATATTTTTTGATTTTATTCCATTAGTTGTTTGTCGAAACTAATGGAATAAAATCAATATATATATATATATATATATATATATATATATATATATATATATATATGTGTGTGTGTGTGTGTGTATTACACACGGTTAAGTATGTCATATGTATTTATCAGACAAATAACAGTAATAATTGCTTTCATAAGTGAATGCCACAGATATTCTCCCTCAAGCCCAATCTCTTTCTCTTGGTGTCCCCACAATTGAAAGACGGGGAGTAGGAATAGGGTTCAATGGTTGCTAGGCAACCAGACATTTACAAGTTGAGCGATGTTACTATTGACATAGACCAGGTGCACTCATGAATTGACCACGTGTCTTTAGCCTTGAGAGAGGCTTTTTGCCAAATATAATTATCATACATTGATATACATATATACATATATATATATATATATATATATATATATATATATATATATGTGTGTGTATATATGCGTGTGTGTGTATATATATATATATATATATATATATATATATATATATATATATATCACTTTATAAGTCAAGTACCTGACACTTAAATGCCGCTACTAAATACAAAATTAATATGATTTTTATAAAGTGCTAACCTTCAAATAGTCCCATTTTGAGTTCCATCGGATTATTAGCTTACAATTTACAGTTTCTTTATTCAAACTACAATTGACAATTTTTTAGACAATTGAAATATCTTAATTTCATGTGTTCATGAATAATTGTTTTCTGATGAGAATGAATTGGTTCAAGCTAAGAAATAACTATTATCTGAATTTTTTTTCGTCGAAAAAAAAAAGGTTAAGACGTTGCACAAATGGTGCTTCACTTTCAGATCGCCCAGTCATTACAGTTATTTAAGTTGAAGATATCAGAAAGCAGTGTATTCACTATTTTGCATCAACATTTTGTCAATTAAAAATGTTGCGTTCAAAGTGGGGGCCGCATTTGCTCACAGTCGATCAAAAACAACGACACGTCGACGATTCATAGCGTTGTTTGTAACTTTATCAACGCCACAAAAAGGAGTAACACTAGATGAACCATTAATCCACCACTTTTTTTGGGCGTCAAATCGGCAATGAGTGAATATCATTAGGTGAAAGACACCCAAAGAAACAAACGACGCAACCATCAGCAGACAAAGTTTTTGCCTCCCTACTTTGGGATGCGCAAACTATTTTGTTAATTCATTACATTGAGAATGGATTAAGAATCTATTGCCAATAATCAATAGCATTATTGGTGCGTTTGATAGAAAGAAATCACAAAAAACGAACAAACTAGAAAAAAGTGCACTTTCGCCAAGACAATAACCCGTTTCAAAAGTCGACTCCGACGATGGCAAAAATACATGAATCGAAATTCGAATTACTTCCGCACCCACCCTTATCTCTTGATCGAACCCCTAGTGACTACTGACTGTATATAGACCCCGGAAAACTTCTCCAGCGGCAGAGATTCAAATCCAATAAAGAAGTGTTATCAGAAACTTAGGAGTATTTTGAAGCCGAACACAAATTGTTCTACAATATATATATATATATATATATATATATATATATATATATATATATATATATATATATATATATATATATATATATATATATAATATTTTTTAGTATTAATTATTTTTATACTGCAGTAGTGTGTCATGCTATATGCAATCATCAGTGTAGGAAAGGTTACTTACTGCTGGTCTAAAAATTCAAACACATTCAGCATGTCACCTTCGACATTACAGGCTGAGCTCTTACCCTGATAGATAGATAGATAGATAGATAGATAGATAGATAGATAGATAGATAGATAGATAGATATCCATGATCGGCAAAACCATTGCGGTTTTAAACAGTTCTGAAAAGTCGAGTATGTGATATTCGTCAAACGAAAATTTCGAAAGCAAGTTCTATCCAGAGATTATTAGTCTGATAAGTTTGTGTTGAAATAAAATTATATAGTTACTTATGTCTGATTGGTTTATGTTGAAATAAAATTATATAGTTACTTATTTCTGATTGGTTTATGTTTTAATAAAATTATATAGTTACTTATATCTGATGGATTTATGTTGAAATAAAATTATATAGTAACGTATGTCAGATTGGTTTATGTTGAAATAAAGTTATATAGTTACTTCTGTGTGATTGGTTTATGTTTTAATAAAATTATATAGTTACTTATGTCTGATGGATTTATGTTTTAATAAAATTATATAGTTACTTATGTCTGATGGATTTATGTTGAAATAAAATTATATAGTTACTTATGTCTGATGGATTTATGTTGAAATAAAATTATATAGTTACTTATGTCTGATGGATTTATATTAAAATAAAATTATATAGTTACTTATGTCTGATGGATTTATGTTGAAATAAAATAATATAGTTACTTATGTCTGATGGATTTATGTTGAAATAAAATTATATAGTTACTTTTTTTTTTTTTTTTTTTTTTTACTTTAATTCACCCTACCATGCCACTGAGATGTAATGGGCTATTGTGATTACGGGCCAGATTTATAAAAGGCATACTAAGTGGGGAGTTTGACAGCAGTATGTTTATTCACATTACATTTAAATTTCTGCATGTTGGTACGGTCAGAGAAAATAGGGAGCAGAGAGGGATTTCAAAAGGCAAGCGGTCCGAGGAAAGAAGCTAGTAGAAAGTTTGACAGCATCTGAAGACCTCAACATGGAAGGCGTGGATTTAGCTACTAGTTGGGGTTATCGGTGTATTTATATTGAGGAGGTACACGTAGAGTAAGTTTGTCGGAGTAGCTTACGTGGAAGTACTTGTAAAGCAAGCACAAGAAATGCAACATTGCGGTGAGAACACAGGAGCGACAACTTAGTAATGTAATTCCAAAGGAAAACGGTTCTAATAAAGAAACAATCGAAGAAGACAATGTTCAGGCATCTGGAGACATCTACAGTGAAGAGGTTGGATTTGCTGTTAGTCGGATTGATCGGATGTATTTACGTTGATAGGCCACAAGTACAGTAAGTTCATAGGAGCACATTTCGAGGAAGTACTCGTAAAACAAGCGCAAGGATGTCCGTACGGCGATGGGACAGGGGCTTAGGCTTGGTAAACAGTGCGGAACCTATTAACTTTAGGTATTCGGTGCCGGCAGAAGCAGTCTGTGAAATTTAAAACATTAGTCCGACAGACAGATAAAAATTAAATTTCACAAATTAAGCCTGACAGACCGACTAAAAGTGATACATTAAACAAGCTTGGCAGACCGTTGAAGTACTTGTAAAACAAGCACAGGGATGCAACATTGCGGCGATAAAACAGGAGCGGGAACTTAGTTTAAACACGAGACTTTTTAGGTTAGCGACTCTTTTTTGTATCCTTTTCAAGAGCGAGAAACCAATTGTTAATGCGCCAACGCATATACGAGCGAATTGTGGCTTCATGGTGGCTTTATAGAGATATAAGATAGTGGCGGCGTGAGAAGTTTACTAGCCCGGTAGAATAAGCCCGCCGTCTGATTGGTTTATGTTGAAATAAAATGATCGAGTTACATATGTCGGACCTTGTATAAGTATAGTTCTGAAGCAAGGCTTCATCCAGATACTTTACGCTGTATCAGGCCAACGAGTAACTCTTTAGTCTTTGTTCAATAGCTTATCATGTGTTCTCACGCGTATTAGTTCTTTTTTACTGACAGAACAATCTCGTTTTATGGGTCAATCTTTTTATGTCGCTTCATCCTAGCTATTTTGTCACGAGACATTTTAAAGAATTTGTGATAACAGCAATACTAATGACATTACTACTACTACTACTACTACTACTGCTACTACTACTGCTACCACTACTACCACTACCACTACCACTACTACTACCACTGCTACTACTACTACCACTGCTACTACTACTACTACTACTAATACTACTGCTACTGCTACTACGACTGCTACTACTATTACTACTAGTGATAATTTATGTACTATTAAAATGTTATGGCGAAACAGGATTGGTTGACAACATAGGAATAGGCAGAAGACACATTAGCAAAGCAGTAGTTTTTACGGTGTCAATACCCGAGTTGGAATTTCACGCAAGTCTAAAAGATTTTTTAAATTGGATACGTGTTTTATAAATCAAAAGAAATTTACATAGCATAACATATCATAAAACACATTGCATAACTGTTTTTAAAACGAAGTCACCTTTTTTATAACCTGCAAAAAATAGACATACATCATTACTTCGAAACGAATTAATTTCTAATGTTTTTCGAATGAAAACAATACGTAAATACATTAATCGTAGTTACTTACTCTCTTATGCAACTACTAAGTATTTCGAGAAAATTATACATATATTTGTCTTCGTACTGGCCATAAAGCCCGAGAATTTACGTAAATAATAAATCCAAGGATACTGGTTTAAAAACCTTCCAGCACTTCACCCATGTCTTGCACACATGATAAATGGCTGTTTGAGGACAAATAACTTCCCTAAATTGCTTACAAGGGTCACCACAGTCTTGATCATAAAAGATAAAACAAAAGGGCTGAAGTGACAAACTTTAGGCCAATCACTTGCCTCTCAGTTATGTGGAAACTTTTCACAAGCATATTGTCTGAAAGTATTTATAGTCATTTGGACGAAAACAATTTGCTGCCTGGGGAACAGAAAGACTGCCGAAAAAGATCACATGACAGCAAAGACCACCTTCTACTCAATAAAATGATCCTGAGAAACTGCAAACGAAGAACTACTTACCTTGTCATGGGGTGAGTGGATTATAAGAAAGCATTTGACATGCTCCCTCATTCATGGATACACAAATTCCTGGAAATTTTCGGAATAGCCCCCAACATCCAAACCGCTTTAAGTAATAGCATGAAGAATTGGGAAACCAATTTAACTTCAGGATGTGTTGCATTAGGAAAAACAAAAATCAGGAGAGGGATTTTCCAGGGTGATAGTCTTTCCCCTAAGCTTTTTGTCATTAGTTTGACCCCAATGACACTTCTCTTACGTAATATGAAGGCATGGTATGAACTTGGGAAAGGCCGTTCTACAGTCAACCGCTTACTATTAATGGATGAGCTTAAAGTTTTTGGAAAGAATGAAACCGAACTTGATATCCTTATGAACACGATTTAATTATTTAGTGACGACATACGAATGGAATTTGGCATCACTAAATGTGCCACTCTTGTTATAAAAAGGAGTAAACTTGTCCATTCAAATGGTCTTGAACTCCATACAGTAGATCTGATTAAGAATGTAGACAGTGAGAGGGGCTACAAATACTTGGGAATACTGGAGGCAGATAAGATTAAAAACAAAGAAATTAAAAAACAGGTCAGTACAACAAAAGAGTAAGGAGTATTCTTAAATCGCACCTCCACAGTCGAGATGCAATATATGCTATCAATGCCAGGACAGTAGCTATCATTCGATATACTGCCGATATACTTGACTGGAATGTAGATGAACTAAAATGTTTGGATACCAAAACACGGAAAATGCTTACAATTTATGGAGCTTATGCAAAGAAAGAAGATGCATATCGATTGTATCTACTCAGAAAGGAAGGTGGTCGAGGTCTACTTAGTGTTGAAGATGTTGTGGATATAGAAGAAGGTTGTCTATATAAATATATTTCTGAAAGTAATGAGATTCTTCTTCGTGAAATGAAAAGAGAGAAAATACTAAGAACTGGGGTTAAAAAAAATCAAAGGTTACAAGAGAGAGGATTAACATTATTTGGAAAGAAACTACACAATCTATTCTTTAAGAATACTGCATTTAAAGATAATGACAGCTGGAATTGCTTGGTCTGGGGTCATCTCAAAAGATCTACCGAGAGCACGTTAATAGCAACCCACGAACAAGCCATTACATTACATTGACAAAACTACAGAATCACTGATATGCCGATTGTTTAATGAAAAGGAAAAAAAACTTAGGTCATATTGTATCTGAATGCTCAATGCTAGCATAACACCAGTATAAAAATGGAGACACAACAAAGTCGTTTAGGTACGACACTGAACTATATGCAAACTTTATGAATTGGACCACAATGAGCATAAACCAAAAGTTGTACTGAAGAACGACAATATCAAACTTCTTTGGGACATGGGCATACAGACTGATAACGTTTTTGAACATTCAAAACCTAACTTAATCGTTCTAAACAAAAACAAGAAAACTTGCTTAACCATTGAAATAGCCTTCCCTTTCGATACCAGAGTGCAGGAGAAAGAAAACGAAAAAAATAGTAATGATAATTAAGAAAAAAAAAAAAAAAAAAAAAAAAAAATAATAATAATAATAATAATAATCGTACGAGCACTAAGATCAATCCCCAAAAAAACTTGGAAAAAGACTGGGAGAAATTGGAATCAAAGAGATCATTGAAACTATACAAAGGACGGAAATGATCAAAACAGCTGCAATCTTAAGAAAAATCATCGAATGCAGAAACCAACATGCATAAGCTACGAAAGGTCACATGGAATTTACAACAGGAAGAAAACAAAACCACAGAAAGAACGCCACATCACAAAGGAACAGACACATCATAAATTACATCGGCCTCAGCTGACACGACACAAAAATGAACCAATAAACAAAAATAGCAAGACATACCATAAGCTCCCCCGCTCAACCCATCTCCCCCCAAAAATAATACATGCCTAGGCTGACACCACACAAAATATTTACATAGGGTCAAGGAGGATGAGAAGACCGAAGAGGGACAGCACAAATCAGACCTCCACTGGAAGTGCAGAGACTGCTGGGACCTTAAGGAGGCTTATTGCCACCCAAATCCCAGAGAAGACCAATGGTCTTTACCAGCGAAAAATCAATGGTAAACGGTTTTCGTGATACTGCAAGTTTATTTACGGTGGCGATCGAAAAGAGGTGGAGAATACTGGAAATCTGGGGAGACTTGTTGTCACTCGGAATCCAGGGAATTCCACCGGTTGTCAGTGAGCAATCATTGATGACCTGTGTGAGAACTCCTAGTGTATACTAATAATAATAATAATAAAAAAATTGTTTAAATAAAGACGCGGCACAGTCGCTCAGGAATATATGCACACTTTATAAATTTGACCACAATGAGAAGTTGTATGAGCATAAGGCAAATGTGGTTTAGGAGACCGACAATGTCAAACTTCTTTGGGGCATGCACACACAAACTGATAATGTTCTTAAACATTCAACACCAGACTTAATCGTTATTGAACATTCCAAACCCGACTTAATCTTTCTAAACATAAACAAGAGAACTTGCTTAATCATTGATATAGCCTGCCCTTTCGATACCAGAGTACAGGAGAAAGAAAACGAAAAAAAAAAATATTAGAATCTAAAATGGGAATTAGTTAAACTATGGAAGTGTAAAGAAGTAAAGGTGGAAACATAACGAAAAGTCGACATAAATTGCTCAAACAGATTGACGAGAGAATTTATTTTTCAATTCTGCAAAAGGATTGCCTGTTAGGAACAGCGAAAGTGTTAAGGTACAGCTTGAATGTCTGAAGTCTAGGGAATTGACTTGATGTTAAAAAAAAAATCCAACTAAAAACATCCAAAAGTTGAGACTACTATGAAATATTACTAGTAGTAGTAGTAGTAGTAGTTATTATTATTATTATTATTATTATTATGATGATGATGATGATGATGATGATGATGATGCTGATGATGATACGGACAGACTCTACGTAAAAAGAAACGATGGGAAAGTATAGTAGACTGTGTGGATGACACAACTAAAAGCTGGAGAAATACATAACTCAGACCATGGAAAGGCTAATCACTGCAGCAAGAGACACCGCCCAAACGAGCAGCTCAGGAAGCACCGAAACCAGGAACAAAATGACAAGAAAAGAAGAGTGGGAAGAAAAAAATCTACATGGACGTTTCATAAGAATTACTGTAGGAGAAATCAACCAATGATAGTGCCATCAAATTGCACTCATTTCTCTTTACTTTTCAATCCTCTCATTATTTTCATCATCATTCAAATGTTAATCTATCCACCTTATTAACTCTTATCTTCCAGTGGGTTTAATAAGTGGTGACTCATTAGTAAAAAATGAAAGAAAAAGTATCTCTCCTCTGTTACACCATAGGAGAGCAAAAAAAAAACTTCAATTAAGGGGATTCTTTTGGGACTATTCCCCTTTTCGTTCGTGGTTTTCATAGGCAATTTATTAATAACCCGGTATAGAAAAATATGTTTGTTGGTCTCTGTTGCGGTTGGAGAGGCTTCCATCTGATTAAATGCGCTCAGCACTTTCAAAGCTTATTTAATAACCTTGCGTTATTTTACGCTCTGTTAGAGAAAACTATTTATTATCCCTAACTCATTTTAATTTCCATGCGAATCGGTTATAAGTCTGAGTTTAATTAACGGCCGGTCGACTTTCTAGCCATTGTTCAGAGACCATTCTTTCGTTGCACGCTAAAAGGCCCATTGCATCGCAACTACGACCACGGCTAACAACAACAGCAAAAAAAGAAATGTCGTAACGAACACAAAATGTTAAGGAAAAATAAATTCAATACAAAATGGCGTCCAACAAGAACTGGCAAGATTGCAAAAGCGGGAAACCATATTGAAAGCGTTTTTCTTAATTGTCCTTAGATTTAATCAATCCCATCTTGTCAACCATTATTTTCTCTTTTCCTAAGTCATTTTTTTATTTTCTTTAATGTCTTCTTTTTTTTTCTCATTCGAAGCTTTTTGAATAAGCCAATTTATTTTTATGAATAAAAAAGATTGAAGAAAAATGAGAAGTTTGTC
>OY744553.1:28008591-28021091 GCA_963556195.1 Sepiola atlantica
ATCCTTATTTATAGCTATCACTCTTTATTCATACAAAAATATCGGTTGCTCTCGAATTTATAAATAAAAGAAAGAAAAAAGAAGCAATTTTTTATAAACAGCTCAGGAAAGTAAATATCATGTTTCGTAATTATTTTAATGATGATAATTTGCATGATTTGTGTCAATCGGATTTCTATACTGATCTTGAATGCTATTCTCACAACGTTTCGGTCGATATTTCTTCTTGCCTTCTTCTTGCATTCTTCTCGAACTCGGGAATCTTTACGGAATTTAGAACTGAGCGCTTTATTTAATCCACAGAGATAGATTGTTCTCATTCTGTCAGCCATAGCCTTTAGAATGAACGAACGAACGAAGCGGCATTGAACCGGCTTCCTCCCATGAAGGAAGTTTCTAAGGAATATCAAATTTACAAGCGCTTCCTTTATTTTGTCCTTTAGCCCCCACATTCCATGATCAAAGTTACTGACAAAAGGGGGATGAATTGCTGTATTCTGGGTCGGAAACTGTCAATCTAACACTTATCGTTGGCCAGTTTTTGACCTTGAGGTGATATTCTTTTTAGCTATTAACATCAAGTGGCCTCATGTCTTGTCTGGGGCGATTTCTATTAAAAAGTTGCATGTACATCCCGGGCAGAGGATATGATGACGTTATGTTTTTGCATTTTTTGCAGGGAGGTGTCGACCTCCTCTGACATACAGCGCCAGGTATTCCAAAATGGTCACCCATCTAGAACTGACAAGGCTAATCGTTGCTTAAATTCGGTGATCTTACGAACACTGGTGTATCAACGTAATTATGCTGTATTATAGCTTTATTTAGTATTCATTAGTAATTCCAGTACTTAAGATTGGACCTTTAACCCCCAAAAGATGGTCGCTTTGAACTGATTTTTACTTAACACTTTATTTGTCGCCCTCACGCTCAGACCTACAACCACTGTAAGCCAGTACACCGGTAAGTATTCTTTGTCAGATAACTATTACTTCGTAGTATCGTTATTCTTCCTTCTATTCTATCTTTCTTTCGATCTCTGTTAGTTACTTTAGACTTTCTACCTAAATACGAAACCCTCTCTTCTTTTACACTTTTACTTTTTAGAGCGTTTTGATTGGTTATTCAAACGACTTTAATTTACATTCTCGATTCACGAAATAAGCGATTAGAAGAATGGCAATCAAAGAACACAGAGCGATCCACTGAGTGTATACGATAATCTTTCGTTTATAGTCACTTGAAGTATTACTTTTACTTTTTCATTTCTTTTTATTAAATTTTCTTTAACATTTTTCTAATCATATGATATGTGTAAAGAAAAGTGATTCCCTGGTCACGTTTGGTATATAAAGCTAATTATTTAACTTTTTATTTTTCATCTTCAAGTATCGACTTTCATGGGCTCATGCAATACCGCAGTGAAGCAGTGTTATATATATATTAGATTAAGAGTTTGGTGGAATAGTGGAATCACATTTTCGAACATAGAGCAGACGTTGGTGTGATTTACGCAATGGCCCATGAATACTGACTTCCATTATTCTTTAAAACATAACTTGGTTTTTAATTAATATTCGAATTGATGTATTTTGCATAATAATGACATTTTGCTTTCCAGACAACACCGAATGACTTTTTCAGGCTTACTAAAATCGCATAGCAAAATTGAATCACAAGCCGCCAATGGCAATTTGTTAATTATAGGTTTGGCATGATCATCGTTAGCCTGCTGTATCATCAAGTTAACAACTAACAGTTTCGCTGTCTGTCGTCAGAGTGACGAAAAATGTTGCAGCTATTTATTCGGACCAACGCTCATACAGATTGAGACGTTTTTTTTTCTTTTTTTAAAAATTTCATATTCAGGCGTAAACATTAGTAAATATTACCGACGCTTGAATGAATTCCTTCTTTAATTTTGTCAGCGAAAATCATAGGAACACTTCGTTACGCCAAGAAGGCAGAACAATGGAGCAAATACATGAAGCTTACCTGAGAACTGAGAGGGATATGGAATATAAAAAAACGGCAATATAATACCAATAATCGTAGAAGCACAAGGGATAGTACCTAAATCCATATATACCATACTGGCTGTAATTTTAATGAAAGAGAAAACTAAGAATATACAACGGACAGCAATAATGAACACACCTGACATCTAAAGGGAAACCTTCGAATGCAGAAACCAACCAACAAAACTACAAACACAAGCTAGTCACCTGGAATTTGCTATAGAAATAAAACAAAAACATACAAAGAATATCACATGAATCCATAGGAACTGAGACTGCAAGAAATTTCACAAACTACCCCCTCCCTAAAAAAATACTTACATACAATGTGGGTACCAGCCTCGGCTGATAGAACAGAACATATTCGTTAAAGGTAATGGAGGGTGGAAAGACTGAGGGGAAAAGGTACTAACTAGACCTCCACTAGAAGGGTGCAGAATGTACGGTGGTCGGTGCTATATAAACCATTTGTCCACCATTCGCTGATGCATGTAGAATTGTTGCCAAGTCTGGACTGGTGCACCAACGACTTATTTATCTCTCTAAGACAGGGTCAGAAAAGAAGCCTCTAATCAAATAAGTCACACGCTCTCTGCCAAGCTCCAGCCACTGTGATTGCTTTACAAGAACTTCAATGGAATGTGTTCCGACGAACTTGCTGCACTAGTTATCTCTCAAGGTAACCCCACCCTATAACCCGTTAATCAGCAAGATCCCACGCTTTCATTTCAGATGTGGAAACCTTTCTACTCTAATAGCATCTTTCCTCAAAATGCTTGTCTTTTGAATTCCCTCCCTTCTCCCTGTTTCCAGACTGTAGAGGTTAAAATGTAATGTGAACAAACATCTCGCTGCACAACTCCCCATTTTGGATGCCCCTATGAATCTGACCCTTAATTCTCAGTAGCCTTTTACGTCTCAGTGGTAATGTGTTTGGTTGTGGGTGAATAGAAGTAAACGAAATGTACCTGCCAAGCTGACATGACAAAACATGACATTACAATAAAAAACATGATTTCATTAGACACATAAACTATACACATTAACAATATCTGATGCTTAGTCATTAATTAAAAATACACGTAAGCATTTTATTTAGAACACGTAGACAAATAATAATAATAATAATAATAATAATAATAATAATAATAATAATAATAAAAATAATAATAATAATAATAAAGACCTGAGTGTCATGATGGGCAGGTGCTCCCTCGTTAGCCAACATGGGGGACCCGGTCCGCATCCTGCGAATGTTGGCCCTTCTCATTTCAGAAACAAGACAATGGACAAGAACCAGGTAAGTAACCTCCCTGATTCCAGGTACGACAAGGACACAGACCAAAGACAGGAAAACCAGAGCGAAAACAACAAACTGAAAGGATATAGAAAGAAATGGACCATGAAAGAGAACAGACTGGTGATGGAGTGCTATTATAAAAGCCGCTACCCTACAGAAAGAGGCTACCGAAAACGAATGAAACATCTCTGGGACATTGCTAGTGACTACCATACAACGGAACAAAGGATAGCAGATCAAGCAAGACAGATCCTCAAACGAGGATGGTTCTCGGAGATGGAACTGACGGAAATCAGACAGAAAGTTAATGGCGAAACGGAGCAAGAAACACCACCAAAGGAGAGACCACAGAAAGAGGACGGACAAAACATACACACTGAAACTGAAGAGATGGAAGACTACGGAATCACAGAACCAGGGGAGATAGAAGACTGCGGAACCACAGAACCTGCTGAGATAGAACTAAACGAAAAAGAAGCAAGTGAAGTGGAGAACATTAGACGATACATGTTAGAAAATAAAACAAAACTCCCATCTCTCACGAATGAAGTAGCAAATAAGTTACAAGCAGAAACAGAAAGAGTAAACAGACTCCTCACACACATCCCAACAGAAACTATTACAGACGTAAACAACCTGATATATGCAGGGGCAAAATCGGTAAGTATGAAACTAAGAAACGAAGAGAATGGACAAAAGAGAGGACCGACAAAACCTGGATGGGAAATCAGACTGGAAACTCAGATCACCAAACTTCGCAAAGAAGCTAAAACCGTGAACAGAAGGAAGGACATGAAAAGATAAAGAAGCAAAAATCAGAAACGCAAGGAAAAACTAAATGAGAAACATGAAATAAAACAAAGGATAGCAGCAATAGAAGGAAGACTGAGACGATACAGGTACAAATCAGAACAGAGCAAACAGAACAGGACCTTTGAAAACAATGAAAGCCAGTTTTACAAAAACGTAAATGGAGAAAAAACAACAGAGCAACCGAACCCAACAGAAACAAAACAATTCTGGAGCAAGATATGGGAAGAACCAAAAAAGCACAACAAGAATGCCCAATGGTTGAAAAACATGAGAGATGAACTGCAGGAAATCGAAGAAGGAACCGAAACAGAAATCAACAAAGAAACGATCAAGAAAACCCTAAAAAAATGGCAAACTTGAGAGTACCAGGTCACGATGGAATACATGCATACTGGTTTTAAAAAATTCACGACCCTGCATGAAAGAATAGCGCAGAAACTGAGCGGATGTATCCGCAAAACAGACGTGCCAGAATGGATGACGGAAGGAAGAACAACACTAATACAAAAATACCCCAAAAAGGGAACGACCCCCAGCAACTACAGACCGATAACATGTCTACCAATAATGTGGAAAATTCTCACAGCACAACTGACAGAACAAAGCTACCAATCCCTGGACAATCATGGACTGTATCCCGAGGAACAAAAAGGATGCCGGAAAGGACAAAGAGGGGCACATGATCTATTATACATTGATCAAAAGACCCTGAAGGAGGTGAAGAGCAGACAAAAGAACATAACCATGGCATGGATTGACTGCAAAAAAGCCTACGACAGAATCCCCCAAACATGGATAATTGAATGCTTAAAGATATACAAGATACCAGACAGGATTATTAATCTCATCCAGAAAGCGATTGAAACATGGAGACTAAAACTGACAGCCGGAGGACAATACCTATCTGAGATAAAAATACAGAGAGGCATTTTTCAAGGAGACTCTCTATCACCACTACTGTTTATAATAGCCATGATGCCACTCAACTACATACTCAGAAAGTGTGATACCGGATACAGGTTAACGGATACAGAACAAAGAATAAACCACCTGATGTACATGGATGACCTTAAACTGTTTGCAAAAAAACAAAAAAGAACTGGAAAAGCTGATAAACACAACCAGGATATTCAGCCAGGATATCCAAATGGAGTTTGGAATAGAAACATGTGCACTGCTAGAGATCAAAAAAGGAAAACTGGAGACGACAGAAGGTATAGAACTCCCCAACCAAGAGGAGATGAGGGCGCTAGGAGAACAAGACAGCTACAAATACCTGGGAGTTCTGGAAGCAGACACAATCAAATATACAGAAATGAAAGAGAAGATTGGAAAAGAATATCTACGAAGAACAAGGAAACTCTTAGAAACTAAACTATATAGCAGAAACCTAGTAAAAGGGATAAACACATGGGATGTATCACTAATAACATACTCTGGACCATTCATAGGCTGGACCAAAGAAGAACTCAGGCACCTTGACCAAAGAACTAGAAAACTAATGACTATGCACAATGCATTGCACCCAAAAGACGACACGGACAGACTCTACGTGAAAAGAAATGAAGGAGGTAGAGGACTGGTAAGTATAGAAGACTGTGTGGAAGACACCAAAAAAGAGATGGAGGAATATGTAACCCAGAACACGGAAAGACTGATCACCACAGCAAGAGACACCAGCCCAACAAACAACCCCGGAAGTACTGAACCCAGAAACAAAAAGACAAGAAAGGAAAAGTGGGAAGAAAAACAACTACATGGACGCTTTATAAGACTCACAAGCGATGAAGCCAATGAAAACAGCTGGGCATGGCTAAGAAAAGGACACCTAGACAGAGAAACGGAAACTCTGCTGACGGCCGCACAGAACAATGCGATTAGGACAAACTTTATTAAAGCAAAGATAGATAAAACCCAGGAAAACAGCAAATGCCGACTGTGTGGACAAAGAGACGAAACGATAAATCATATAATAAGTGAATGCAGCAAGCTAGCACAAAGGGAATACAAGAACAGACATGACAGCATGGGGAAAGAAGTACACCGGGAAATTTGCAAACAACTGAATTTCGAATATGCCAAAAAACGGTACAAACACAAACCAGAAACTGTACTAGAAAACGAAAAACACAAAATCATATGGGATATGAATGTACAAACAGACAAACCCATAACAGCAAGGAGACCGGATATGATAATAATCAACAAGAAAGAAAAATCCTGCAAAATCGTGGACTTTGCCGTTCCAGCAGACCACAGAGTGAAGATCAAAGAGACGGAAAAAAGAAGCAAATATACTGAACTTGCCAGAGAATTGAAAGGTATATGGAACATGAAGAAAGTCAGTATAACACCAATAATCATAGGAGCACTAGGAACAGTCCCCAAAA
This sequence comes from Sepiola atlantica, assembly GCA_963556195.1. Classification (NCBI taxonomy): domain Eukaryota; kingdom Metazoa; phylum Mollusca; class Cephalopoda; order Sepiida; family Sepiolidae; genus Sepiola; species Sepiola atlantica. Next base: position 28,015,113 of record OY744553.1, read on the forward strand.
ACATGGAGAAAAGACTAGGAGAAATAGGAATCAAAGGGATAACTGAGACCATACAAAGGGCAGTAATGATCAAAACAGCTACAATCCTGAGAAATGTCCTTGAATGCGGAAATCAACCCACATAAGCAACGAATGGAGAACAAACACATGGAAGCACAAAACAACAGAACCGGGGAAAATACAACCGCACGAATGAGGCGCAAGCATAGGCTGACGCCACAAAAATTATGGACAGAGGGTCGAGGAGGGAAAGCGCAAACCAGACCTCCACTGGAAGAGCGCGGACAGCTCTGGGACCTTGGGAAGGTTTGTTGCCACTCGGGCCCCATAGGGGACCGATGGCCCTTATCAGCGGGAAATCGTTGGTAGGTGGCTGTTGCGATTACCGCAAGGTCATCAGCGGTGATGAACGAAAAAAGGTGGAACATACTGGAGGCCTGAGGAGACTTGTTGTCACTCGGATTCCAGGGAATACCACAGGTTGTCGGCAGTGGGCGACCACTGACGATGACCAGTGTGATAACTCCTAGTGAGTAAATAATAATAATAATAATAAAAGAAAAGAAAAAAAATTAGATATTGGGAAGAAATTAAAAATTAAAAGAATTTAAAAAATTATTTATTTATTTATTTTAAATGGTGCTGGCCTAAGCTGACACCAGACAAAATATTTGTAGACGGTCGAGGAGGATGAGACGACCGAAGAGGGACAGCACAAACCAGACCTCCACTGGAAAAGTGCAGAGAATGCTGGGACCTTGGGGAGGTTTATTGCCACCCAAATCACAGAAAAGACCAATTGTCCTTACCAGCGAGAAATCAATGGTAAGAGGCTCTTGCGATACCGTATCGTTATGGAAAAGAGGTGAAGAATACTGGAAATCTGGGGAGGCTTGTTGTCACTCAGACTCCAGGAAATGACACTGGTTGTTGTCGGTGAGCAATCACTGACGATGATATGTGTGAGAACTCCTAGTGAGTACAAATAATAATAATAATGATCAGTAGAAGAAGACAAAGAAGAAGAAGAGGAGGAAGAAAAAGAAGAAGTAACTAATGGAAATCAAACGAAAGATGAAGAAACCCCTTAGTGGAAGCAAACGCGCAAAACATGTACATTTAAACGGAGGAGACTGATAACGACAAAATCACAAAAAGGAGCGAGAAAAGTTGAAAACATCAACTTTGTACGAGAACAAACAAAACTACCATCTACCATCTCTAAGGAACGAAGGGTGGAAGAAATTAAACTTAAAAACAGAAAAAGTTAACAGACTCCCCCATCCATCACAAAAGATACAATGAGATTACTAAATAATTTAATATATGCAGGGGCAAAACTAGTAAGCACTAAACTAAAAATGGAAACAAAAAATTGTCAAATGAATGGGCCCACAAAATCCGGATGGGAAATCAGACTGGAAACGCAGATCACCAAACTTCGAAATGACTCTAAAACCGTACATCGGATGAAAAAAACAAGAAAACGATTGAACCCCTGACTCAAAAGGAAAGACTAAATAAGAAACCTGAAAAACTAAAAAAAAATATATAGCAGCAAAAGAAGGAAGAGTGAGACGATACAGATACAAATAAAAACAGTACAAAACAGAACATTTGAAAACAATTAAAGACAGTTTTATCAAAACGTAAACGGAGGAATAACAAGAACAGAACCGGACTCGACAGTAAGAAAACACTTCCGGGACAGCTCCAAGACCATAACATAAATGCTAAACAGCTGAATAACATGGAAGAAATACTTAACAGACTTGAAGAAGGAACATAAAGAAGAAGAATTTAAAAAACGCTCAAGACAACCCTGAAGAAAATGAACAAACTGGAACGAATACATGCATACTGTTTAACAAAAAATGCACAACACTACATGGAATACTAACGCAACAATTGAGAGAATGCATCCGCAAAACTGATGCACCAAAATGAATGGCCAAAAGAAAAAACTACGTTTAAACAGAAAGACGCCGAAAATAGAACGATCCCAAGCAATAACAGACCAATAACCTGTTTACCGTCCACGTGGAAAATCCTAAGGGCACAACGGAGAGAACAAATCTATTGTCCCTTAAAACATTGTAGACTACTGCCCGAGGAACAAAAAAAGATACCGGAAAAGAAATGGAGGGAGACAGGACCTGTTATACAGAGATCAACAAATCCTAAGGGATATAAAAAGCAGGACAATAAAACAGCCATTGTATGAATTGACTACAACCGAATCCCTCAAGCATGGATAAGTGAATGCTGAAGAATATACAAAACATCTGACAATATTATTAATCTTATTAAGAAGGCAATGGGAACATCGAAACTGGAACTAACACCTAGAGGACAATATCTGACTGAGCTAAGAATACAAAGAGGCATCTTCAAGGGAAACTCTCTATCACTACTACTGTTTATCATAGCCAGTAGTCCACTCAATGTGGGTTCGTTCAGGATGTGTTGATAGTTTGAGAGTAAATATTCATTTCATTCTTTGCCACCACTGACTTCTCGCAGCCTGGACTGCCCCCCAGCGCTCACAGTAGCCACGGATACTACTTTTCCTTATCACCCCATCATGTCAACCCAAAATTTCGATGTACTTACATGACATTTTTCTTCAAATTATCATCCTGAGGAAGTCTTACAATAAAGACGAAACGTTGATGAATATATACAAATATCCCTTTGTTTTTTCCTTTTTCATTTCCCATATGCACATATATCCATTCAAAGAGAGAATACATACATGAGTAGACCCCTATTACATATGCACATATATCCATTCAAAGAGAGAATACATACATAAGTAGACCCATATTATATATGCACATATATCCATTCAAAGAGAGAATACATACATAAGTAGACACACATATACATATGCACATATATCCATTCAAAGAGAGAATACATACATAAGTAGACACATATATACATATGCACATATATCCATTCAAAGAGAGAATACATACATAAGTAGACACATATATACATATGCACATATATCCATTCAAAGAGAGAATACATACATAAGTAGACACATATATACATATGCACATATATCCATTCAAAGAGAGAATACATACATAAGTAGACACACATATACATATGCACATATATCCATTCAAAGAGAGAATACATACATAAGTAGACACATATATACATATGCACATATATCCATTTTAAGAGAGAATACACACATAAGTAGACACATATATACATATGCACATATATCTATTCAAAGAGAGAATACATACATAAGTAGACACATATATACATATGCACATATATCCATTCATATCCAATTTGAAAAAGTAAAAATTAAAGAAAACTTCAAGTTTGATTCAAGATAAATAGAATAGATAAAAATACATATAGGATGGATCACAATGAACTCAGAGGGAATTGACACCTACCAGACAAGGAATTACTTTAACAATTATTAACAAGAATGTCCAGCGAAACATTTCTTATTGTATTTTTTAAATCTGTACACAGAAACTATTTCAATATTCATAACCTCTGAAATTTCATTAAAAAAGAAGCAACTTTGTTAGTGAGCGCGTGCGTTCATAGATAAACCAATGTCAGGAGTAGGAACGGAAATGAGACAAATGTGAGGCTTCTCCCACCGAGACAAAAATTCGAAACAGAAAAACAGTACTTCAACTCCTAACGTTGATCCTTACTACCAGGTCTTACTTTCCAACATAAGGGGAAATGCATTCCACCATGCCAGAGGTTCAAATCCAATTATTTGGACGATCTCTATTTACATAAGTGCACTCTTTTTACAGATAGTCGGCATATCTCGGTAGGAGCGCCTCAGGCGATTAAGAATAAACCAACCCATTTCTCAAAGAGAAGGTAAAGCCTTGGAATGTGAACCTCCTAGGGCTGAGCAAATACGTACCTCAGCCCGACAACACAGCAACTGTTGCACTGATTGTCGGGGACGTATCCGCAACCGGTACAAACATCACTTACTCAATCTGTGCCATACTAGTTTTTTCTCTACTCTATCGTTATTTTTATGGCAGGTGCTCGACTGAGCTCTAATCTATGGTTCCCCCCTGTAAAACATTCACAACAAAAGCTCGTCTAGCTACAACTACTTTAATAACTTTCCTTTCTTCCTCTGTGCACTTAAAACAAAACGGAACTTCCATGAGCAATTTTCTTTCCAAGTTACCTGTCTCTTCATTTATAGAAATGTGTCAATAATTGTCAAATGTATCAATTAGCTTATTGTGGTTCTTATTATTTGGTATGTAAAACATAAAAACATCAAACAAACCTCACAGAAGGTTTTTACGGCTATATCGATCACCTTTGAAAATTCACACACATTCAAGACAATGGCTAAATCCTTAAAAGATGACCTCCAGTCTGTAGTGGAATGGGGATATAAATGGATGGTAACATTTAATGCTACTAAGACAATACTCCTTTCCTCTAACCAATATAAGAAACCTTTTCAACCACCAATTGCCATAGCTAATATCACCCTACGTGAGTTTCAATGATTAAAGTCTTCGGCCTTATATTTACAGGAAACATAAATTGACAAAATGCATAGAGGAGACTGCGAAGGCCTCTGCAAAAAAATGGGTTTTCTCTACTTGGTTTGAAAACTTATAACCACTGTTAGTATCCTATACCTCGTCAAAACCACTATTCGTCCATGCATAGAGTATTGATGTCACATCTGAGCTGTTACACAAACTACTACTCTCCCCACTCTTTTACAGGGTCCATAAAAGAGTCTCTAATATAATAGGTCCAACACTGTCTATAAATCCCCTATCCCATCGCCGTAATGTTGCGTCCTTGTGCTTGTTTTACAAGTACTTCAATGGAATATTCTTTGAGGAATTTGCTGCACTAGTGCCTCCTCGACGTACATACCCCCGACAAAAAGCAAACTCGCACTCCTTCATTGTTGAGGCCCCGAGATGCAAGAATATGTTCTACTCAATAAACTTTTTCTCTCTAACTGCTAGCATTTGGAATTCCCCTCACTGACTATACCAACATGCAGAAGTTTAAATGTAATGTTAATATTGATCTCGCTGCACAATTCCCAATAAAGGATGCCCCTATAAATATAGTCCCTAATTCACAGTAGCCCTTTACGTCTCAGTAGCAATTTGCTTTGTTGTGGGTAAATAAAAGTTTTTAAAAATCAAATCGCCTCCAATAAAAGACCACAGTTGTACGATCGCGTGGCCTCTTACAGGAATGGCAATGCTTGAGACTAATACAAACTTAATGTTTTTGGGTAAAACTTCATTGACCCATCAATTTCTATCGATGACTTTAACAAGATTCTAGGCCATTCGAACATGACCTCAAAACATCACCTTTAACATCACTATTGTCAGGGAGTATGTGCTTACATTAGGGACGGTTATCCATATGATACGAACATATATAATTATTATCTTGAGTTGCCCTTCATGTGTTTCTGTGTTTCCCCTATCAACAGTATCTCTTTCATTTCTGCCCTTTATTGTCCCGAAGCGATGAAGATTCTGTCATTGAGCGAATCTCTGAAAGAAATTGACAAGCCCTCTTTTTATATATAAGGTGTGTTAGAAGGCTATTACAATGCAAGAAATGAAAAAATGGCGTTGAAGAATATGACAAACCAAGTATTATCTATTTATTTTATTTTTTTAAATTTTTTTTTTTTTTTTCTAAATTTTATAAATAAAGCTTACTTGATCAGAAGAAACTTCTACACAGTGATTTAATATGTGATGCCGAGTTCCATAATATATTTCGAGAGGTAACCCTCTTTCTCAAAAGATCGTGCGTGAAATAGGTTGAAACAGAAATAGTAGGAACGCACTAAATATATTCAAGTCCTGCACAAATGGGTCCGGTTAATTATACTAGTCATGATTATAGCTATATAGTTCTTTAAAATATGTTTTGTTTAGGTATTTATATATGTGTTTGCTTTTG
>OY744553.1:28026091-28038591 GCA_963556195.1 Sepiola atlantica
TTGCAATGCTATTTGAACAGGAAGACAGACCGACCGACTTTAAGATAATGGCTCATCGGAATTTGAAGACGCATCTTACATCATCTGAGAGCGTTTCCACTGAATGAACCTGTTGTGTGTGCAAATTTACTGTAAGATATGAAAAAAATCATAGGGAGATTTGTGCATCGCGTGCTTTTTGATCCCTTTTTTTGAAACGAAAAGTTTCGCAGCCAACTTTAAGGTCATATTTTGCACTCAGTAATTGGATATGCTGTATTCTCTAATTCATGTATACACATATAAATATTCATATTCGATATATATACATCGCCGATTGGTCTGTCACGCTTATATATATATATATATATATATATATATATATATATATATATATATATATATATATATATGAAGTATACATTTCTTTATGTTCTTTCAAATATTTATCTAGCAGATCAATAGCGTATGATACGACTACAAATGTTAATTTAACATGGTATGATTCTTGTTCATTACAAAAAACGTTTTATTCACAAACAATTGTTTCTGACATTTAAAAAAAATTATGCACATTTATAGTATACTTAAATTTACCAAACATTAACATGGTAAACAATTGTTTGTGAATAATGTTTTTTACTGAACTACGATTATATATCAGGTTAAATAACAAGCAGTACTACTAGCTTCATTGCGAGAACAAACACGGTTTGTTGTTGTTGATCACTCTTCGCTGCTCATTGTAAATACCGCCGACTTGGCATTTACAAAGTTAAATTCCCCCTATCTTCTAAGCTAATTCGCGGTGGCCAACGGGTAAGAGTCTTGACTGCAAATTAGTGGCGATTTGTGATCGTAGTTCGCGCCCGCCGACCGCCGGAAATGAACTTCCTGCGCTGAAGATTGCGTAAGCATGAAACATCGATGTATGTAGGTAATAAATAATCAATATTTATTTGTAAATATTATATATATATATATGTGTGTGTTTTTTCCTCATAATCTTTATTTTACTTTTTCAAATTTTAAATCTTGGCCTCTGCCAACTTATCTATTCCGGCGAGTTTCTCTGATAGTTAGGTTTTGATCTTTGAAAAGCCTGGCTTAAGGAAAAAATTAATTTAATAAATTGCTTTTTTGCGGAATATACCTTGCTTTGAGAAACTGAATTGAAAAAAGATCTGCCTTTTGCTTTTCTAATTCATTTTCATCGTTCTACATATATATATATATATATATATATATATATATATATATATATATATATATATATATATATATATGCATATGTTTCTAAATAACACGAAGTGGATCTGTTTGTAGAGGCTTTTTTTATTGTCCATTTAGTATTTTTGTCAAATTCCGTGTTTTTTAATATAAAGTATATTCGATTTGATTGATCATTTGATCACCAGGCAGATTTAGTCTTGGTGCGTCCATAAACACATCCATACTGTTGAGTTCCTCGAATGATCAGTAATTTATGGCTTTTAAAATAAACGTATGCGTGATGAGATGGTGTATGCGAAACGTGATTTTTTCTTAACATCTAAGAGGTTGTTGATGTTAATTATTAAGCTAGACACTTAAAAATGGTGTGACTTGTTCTGTAATTAATTGTGGGATATCTGTTCTAATGTAAATAAGCTTCAAGAATTTTTCGAAAAATTTAAAAAAACGTAAAACAAGTCTCATCAAAAATAATCTCATCGTGTTATTTAATAACGTTTGGCGTAATCAAAATATGCTGCATCAATACACACACACACATACACACACACACATATATATATATATAGTAACTTATGAAAATATATTTATGGTAATTCAGCTACATAGAGGCTTCCACGTTTCATCCCCGGAGGGAATCGTCAAACGAATCCTACTGTGTAGCTGAATTGCTATAAATATATTTTCATAAGTTTCTACCTAACTATACTCACGTATCGAGCACTGTAAATCCTGAAAATTGATACATAAAAAATTATACACCCTTTATAACAGTTTATGTGGATACATAAAATAATTATATATATATATATATATATATATATATATATATATATATATATATATATATATATATATATATATAGAGGGAGTGGAGGAGAGGGAGGAAAGAGGTGTTTGACCTCCCAATATGTCAACCCTACATGTATTTGTACTTGCATGACATTTTTCTCTATATTATCAACCTGATGAAGTCTTATAAATAAAGACGAAACGTTGATGTACACATAAAAAACATCCATTTTTTGGTTTTCCTTTTTCATTTTCCCATCACGTCGGATTACCTTCATCCTTCTCTTCCCATATATATATATATACATATATATATATATAAATATGTATACATATATATATATATAAATATGTATATATATATATATATATATATATATATATATATATATATATATATATATATATATATATAGAAAGAGAGAGAGATAGAGAGTGAAAGTAAGAGAGATAGAGAGAGAAAGAGAGGGAAAAAGTGAAAGAGAATAAGAAAGAAAAAGCGCGAGAGAGATAAAAGTAACAATAATAAATATGTATAATGGACTTTTCTTAACACTTATTTACGTATCGTAATGAAACTGTTCGAAAGAATATCGATCCCTTTTGTGTGTAAGATATGCTGTTTTCAATTGGATTTGTTAAACCTCCGATAGTTTTTATATTATATATATATATATTTAGTAGTAATAAAATTATTTGCCATAAATATATTTTTATGCTAATATATATATATATATATATATATATATATATATATATATATATACATATATATTCTAGCTCTGTTTACCACATTGAGCTCTCATACCCGGATTTCTTCCTGGAATTATTCCATTATAACACAAATATATATATATATATACATATATATATATATATATATATATATATATATATATATATATATATATATATATATATATATGCAGCATTCTTTTCTTTTAAACATGTTTTATTATAAACTATAGGGAAATTCTGTCTACATACTTTTGTTCTCATCCATTCAAATGTGCAAATGATTTTTTTTTATTTTGTGCGGGAACTGGCCAATGTACCGCTATTATCGCTAACCATAAACAGACTCTGATAAATAATGGCTTCCATAGATGAACCAATTCTGACAATTTAAAAATTATACCTCTCAATATAATATAAAAAAAAACATTCCTCTACTAAATACTTATATAACATTATTCTATCGAAACCAGATACATAATAACTATATAATAGATTATCAGTTACTAAAAATATACAATTAATAAAAAAAATAATTCCAATTAATCCAAGAAAAAAATAAGACTCGTTATTTTCTATAATGAATTTAAAACTTCAAGCATCGTTATTACTAATAACTGATTACTTCGATTAGGGTTTTGGATAAGACCAACCTAGTATATAAATTTAAATATCTATTGATAAACCTTTTTGAGGAGGTTAACTAAGCACTTATCTGACAACAGCGCTATCGCTCAACACCTTACATACCAACATACTCTCTCTCTCTGTAATTTCGAAAACTTTTAGTAGATAACACATTTATTCTTGAACACACCACTAACAAGCAAACACTGCATATACTAGAAGCTATGCTCATTAAAACAAAACAGCTAACTATCAACAAAATACATTTTAATAATAGTGACAATATGCTGAAATGACTTTCGCACTAACATAGTACTCTATTAATATAGTAAATAAAACGTGATTCCCTGAAAACGACTATCACCTCTATAAATATCCGAGTACTACTAATCTTTACTGATAACCACCCCTGATGATGGATTTTGACGAATCAGACATCACTCGAATAAATAGCTATTATGGCGGATACATCAGCGACCTCCCGCCAGAAACATAAAAAATTCATTAGAAAATTGGATCAAGACAAAAGTATATATACAGAATGTGTGAAATATATATAATTAAAATTACATGTAAAATCGAAAATACCAAAGGGTTAGGGTTAGGAATATTATAAAATAATCGATAATAATTTAAAGGAACATCAAATATTATGAGAAGTCTTAAATAATAATACAATAAAAGCATCTTATTAAACCATGATAAATATAAAAAATAATTTCATCTAATAAATCTAAACTTAATTAATCAAATGATATTACAAATAACCCTCAAAATTTGAGGATAGATAAAAATGCAACTGTAGAGAAATGTAAAATGCCCAATGAATAGTGAATGTTTGACAGTAACTATTGTATATAAATATGATTTGATGGTAGAAAATCAATCATTTGCATATATAGGTTCGACGGTTAAACCTTTTAAATATAGATATAATTAACAGCTCTTAGAAAAGCTTGTATGGTAATGGTTGATAAATTTACTACTTCGCTATCAGCTTTTTAAAATCAATTTGAGGAAAAAATACAGTCAAAACCAGTAAATATTTCCGATTAAACGCAAAAGATGCAATTTATGCTTAAAAATAAGAAAAATGAGATAATAAAGCGTTGTCTACACTTGTATGACCCTGTTTAGGGGCCGGAATGAAAACACGGAGACGGGGTTAGGTATAACGAGTTTATTTGGGGAAAAGTTTAGTCTTGACTGCCAGTGTAGACTGGGGTTGAACGAGGGTATTTAATTGCTTCCCACCGCACTAATATGTGACACAAGGTCGGAAGGTGGGGGAAGCATCAAGCCAGCACCCCTAAAGGATGGGCACTCTGGATCAGCAAACATAGCCTGGGCAGCCGCGTCTGCATTCCCTGGTCAGGATGCCCCAAGCATTAAGCAATATAATTACTCCACCTCAAAGAGGTGAGTCAATGCCTGGGAGGGTGCACCTCCTAGGACTACTTTTATTTCTGATGGCTGACAGAACGAGAGCATGCAACTTCCGTGCATTAAATAAAAGGTTCAGTTCGAAATTCTGTACGGATTTCCGAGTTCGATAGAAAGATTCCCGAGTTCGACAGAAAGATTACCGAGTTCGACAGAAAGATTCCCGAGTTCGACAAGAAACACATTTATTGTTTTATATAGTTTAGTTGCATGAGAGTAAACTTAGAATAATAGTTAGAATAAAAATCAGGAAATAGATAGTATTGATATATCATTGCTGTTTATAATTTTGACCAAAGTTGGATAGACACGTGACAAATAGGAACACAAAGTAGCGAAGAACCCTAGATGTACTTATAAGGAAAATATAGAAAAAATCAGTAAATGTAGAACAATCACTAGAATGATAACGAAAAGCGTCTCAACCTATATTACTACTACGGTTTATTAAAATGTTTAACGTTTGTTTGAGTGAATTTTGATGTGTGTTTTTTATCGCTGCTTCACGATAAAGTATGATTACGTCAGGTAAAAAGTTAAACGCACATAGCACGACCATACCACTATTTGGACATTCAGATGTAAAAGTAGACGTTAAAGGATATGTTCTCTTAAACAACATAATCAGAAAATAGGAAATATATAAAAAATAGAAATATATAACAGATGAAATAACATGTAAAGAAAAAATGAATACTGAATGCACTTCAATTTTTTGTCAAGAAGATGAACTTTTTAAAGGCACTGATGTAGCTCTCCTCACTTTACATTCTGAAGATTGAAAATTTGTTAATTGTATTTGCTCAGGTTTATATGACATTAAATTGAATTATATATATATGCATATATATATATATATATATATATATATATATATATATATAAATATATATATATATATATATATATATATACATATATATATATATATATATATATATATATATATATATATATATATATATATATATATATATATCTGTATCCCACAACAGGTAAAATGAGTTATCTGAACAGTTTTACATCACCTGTCCCCTTACGAGCTGTAACATTTAAGCTTATAATTAAACTGGTTTACAAGGAAATTGAGGCAAGCACAAACATACCGGTTTTTTCCTAATTCAAATTTGTAATCCGGTTTTATTCTCACCATTAATTTTTTTTAGTTGTGCATAGTGTGCATTTTGTGCATATACAGTACATAAAGGTATATATACATTCAGGGTTAATTCTAACATTGTGAGAGATGTGGCTTATTTTTTAGTTATTATGCACTAAATGCAAGTGATAGCATTATTTATATATATATATATATATATATATATATATATATATATATATATATATATATATATATCAATATCAAGACGGAATTTCACAGTTAAGACAGCAGGTCTCAATTCATTCTTAGTAGGTTGTCTCGCAGACGGTGCAAGAGGTTGGTGTCCCTCAACTATCGTGTTACACATCTTTTGGGTAGCTAAATATTAGTATTATATTTTCCAATGCACATTTTATTGCTATCCATATGATTTAGTTTTACTTTGTTATATCTCCACATTTTAGAGGTAAGAATTTCCCAGCATATCTCCCTTCGATACGCAAGCACAGGAAGTTGCCGACATCCGGACGTTTACAAGCCCACGAGTCGGCCATTGGTGAACATTTATTACAGTGCCAAGTTTGCACTGGAGGGTACTCGGATGAGGCATTCTCTATTTTGCACAGAGCTCGTTCGAAATCGCATTTAAAGATTCTCGAAGCGGTTGCTATCAATTTACGACAACTGCTTCTGTGCAAACAAAAAGAGTACACCCATAACTAGGAACTAATGGGTGTACGGTCATTTTTCTTTTTTATATATTTTTTTAATACGCTCGACAATTATTTATGGTCTTTTGACCACATTTTTAATCGTGATTCTGCCTCGTAGTCGACGATTACCTTGAAAAGTGTCGACTGAAAGACGTCTCGATAATTTTATTTACTTTTTTACCTCGTTTCTTTTCTCAATACTCGTTTATAAGAAAACACACACAAAATATACATCCTAATAGAGAAAGGAAAACAGTACAAAGTGATTCATCTTTGTTCCCCGTCTCGTGGTTCTTTATTCTTCTCTTATAATATAAATCATTAAAAAAACCCTCACTGTAGATAATAATGGCAGTGCGTCTAACATTATTTGACTGTTTATTAAAATTTGTACCTACAAAAATCTATTCAAATATATGTATATACATGCTTAACTTTATATGAATAGATAATTCTCTCTCTCTCTCTCTCTATCTATATATCTATCTCTATCTCTCTCTCTCTCTCTCTCTCTCTCTCTCTCTCTATATATATATATATATATATATATATATATATATATATATATATATATACCGTTTATTGTCTTCAAATCAATTACGCTAAACGGTTTTCATTGTATTGTTTCTTAAGGATGATTTAAATTTTCCACACGAAAATATGATTTTGAAAAAAAAAACACAAACGCAGATTAAAAATCCATAAAAATAAAAACAATAAATAAAATTATAAATAATAAATGAAATAAATAAATAATAAATGAAATGAATGAATAATAAATAAAGTTAAAACTTGAAACAAATATTTGCGAATTGCATGATTTAGCCGAAATCCGTTTTTCGATTTTAATGGCGTCGCTGAAATGTTCGTCTCCATTGTCGAACGAAATAGTTTTGGCGCCAAAATATCGCTAAAGACGAAATGAATTGGCATGTAATTTAAATTGATTTTGATCCGCTGAAGTTAATGTCTTTATTTCGACGTCATTTTTTTTTGTAATTTTCTAAAATTCGAATCTGCTTCAAATATCTGTCATTGAACACATCTTGCGCGACACGTGATGAGAACGTAACGTGATTAAGTAACAGTGTCGGCCTTCAACGGTGAAAATAGGGAAATGAATATATAATTAAATAAATTAAAATCTATGCAGATAGATCGATAGATTGATAGATAAACATACTGACAGATAAATATAACATGACATTCAGCGGTATTGTAACGTAAGGGAGCAATTAGCGACACTAATTTGCATATTACTGAAACTTAAGTGTATGGAGTGTAGAGAAATGACGGAGAACAATGCAATTAAAGCGAATCTATAAGTACAACAAGCAGCACGTGCGTGCGCCCCCCCCCTCCCCTCTGTATGTGACTCGATGTGGCGAGTGTAAAATGCAATAAATTTGAGCAATTTGGGGCATTTTTGACCCCTTTTGACCCCCTGGGGGCGCGAACCAGACTTTTGCTGAGGTCAAAGATGCTCATTTTATATCCAGAACAATTGCCTCTACATTTTGGTCATTTACAGAAAAAATTGAATGTATGGATCAAACATTATGGGAGAAAAGGGTCATTTTTTTTTGCAATTTGGGGGGCTTTTGACCTCCTGGAGACGCGAATCAGATTTTTTCCAAGGTCAGCGATATTAATTTTCTATTAGGAACAATTGCCTCCACATTTTGGCCAAGTTTCAGAGAAATTGAATGGATGGATGAAAAGTTATGAACTCCCTGGGGGGCTAACTACATTTTTTTTCAAAAATCGGAGAATGTTACTTTCTAGCCTGACCAAAGTTACAACTTCATGCAAAATTTCAGAGAAATTCAATGGATGATTGCGGAGAAAAATCCGGACGGACGGACGGACATGCCTCAAAACATAAATCGGGGGACCAATTATTTATTCAGGGCTGCACACGCTCCGTTAAAATTGAAGTCTCAAACTGCAAAGTTTACAAAAATAAAAAAATAAAAAAAACGTAACAATTAGTAAAGAAAGTAAAAAGGAAGAAAATAAATTAAATGTATCATTATGGAAATAGAGTAATGGATTTCTTTCTGAATCTGAATTTATTTAAGACAAGGGGTGTCTACGTTGGTGGCTTCAGTCAGGGAGGGATGCAACAACGTATAGTTTTAAATAAATGTTTTGGGCTCGACCGTTCAATAGGTATATACAATTTATTTAGGTGCTTTCTTAGATTAGGACGCACTCTAAAATCGATTGACGTGGTGACTTTCTGGATGTTTACGCAAACCGCGGGAAAGTACCGACGCCAAGTTGTTTGACCTACATGCATCCTAAAAAGCAAAAACTAGGCTAGATTTACAAGTGTGAAAAAAACAAAACATTTACGAACATTTAAAGCAAAAAAAAAAAAAATGAAATAATACATTTAGTCAAATTGTATGAACGAAATATTTATTTTTTTAGCGAAGAAATAAAAGAAACAAATTATATTTTTAAGTGTTTTTTTTAACTGAAAATTATTTTTGGTTTGCAATCAGGTAAACATGGCGTCGCCTTAGTTTTTTTTACTGAAAATTATTTTTTGTTTCGTTAAGGTTAGAGTTAAAGTTTTTATTTTTGGTTGTTTTGCGTAAACATTTTTTTTTTTGGCGATTAGTTTTTCTTCCTAGCAAAGTTAATTACTTCTTCGGGAGACGCAACAGTCAGTGATAGTTCGTAAACATTTTTTGCAGTACTTTTCCATTTCAATCAGTTGAAATCGCGTTTCAATCAGTTGAAATCTTGACATGTCGTCTGCTTATTCGTTTCAATCAGTTGAAATCTTGACATGTCGTCTGCTTATTTATTTCAATCAGTTGAAATGTTGCCATGTCTGCTTATTTTCTCGCTATTTGATTGGCTAACCGCTTCAGTACTTTCTAGCGGTTTATGTAAACATCCGCAAACTATCGATGCCAAGTCGATTTTAGCGTAGGTACTAATCTAAGAAAGTGCCGTTATTTATTAAAAAACATAACAAATGCAATTGGGGTTTTAAACATCTCTTTTGGGTTTTATTATTTCTTAATAGCATACATGTATGTGCATAAACCCCCCAACCACTCTCCCATTAGGTGTGAGATAGTAACTATCCAAACCCACTACTCTCTCTCCCCTTCTCCCCCCTCTCTCTCTCTCTCTCTGCCATTTCAGTCGAAAGCTCAGCAGCTTTCTGTCTATGTGACTTTTACTTAAAAAATGTCACTCTACCTATTGTTGAAATTATTATCTTTTCTTCACCGTTCATTAGTTTTTTGTCACCTGAAAAAGACTCGTTGAAAAATCAAAAGTGCTAGTGATTCGTTTTCTACGTGACATTTTCTTGAAAAATGCCACTCTATCTAATTTTGAACTTAACGTGGAAATTTACCATACAAACTCAATCTTTGCACACCTGCATACAAAATATTATTACACATAGAATTGGTTATTACCAGTACGTCTGCTTATCTCGTATGACCAAGCATCACCCGTAACAAAACCCGACGGCCCTATTACACTAATTATCAAAGCTGAAACGCTACAGAAAATCCAAACATTTTAAATGAGCGTTGTTTGTTCTAGTACAAAGCTTCTCCATTTGAGGACGATCAGCACCCTGCACAACACGTGTCTCGTAATTTATATAGACGTAAGACAATCAAAAAAGACATTCTTATTTCAAGGCGTCTCTGCTTGAACTTTACTTTATTTCTGTCTCAACACGCAGCTCATCTGCTTTTCTTTCTTTTCTATTTATTTTATATGTTGATGTTTTACTTTAAAATACTGAGGAATTCTTACAAAGAATTGTAGATTCTATCCTATTGTCAAATAAACTTGATTATCAACAATATAGTATATAGTCCCGACATCTAAAAACATTTATACCAATACAAATACTTGTCAAAAACCGTCCTCATAAGTAATGAAACTTCGTTCATTACATGCACTATTTTCAATCCTCTCATAATACTCTTCATCATTCAAATGACAATCTATCTATCTCGTTTCAGTTTATCCTAAAGTAGCTTACACAAAACCAACTAACATCAACATGTAGGTACGCGCATTATCTCTCGAACACTACCCACCCCTCTCTCCGCACGCGAACACTTTGCCCCCACCCACATTATATTAATTTTCCAATACAAACGGTTGGTCACATAGAAATGCGATTAGTAGTCCAAGTACCTAACACCCCTACTAACACATATCTATAAGTATAAAAGTCAATATTTGTTTGTTTGTGTGTTATGGAAATCGATATGTTAATAGTTAAGAACATTCCAATAAGTTTCAATAGGAGGTAAATATTTAAACGAATTTAATGACACCGTTGAAATTCCTCTTTGATTCGATCTAGGTTCACTAGGGGTAATTATCGGTGAGGTCCATAAAATATCTGAAATGAATATTAGAAAGTGAACAAACATAATTAATTTCGTAATAGATTTTCTTCGTTTCATAAAAGAAACATAAGCTGGAACAAATATTATTTCAGTGAATAATGTATTTGATATGAGTTTGAAACATTGAAATACTTATTTTATTGGTATTTAAAAATAAAAAGTAAGTAAATATAAACAAATTCATTTCGATTTGTTAAACACATTTGCCGCTTTAAAGCTTTTGTGAGAAATCAGCTCCAACAAGTTTTTTTCTTTTAAAGAAAGCTTTTAATAACTAGTCCTTATATTTCAAATGTTATTTTCTGACTTTTCCTTCAAGGTAATAAATTTAAACCTGCCTATAACTTAAAATTATTCCCGACCAACAATACATCTCCACACAGGCAATACCTTTATATATTATATATATATATATATATATATATATATATATATATATATATATATATATATATATATATATATATATGAACATATTCATTATTGTTTATTATCTATGGACGTATACGTTTCGTTTCTTTACAATCAAGACTCATCAGCATAGAAGTATGACTATTCACTACCGGTTACATGATTCGAAACCCTGGATTACAAGTATTTTTCAACTTAAATCCAACGTTGTTAACCGTGCGGCCAATATTTGAATAGCTGATAAACCATGGTAGTTTAAGCACATTTAAAGCGGCGATGATGTCCAGGCATTCTACTACTATTAAGGAATGATGCATTATAAAGCAAATGACGTTAAGCTGTGTTTGTACTATCACTAAAGTGCTCTACTAATTTTACGAGGAGCGACATATATGAAAATATTTGTTATTGTTTATTATCTATGGACGTATACGTTTCGTCTCTTTTCAATCAAGACTCATCAGCATAGAAGTATGACTATTTACAACCGGTTACATGATTCGAAACCCTGGATTACAAGTATTTTTCAACTTAAATCCAACGTCGTTAACCGTGCGGCCAATATTTGAATATATATATATATATATATATATATATATATATATATATATATATATATATATATATATATATATATATATATATATATATATATAAATAAAAATGGAATAAAGGATAAGCAATTCAACAACTAACAAAAATAAACTCAAAAACTCATGTTGTATAGTTCTGCAAAAATATTTCGGTCGTTAAAATACGGCCATTTTCAATCGGTTGGTAAACTTTATTTCAAAACGGAAAAGTTTTCAAATTTATACAAAGAATGCGATTGGAAGAAAATGTCACGTGCAGAGAACAACAAACAGGGAGTAGGGGCGCGAGGAATGTTATAAAAAGAGAAAGAAAAAGAAGGTGAAGAAGAGGAAGAAGAAGAAAGAGAGACCAATCAACCAGTGTCTTTAGAACGTCAGTTGAAGAAGAAGAAAAAGAAGAAGAAGAAGAAGAAGAAGAAGCGAGAGCAAAAGAAAGAAAGAGTAAAATCGACATTTGACTGTCGAACGC
>OY744553.1:28043591-28123591 GCA_963556195.1 Sepiola atlantica
TATTATTATTATTTATGTATATATTAGTGAAATTTTAAGCTGAATTATTTCGACACTTGATTATTGGGGAAATGGTAGTTTAATCAGTACCATTGGAGAGCCATGAATATTATAACTGTACTGTTTTTAAATCTCCGAAACAGTTACATGGTAAACAGCTGATGATCCCCGTGTTTATATTAGACGCTTAAGGTCTCCTGTTTTTGTTTTACTGTTAGATACTTAATCCCCCTTTTTATTTTATTTACTTATTTTTTTAATAAATATATATTTTTTAATTTATTTATATTATATTTTTTAAATTTATTTATGAATTTTCCAACGAATGTTAAGTCTGCCATATCTTGGATTTAGTTAGTTTCTCTGGGAATTTAAACTGCATTTTACTTTTTTTTCTTTTTTTTTCTTTTGTTTAAAATGACTCAAAGCTTCTTTAGACTATATATATATATATATATATATATATATATATATATATACTTTTTGTAATATAGTAGGAAAAATCCCAGCAGAGTGCTCGATTAATTAAGTATTAAAGTTAAAAATTAAGAGCATAATATTTATTTATTTTGGTACAGAAAAATTAGTACAACATTCGTACCGTCGGTTTCAAGCACGGGCAGTTTTAGCCTCCGGCTCTCTTCAGCTTCTGTTGTCATCTGTTTCGGAAATGTAAAGTCACGTGACACTCTCGTTAGGGACGCGTTATTTGCTCAGCGTGCTGTGTATGTTTGTTTGAATTTAAATTTAGTGTAAGGAAACGGTTGAGATTTAAAACCGGAGGAGATTTGAAGAGATATACGAATATAAAAAAATAAAAAAATAAAAAAATTCACATTTCCGAAACAGATGACAACAGAAGCTCAAGAGAGCCGATGGCGAATCTTTCCGTGTCTGAAACCGACGGTACGAATGTTGTACTAATTTTTCTGTACCAAAATAAATAAATATATATATATATATATATATATATATATATATATATATATATATATATATATATATATATATATGGGTACAATTTCAGAACAGAAAATGAAAGCAGAAGTAGACAACATTAAGTAAATAAATGGGTGAGCTTACATTGGATGATTTCGAAAGCAAGAAAATAAATATGCATTTCTTTTTTTCGTTAGGATATATTAAGGTAATTTTCGAGAACCTCTCCCATTCACTAAAGTATATATATATATATATATATATATATATATATATATATATATATATATATATATATATATATATATATATGTGTGTGTGTGTGTGGGGGTGTGTGTATGTGTGTAAGTAGATTTACAATACAACAAAATGGTAAGATACATTTCAGAGGAAACATTTTTTACCAATGAAACGGGCGAATTGAAAAAGAGAGAACATTTCTAAAAAAATCCTTAAAGTTTTATCGTCTGATTCTGGGAGAGGAAACGTCCGAATTGTAAATTAAAAACTAAGAACATCGAATTAAAAATAAGGAAAATTGTTTTAGTAGGAAAAACCTTTTGAGAGAAGAAAAAGGGATAAATGTCTCTAGGTTATGGAGGATTTGACTCATGGAAGATCTCCACCTGATGTTTCAAAATCTTTTGTGTACACAGGCTAGGTCGAAAATTGTCAATAACTAACAGCTCAATAATATTGAGATGATAGTTCGACCTGGCACTGTGTAAAACAGCAAACTCCTCATCGGAATACGTGTCAGAACAAGTATTTGTACTAACAGGGTTATTACCGATGGCAGATTCATCTGCTTGAAAGTTTCCGGATGATTTCGAAACCTTGTGTAAACGAATATCACGTGGTACATGTTCGGATATTCTCATTTTTAATCTTTGGGATCTCTTGCTAACCAAGTAAGCTCCGCACTGACAAAGGAATTTATAAACAACAGAATTTTTTTTGAATATCTGGCAAAACATCTTTACGAAAATAAGAGAAAAAGTTAGAGTCGTGTAAACTACTCTCAGCATGGTTGCTGGAAAACAGCGTTGAGTAGAAGAAATCCTTTTGATAATTTCAAGGCTGTTGGGACCTAACCATGGGAGTTTGATATATATAGGCCATCATGACGGGCCAATAAATGTATCACCATTAAATATAGCAAGTTTGCGTGCAATGGTGCTTTTTATGATATTGATAGGATATCCATTATCAAGAAAAATACTGGTAAGTTCAGCAAGTTTCGCATTGAGTCGGGTTGATGAACAAATCATAAGTTCTCGATGGGAAAGAGTATCAATGAGATTTGTGTTTCTTGATTTAAGGGCAAAGGAAAACCAATTTAGATAACGACCTGTAAAGGTTGGTTTCAAATTTAAACCAAATTTAGACACTACTAAAACACCAAGTAATGGGAGAGAACCACAATCCTCGACCTCCATAGTTAATTGCAACGATGGATGCAAGTCACAAAAAAAGACGAATGCACTATTCAGCCTCACTTAGTGAAGGAAAGCAAGCAAAAGTGCCATCAACGTAATGTAACCTGTGTAAAAAGACGACTGTGTTATTTCGAACAACAATTAGTTTTCCAAAAATCTGACGGGCTTCCAAGACCAAAACGGCTATCCATCGATATACCATAAATTTGCCGATACATTATATTATTAAAACTGACAGAATTTAGTAGCAAGCTCCATCAAAAG
The DNA here is from genome assembly GCA_963556195.1 of Sepiola atlantica. Classification (NCBI taxonomy): domain Eukaryota; kingdom Metazoa; phylum Mollusca; class Cephalopoda; order Sepiida; family Sepiolidae; genus Sepiola; species Sepiola atlantica. The sequence continues at coordinate 28,046,234 of OY744553.1, forward strand.
TGCAGTTGTGACCCGAATAAACCAGCATATTCTATCACAAAATTAGACAGGGTAGACCTGGTTCTTTCTTTCGGTGTCATATTGTGTTTGCTAGTTGCATACCAATCGAGGTTCCGATCTCGACAATCAATCCGGAAAAACTGGGGCACTTCGGTGTTCTTTTAATTTTCGGGCTGAGGTATTCGTCCTGTGTAGTCCTATGAGGTTAACCCATCCAGGCCTTGCCTTCCCTTTTTGGGGGAAAGTAAGTTTATTACTTACCGTCTGACGCGCCTCGACCGGGAATTCCGACGGGTTACCTAGGCAGTGTTTTTATAAGCCAGAGTACCCCTATTTAAGAGCGTTGCCCCACCCCCAGCACCTTTCTTTTGAATCCGTCGTGGAAACCTTCATTTTGAAAACAGTAGGCTTTCGTAAAGTTGTTGATACTCTTTGGGGAAGGGCAAGTAGTCAAAACTAAACTGCCTTTTAAACGTTTTGTACTTGATTTATAGAAGTAAATTTATTTTAAACACTTATTCACCGATCTCATCGGCATTCAGTTTCGCAACTCTTGCTCTTTCTCGTGAATTTTGTATTCCAAACATTTATCCTGGTGAGATGTTGGACGAACGAGCTCTAGAAGCTAAATTTTCGGAGACTAAAATTCAGCTTTTATTTAAAACAATTTATGAATTTTGTTCCTCGAAACATATATATATATATATATATATATATATATATATATATATATAAAGAGAGAGAGATAAATAGATATGCATATATATATATATATATATATACAATTATTGTTACACCGGACGTTCTAACAGAAGAGAAACTACACCGGTTCTCACTATAAATAGTGCGAGTCACCGGAGAGGACAATAGTATATATATATATATATATATATATACATATATATATATATATATATATATATATATATACATATATATATATATATATATATATATATATATATATATATATATATGTATATGCGTGTAAGGAAATTATCAATTAAGTGGCATTAAATTATTAGCGCTCAGTTGGTAAGAATATTTTTATTGCTGATGACATATCCGAATTATTATTTTGTATTTTATAGGTGGGTATAACTATATTGCGTCAACTGATCTGCTCTAATTATGACACCAATGTGTCATTATGATATATATATATATATATATATATATATATATATATATATATATATATATATATATATATATATGTATATATATATATATATATAAATACTGGTAGTAAAAACCTATCCCAGAACGTGTATAAGCAAGCACTGTTCAAAGTTTTATTTGCTGACGACACTACGCACATACCCAAGGCAATGGCTGAATCTTTAGAAAGTGACCTCCAGTCTGTAGTGAAATGTAGTCATAAATGGATTGTAACATTTAATGCTGCCAAGGCAGAGGTCCATTCCTTCAACAATTACAAGAAACCTCTTCAACCATTAATTGCCATGGGAAATCACACCCTCTCTGAGAGTTCAACGTTCAAAATACTTGGCCTAACATTCTCAGTTAGCATGAATTGGATCAAGCACATAAAGTACATTGCCAACCCCGACGCAAGAAAGGTAGGCTCCCTTTACCGTGCTAGAACACCTCTCGCACCTGACAGTATCCTATATCTCTACAAAGCCACCATCCGCCCAAGCATGGAATACTTTTGCCACATCTGGACTGGTACACCATCCACTAGTGTCTCCCTCTTAGACAAGGTCCAAAAATGAGTCTCTAATCTAATAGGTATCTCACTATTCATTAAGCTCCAGCCCATGCGGCATCCCCGCAATGTTGCGTTTCTGTTCTCATCTTGCAAGTTCTTCAATGGAATATGCTCAGATGAAGTTGCTGCTCTTGTGCTCACTCGATGTAAATACACTCGATCAACCCGAGAACCAGCTAAATCCAAACCATTTACTGTGGATGTCCCCAGATGTAGGAGAGCCTTTTACTCTAATAGCTTTATTCCTCGCTCTGCCGGCCTTTGGAACTCCCTCACTGCTCCCTGTTTTCCCGACTGTACAAACATGCAGACATTTAAAACTAATGTGAACAAGCATCTCGCTACACAGCCCCCAATTTGAGTTGACCTCCAAAACGTTCACCCAAATTCTCAGCTCCCCTTTACGTTTACAGTGGCAGGAGTGAACTATGTTAAAAAAGATGATTTTTGATGGCATGTACGAGTTTGGTTTCGCGCACCCCCATAATAGTAACGTTTATAATAAAAATTCTGTGCCAATGTTTCTCACCGGGTAGCCGAGCATACATATTTAAAAATTTATAATAATCGATTCATAAAAAATAAATAAATAAATAAAAATTTACAAAAAATGTATATATATGCACCACAGAATTTTAAACTTTACACACAAAAAATATATATGTAAGCCTATGTTACTAACGTTAGTGTTTTAGAATATATATTCTAAAATTTATAATGATCCGTTCATTAGTTTAGAAGATTACAAGTTTTTTTAGGGATGTATAAAGGAACACTACCCCAAATTGTAAAGTTTACCACCACAAAAAATGCAAAATACATAATGACCGATTCATAAACCTACAATTAAACACACTTTGTATATACGCACCCCAAAATATTAACATAAAAACCAACAAATAATTGCCCATTTTACTAACCGTATTATTTAAAATATATTCTAAAATTCATAATGATCCGTTAATTAGTTTATAAAATTGACCTGTACAGACATATATATATATATATATATATATATATATATATATATACACACACATTACAAACTATTAATATATAATACATATCTATATGTGTATGTATATATATTGTATATATATATATTTATGTATATATCTATATATATATTAAAATATTTTAAATAATTTAATATATATATATATATATATATCTTATATTTACATTCCATAGACCGTGGTGAATTAGTCTAAAACCATAATTTTCATTGTTTTAACAACTTCTTTATTCCTGTACTTCGATGAGTTTTTTTACGTCCTTCATTTTACACACAAAAGTAATTTATTCAAATTAATTCCTATACCTTACGTACGTTTAAATGCACAATTCGGATAATATAGTGTTTCCAATTAGTCTAATTTTGTCAATTTTCAAGGTGTTGCAGTATATGTTGTTGAGTAGCGAAAGAACATGTCATAACAAAGAACACCGGAGTGTAAATACGATGAAAATCCAAGTTCATTTCTGATATTAATTCGGCAAACTGCAGTATATAAAGGCAAAACACTAACTTGGGTAAAAATTACAAAATAAAAAAATATAAATTCAAACCCAATAACATTTTCACACTGTAGAAAACACACAAATCAGATTTCGTCAAACGATAACCACAAAGCTAATATATATATATATATATATATATATATGTATATATATATATATATATATATATATATATATATAGATTTAGATTTTTCACTTATAAAATAGATCATTCAGTGAAGACCGGGGTTGTTCCAATAAAAAACAAGCTCGATGATACTCGATTACAGAGTACAGAGCATTTATATGTGATTTTATGAAGGCTTACCAAAGCATTCCTTTCAAGACATCAATGATCACCATTAAAGATATTTTTTCTTACAAATACTATTTATTCAAATTAAATGTTTTTTCCTACACGTGTTTCACTACCAAGCAGTTACTTGCTTGGCAGATCATCAGGGAAATTAAATGTCTGGAATACTGGTTTCAACTGCCGACAAAACACAATGTGGCGTTGTAATAGTTGAGGTCACTTAAGAAAAGAAGAGGAAAAAAATAATAAAGAAAAAATAAAAATAAAAATAAAAGTCAAACTTAAAAAGCAAGGAAGAACAACGATAAGAAAAGAAAGTCCTAGAAAAGTCTTAGAAAAGTAGCTTGTGCATTATTTCTTCCACCAAGCCAACAAGCAGGTAGTCGGTCCCAAATACATTCAATAAAACCACAAAACCGGAACAATGTGCGATAATACACTTTCACGTTAGCCGGAACAATGATGAATAAATCCCCCCCCCCACAATAAAACAAAAGAACTAAATCATTCAAGATACCGCTCACAAGTTACCATTCCAATCCAATGATAGTATGGGAATTCTAAATCCAACTTCTCACAAAGAAAAAGTCAACACAAATGTTCGTCCGAGTTCAAAGAGTCTTATTTCAATTGTTGATTTATTACCCTTCGAAATAAACACATTGTAACTGCAGAGCTTCTAACATCTGTCCACTGGGGGGGAACTGTAGAGTTTCAAGCATTGTCTACAAATGCGATGTGATAACAGAGAGTAGTAGGAAATCATATATCGGTTCAACCGGGGGTGAGTTCAAAGATAGATTCAGAAACCACATGAGTTCCTTCAGGGGAGGCCAAAGGGAAGACATAGATAGGCCTAACACTTCTGTTGGCCGTTTTGTGAGAAACCTCATTGCTAGGAAAGACCATTTCGAACTGAAATGGTCAATTTTGGGGAGGGCTAACAAATATAAACCGAACAAAAAGAAGAGATGCAACCTATGTGCATTGGAGTCGTACCACATCATGACATCTAGAGATAATTTACTGAACGCTAGGCAGGAAATACTACAATGCTGTCTGCATAGAAACCGTTACCTGTTATCAAGCCTAAAACCTGGATAGGAGGGGAATTGGGGGGAAGTATAAACTTACAGCAGAGATAGGCAAGATGGACACTTCCTGAGGCAATCTGGGGCAATAATTAGTGTATAATAGGGAGGATGAGAATTAGTAACACGTACTTATGCTAAGATATGTCTTAATTCAATTATTAGCGGATACTCGAGACTTAGGTTAGGGGTGATAAGGTAGGAATATTCTATCGGAATAAGGCCCAGTGATAGTCAACTATAGTAAATACTTATTCAGCGGAATAGAGGGGGGAAATTGTGTTACATATAAAAAGATAGTGGAATAATAAATAATAAATCACAATTTATTCTCAGAAATAGATATATTATACGAAATGCATTGGGGATTTCAAGTAATTTTAAGTGAAAAATAAGAAATAGCAACCTGGATGCTATCACTATTTAATTAAATTAGGTTAAATTAAATTAGTTTTTAATTAGATTAAAATAAATAAAACAATTTGGTGGCAGGAATGGGGAAAAGTAATTAAGGAAAAAATAATTTTAAAAACATGCATGACGACACGGACTTAATTTCTAAAAATAGAAACAATTGAATTTTATAAAAAAAGTATTTTGTACGGGATTTTAAATTAGTAATAATAAAGTCTCCTGTCATTTAACGAGTAAGAGTGATATATTCCCGTAAAGTTGACAAAAAAATAAACCGGTCCATTAAAAAAAAGTTGTTTTTTTTTTTTTTTTTTAAATAGAAAATAGATTTCTGATAACGATATTCCGTTGTAACATTTATTTATGGAATATAGAATAATATTCTCCACAGAGAGTTACAAACAGACACAGCCGTTAAGGAAATATTTTAAATGATTTAAAATAATAACTAGATTTTTGTAGAAGGCCTTTTTATAATAACAGTTTATTTTTGATATATGAATAATTTTTTTAAAAAACAAATTCTGCGGGATAGGCTTTTTTCGCTTCGTTAAACAACAAAACGATAATAATTCGGCAGTTAATTAAATGAAGGATATTTTCCCAAAATGTAAAATGACGTCCCAGACACTAGATGATTAATTTCTATAAGGAATAGGTTTAATAATAAATATTTTTAGAAACAGTATTTTGAATAAATAGTTTCTATATTAAGATTTTTTCTTGATGGAAGGGAGTTTTCTGCGGGATTGACATTCAACTCGTCGTGTGTTTATTTCGAAGGGTAATAAATCAACAATTGAAATAAGACTCTTTGAACTCGGACGAACATTTGTGTTGACTTTTTCTTTGTGAGAAGTTGGATTTAGAATTCCCATACTATCATTGGATTGGAATGGTAACTTGTGAGCGGTAACTTGAATGATTTAGTCCTTTTGTTTTATTGTGGGGGGGGGGGATTTATTCATCATTGTTCCGGCTAACGTGAAAGTGTATTATCGCACATTGTTCCGGTTTTGTGGTTTTATTGAATGTATTTGGGACCGACTACCTGCTTGTTGGCTTGGTGGAAGAAATAATGCACAAGCTACTTTTCTAAGACTTTTCTAGGACTTTCTTTTCTTATCGTTGTTCTTCCTTGCTTTTTAAGTTTGACTTTTATTTTTATTTTTATTTTTTCTTTATTATTTTTTTCCTCTTCTTTTCTTAAGTGACCTCAACTATTACAACGCCACATTGTGTTTTGTCGGCAGTTGAAACCAGTATTCCAGACATTTAATTTCCCTGATGATCTGCCAAGCAAGTAACTGCTTAGTAGTGAAACACGTGTAGGAAAAAACATTTAATTTGAATAAATAGTATTTGTAAGAAAAAATATCTTTAATGGTGATCATTGATGTCTTGAAAGGAATGCTTTGGTAAGCCTTCATAAAATCACATATATATATATATATATATATATATATATATATATATATATATATATATATATATATATATATATATAGTAATCCAGGTAGGGTAAAAATCCACAGGGTAGAAATCCAAAGGGAATCAAACCGGGCTTTTAAAAGAGTACTCAATTAAAATATAGAGCTGTATTGTTAATGTTTTTATTAAAACATGTACATTTCTTCCTGGAATTCAGCGACCGAGTTGGATCATAAAAAAAAACTTTTTACCTGATGAGACCTCAGCTCTTGATAGCTGTAGATCGATAACATCGACAAGCCAGTGTAGCAGACCTTGTACATGTTTGAATAAAATCATTCAATATATATATATATATATATATATATATATATATATATATATATATATATATATATATATATATGTAATTCTGTAATCCGAGGCAGGAGCAATGTGATATAGGTACCGGAAGGTGGAACAGATGAACAAAAATAAATGAGAAGGGCTGAGAGCAGTCAATGGCAGGGAATGACATTTTTTCACTCACAGACATCCACATTAAGTGCATTCACTCCCACCCCTCAACTTTTTCACTCACAGTCATCCACATTAATTTCATTCCCTGCCACTAGCTTCTCTCAGCCCGTACGTCGGTCCTGTGCTCCCAGTAGTGGCTACTACTTCTTCTCATTAACCCATCATGTCAACCCAATATCTTCATGTACTTGCATGACATGTTTCTTAAAATTATCGTCCTGAGGAAGTCTTATAAATAAAGAGGAAACGTTGATGAATACATAAAAAACATATTTTGGTTTTTCCTTTTTCATTTCCCATATATATATATATATATATATATATATATACATATATATATATATATATATATATATATATATATATATATATATATATGGATAAATAGATAGATAGATAGATTGATAGATAGATTTACAAATAATATTTCGAAACACTATGTTACATATTTCACACATTGTACAGCAGTTTCATCCAGATGGGCTGACTTTTAAATTAAAAAAAAATGTCTTTAATCCAAGTGGACTACTCAGCGTACTGAAATGAGATTAAAAATTAAGGAGAAATGGCGTGTGGGTTCACCGTTATAAAAGCCGGTGCATCACTGAAGTGTCCTTTTTGAAGAATGTACCGGAATCAGAGTTATATATTGGTTGGGATTCATTGAGTTTGATTTTATTCATGATTTATTTATTTATAGTTTTGTGTTTTAAAAATGTATTTTTTCTATTAGGTGTTTTATTTAATTATTTATTGATTTGTAGTTATGTATTTTAATTTAAAAAATATTGTGTGTGTTGAAAATCGTCTATAGACCGATGGAGGTTTTCTGCGTCTCAAAAAATGAAAACAAAGGATCGCCGACGTTTGAATTTATCGTTTCCCCTTCCCTCCTCTTTCTCCGGCCTCTCAAAATCCATGCCATACCACGACAACATATATCAGCCCCCTTTCATCTCTCCCACCTTAAGGCAAGTTCAATTATATTCTCACCCCTCCCCATTTCACTGCTGCCTTAATGGTACCCACTCAAAGCTTTCCATATTCATTTCATTCTTCGCCACTGGCTTCTCACATCCTGGACTCTCCTCCAGCGTTCACAGTAGCCACGGCTACCACTTTCCTTTATCTTTCCATCATGTCAACCCAAAATTTCGATGTACTTGCCTGACATTTTTCTTCAAATTATCATCCTGAGGAAGTCTTACAATAAAGACGAAACGTTGATGAATATATAAAACATATTTCTTGGTTTTTCCTTTTTCATTTCCCATATATATATATATATATATATATATATATATATATATATATATATATATATGTATATATATATATATATATATATATATATATATATATATATATATATATATATATATGCGTGGTTTACATGACTCTAGCTAACCTTTGATTCTTTTTAAAATATCTTTATTCCCACCGACCTTGCGAATTAATCCCATGAAAAGTATTCTTTATTTCCTCATTTATTGTGCTATTTATTTTTATTTGGACATTTTCATAAAGGAAATCCCTATCAAAGATAACATTTACAGCAAAACAGCGTAAAAAAAACAACTTGTTATGATAAATGGAAAACAATTTTTCTGTCTTAGAATATCCACCCAGATAATAAAGCGCACTTGTTTATATATCAATTACTTGGTCAATCAACGTTTTCTTTCTCTAAAGTTGTTCTTCATTATACTGTAACTGCCAGGGTTCCCGGCGCTGCTCTTTCTCTCTCTCTCTACCTTTCTCTACCTTTCTGTACTCCATCTCTATTTATATATCTATCTCTATCCCCTCCCTCTCTTTCACTTTTCTTTTCTTTCTCTTCCCTTTCTCTCTCGGCCTTTTGGCTAAGAAGAAAGTGTAGTATCTGTTCCGATGGATACTGCACCCCATAGACCGGTATTGTCTTGGCCTTCGGGGCTTGATATACGCCGGCCTATGGGTCTGTGCCTGTGCAGTTCTAGGAGGTCCACCCTCCCAGGCTTTACCTCCACTCTTTGGGGAGGAGTAAGTTTATTGATTACTGCCCGAGGCGGCCCTACCGGGGAATGCCGACGGGACTGACTAGGCAATGTTTAAATGGCCAGAGACTCACCTTCTCGGGCGCTGGCTTTTCAAACTCCACTTTCCGACCTTGTGTCACATATTCCTATTGTGGGTAGAAGTTGAATAACTTATTTCTATCCAAATGTTTATTTTAGTTCGAAACACAAAATTTCGAATAGAAATAAGAATTTGCTTTTTTTTTCTAAAGACTTTTTTTCATTGGTTTGTTATGTTATTAAGGGGGCGAAACAGCTGTTCAGAGATGATAATTAATAAATAAAATGTTCTAACAAATGGTAGTCAATACACTTTTCTGTACATATAAATATATATATTAACAGAATATTCAAATAAGTTTCAATACGGATTATCATTTTTTCTCTGAATCTAAAGACAACATTCAAATTTTCATTGTTTACATCTAGGGTCACTAGGAACAATTATCGGTTAGGTCGATACAATAATTGCAATAATAATAATAATACTAATACTACTACTACTACTACTACTACTACTACTACTACTACTACTACTACTACTAATAATAATAATAATAATAAAAAACGACATTTATTTTTACCGCGTTTCATATTAAAATAACATCAAACAGAGAATATATTTAACTGAAATTTAAAACATTAATATACTTGAAACTTGTCCCGATATTAAACATATCCATACATGGGTACCGTCATGTGAGTACCGCTAATATAAACACCAGAAAAAAGTATTTTTTGAATACTATTATCTTTTTCTTTACTCCTTAGTCCTCTAGAGAACATTTAGATATGAAGAGACTGTAGGGTTGAAGACTTGGAATATTGATGTGGCCAATATTATAACACAGTATTTATTGCGTTATATAATCTTTATATATATATACTCATTATATATATATAAATTCTTTTGGCAGCCATTTTGTTTTGTCAGATTCTCTGCACAATCGGAGAAATTTCTTCTGGTTTAATTATTTTTGACAAAGGGAAGTTTCTTTTCTCGAAATATTAAATTAATGATTTTATAATCATCCGGACATCACACAAACAGCTAACAACACTCTTGCTGTTATGTAAGATTTTAAGAAACAATAAATAGTAAGTAATATTTCGTATTCGATTTATTGTTTTTGTTTCTTCCAACTTACTCTTATCCGGAATTTGCATTGCTCACAGCCTTTTAAAAACGTACTACTACTATACCCAGCAATACTTCAAGCAAACTACCATTCTCTCTCTCTCTCTCTCTCTCTCTCTCTCTCTATATATATATATATATATATATATATATACTAATACTATACTCATTATATATATATATATATATATATATATATATACGGCACAATCATGTTGACACAGCAGTTCCCGAAGTTAAGCGACGTTGGACCTAATCAGTACTAAATGGGTACCGGCAGTGTTTCCAGTCGTCTTGGACTTCTCCTTGCCACTGGAATTACGCAGTGCCGATTCAGGAGATATGTGGTTGAGTCATTGTGCAACCTTTGCTTAACAATTACAAGCGCAAGCACTGTTACAGAGGGTATCCATTGTGTTTTAAAACTGAATTAAAGTCATGCATATATATATATATATATATATATATATAATAATAAATATTTGTTATTGTTTATTATCTATGTACGTATACGTTTCGTCCTTTTTAATAATCGGGACTCATCAGCATAGAGATATGACTATACACTACCGGTCATGCGATTCGAAACCCCGGATCACAAGTATATTTCAACTCACATCCGACACCTTAACCACACGGCCAATTTTAAATAGCGACTAAACGGTGATAATTTTAACACTTTATCGGCGGCTTAACGTCAAGAGCGTTCTACTTTCTTAATGGAAGGAACGATGCATTTAAAGCTAGTGACATCATGCTGTGTTAATACTACACTTACAGTGCTCTACTTTTTCGAGGAGCGATATATATATATATATATATATATATATATATATATATATATATATAGAGTGAAATATTTTGAAAATCAACAATTCATTTATTTAATTTTTTTTTTCGCGAATTTTCGTTGTAAAATACAACCTTCTCAAGCGAGACTGTCTCATAGTTTTTTTTTCTTCTTCTCTTCCTCCTCATATTGGTGGTATTAACCCTGAGGGGTCGAAAACACGTCACGATCTTACGACGTTATTTTTGAATAGTCCTGGCGATGTTGTATACGCTGATTTGGCGCTTTTTTAAGTAAGGAAAGGAAGTCAACATCTTAGAAGCACGGATTATAATGTATTAAAGTGAAATATTTTGAAAATCAACAATCGTGCAAATTTTAAATGAAAAATTCATTTATTTAATTTTTTTTTCGCGAATTTTCGTTGTATATATAGTGTTTTATTTTCTTCTAAAAAAAAATAACGTCGTAAGATCGTGACGTGTTTTCGACCCCTCAGGGTTAATACCACCAATATGAGGAGGAAGAAAAGAAGAAAAAAAAACACTACGAAAATTCGCGAATATATATATATATATATATATATATATATATATATATATATATATATATATATATATATATATATATATATATATACACAGGGTGGGCAAAAATAAGGGTCCTATTTTTAAAAATTCATAACTTTTTTATTTATTGATTTTTTAAATTTTTTTTTTAGAATAAGTAAAGGACCCCTTCAGAAGCAAGCATGAGCCGTATTAGCCCTAAGGAACGTACCCTCATTTAGAAAACATTATTTTTGCTTAAAAAACTCAAAACAGTGTAAAAAACAATACTTTAGTTTTTGTAAGTTTTAAGAAGTGTTTTTCGGCTAAAATTTGTTTTGTTTATTTCAAAAAATCTCGGAAGGGTCAGTCTACACACACATAAAGTTTGGTGAGTTTAACTTTTATTTTGTGGAAGTTATTCAAATTCAAGTTATTCAAATTTAAAGATAGGACCCTTATTTTGGCCCACCCTATATAAAGGTTTAAAAGTATCTACATAGAAACTCAATTCTCGTCCGGGCCATAAGTTCATAGTTTATGAACTTGTCGTCCCGACATGATAGAGTGAGTACCGACACATGAATTGACTTTATATGTAGACCATTTTAAATGTTTATAAAATGTATATTTATAAAGCTCTATCTTGTATTGAGCTTTTTTTATTAAAAAAATCGGTTTAAGTTCAATTTATTGATACATACATTTTAACTTGTTTAATAATATATATATGTATGAAGTCAAGCATATACTTATATTTATATGTATATATATATATATATATATATATATATATATATATATATATATATATATATACATATAAATATATGTATATGCTTGACTTCATATATATATATATATTATTAAACTAGTTATATATATATATATATATATATATATATATATATATATGTGTGTGTGTGTGTGTATGTGTGTATGTGTGTGGCCTATGTATAATTTCCGTCCTACGATCTGAACTCGACAAAGTCTATACGTCATTCTTGAGTGCTGATGTACCATAAAATGTATATTTTTCTTTCTCTTCTCATAAACTATTTTAATTGTTTGTTGTTTTTGTTGTCTCGCTATTATCGGAATTTTCTATACTTTCCCCTTTTTAATCTATTGTTTACTTCGACTCTATTTCTAGTCAGCCAGCATATATGAGAAATTGACCCAATTCTTTTGTTATTCGTAATTATATATATATATATATATATATATATATATATATATATATACACCACACACACACACACACACACACACACACACACACACACACCCACACATATATATATATATATATATAAAATACAGTAATTCAATGTAACATTACAAATGTAAAAGGTTTATCAGCTAACGATAATTGGGATTAACCTCCCGCTTTGAAACCGACGGTACTGATGTTACACTGAATTTCTGTATTTTATAAATAAATATTTACGCTCTTAATCCTTCGAAATCTCGGATTTCTTAATTAATCGAGCACTCTGCTGGGTTTTTTCTGCCCTACCCCACAGTATTTATATATATATATATATATATATATATATATATATATATATATATACAGACACTAACACACCCACATATATATATATATATATACATATATATACACAGACACAAACACACCCCCACACACACATATATATATATATATATATATATATATATATATATATATATATATATACACACATATATGCACAGACACAAACACAGCCACATATATATGTACACACTCACACACACACACACACACACACACACATATATATATATAGTCTTCGACAGACAGACCGTTTCGCTGTAACACATATCTCCAGTGCGCCTAGACTACGGGACAGGCGCTGTTCGTAAATGTGTTTTCATCAGAATTGACCGTTACTTGACAGTACTCTATTTGCTTGTTTACAAAAGACTTTTCATCTCGCTTAAGAAGTGGCAGGCGATATAATTAATGAGAGTTCTCTATCCGGAAGAGAGGAGGAGCATCATATTGTCATCATCCGATTGACTGATATATATATATATATATATATATATATATATATATATATATATATATATATATATATATATATATAAATTTATTTATATGTATGTAGATTTCGAGTACAAGAAAATGGTAAGATAAATTTCAGACGAAAACATTTTTAATCAATGAAACAAGCGGGTATAAGAAAAAAAGAAAATCGCTAAAATGTTTACTTAAGGCCTTATCGTCTGACCCTTTATTAAGAAACATGAGAATGATAAATTAAAAACTAAGGACATCGAATAAGAAATGAGTAGTAAATGCTTCTAGTTAGAGAAAATACTTGAGAAAAAAGGGGGTAAATCTTTCAACATTATGGGAGATTTTAATCATGAAATATCTCCAACATATGTTGTAAACTCTTATGTCTACACAGGCAAAGTCGAAAATTATAAATTACTACCGCCTCAATAATATTTTGATGATAGTTCTACCTGTCACAATATCAAACAGAACACGACCCATCGGAAAACAAGTATTTGTACTAACCCGGTTATTAGCGATGATAGAGTTATGTGCTTGAAAGTTCCCGGATTATCTCGAAACCTTGTGTAAACGAATATCACGTGGTATCTGTTTGGATATTCTCATTTCTAATCTTTGGGATGTCTTGCCAACGTAGTCAGCTCCACACTGACATTGAATTTTATGAATAACAAAATTCCTTTGAATGGCTTGACAAAACATTCTTAAATACAGCAACTTTGCGTGCAATGGTGTTTTTTGATCATATTGAAAAGATATTCATTAGTAAGAAAAATATTGGTAATTTCATCAAGTTCCGCATTGCGTCGGGTTGGTAAACAAATCATAAGTACTCGATGAGAAAGAGAACCAATCAGATTATTGTTTCTTGATTTAAATCCAATATAGATAAAGACCTATAAAGGTTGGTTTTCTATAGACAGAGGTATTAAACGTTACACCAGCTTTAGACACGAACAAGTCAAGGAATAGGAGAGAACCACAATCTTTGAGCTTCATGGTAAATTGAAACAATGGATGCAAATCACAAAGAAGACAAAGAAATTGTTTAGCCGTATTTTGTGAAGGAAAGCATGCGAAAGTGTCATCAACGGAACGTGTGTAAAAAGCTGACTTGGTCATTTTGGAAAACAATTGGTTTTCCAAAAATCCAACGAAAATGTTGGCTAATGATAGACCAAGAGGGCTACACATTAATTTACCATCAATCTGCCGATACATTATATTTTTGAAACTGAAGAAAACTGATGTAGTAGCAAGTTTCATCAGTTCAACAAAAAATCGTTCAGGAAATTGTTGAGATTTTAATGGGCAATGGTAAGGATAATCTGCATATATACCAATGGTTTCATCCAATGGCACCTTGGTAAACAGACTACTAATGTCAAAGAAAACAAAGAATTCGGTATCCTTGGAGAGAGACCCAAATTGAAAGAAATAAGAGATGCAGTAGGCCGAATAAAAAGTAAGTACGGACTTAAGAATATCAAGTAACCATTTTCCAAGTTCAACATTGATAGAAAAGAGTGCAAAATAATGTTGGGTTATGAACCTTGGGTAAGCTGCACATTTTCGGCCTTTAAGAGCACATAGGTCGTATTCTCTCGTAAATGTCTTCAGAAATAAAGTTTCTTTAATAAAGTTGAAGAAGCCTTTTCTTTTATGTATATATGTGTGTGTGTATATATATATATATATATATATATATATATATATATATATATATATATATATATATATATACAGGGTGGGCCAAAATAAGGGTCCTATCTTTAAATTTGAATAACTTGAATTTGAATAACTTCTACAAAATAAAAGTTAAACTCACCAAACTTTATGTGTGTGTAGACTGACACTTCCGAGATTTTTTGAAATAAACAAAACAAATTTTAGCCGAAAAACACTTCTTAAAACTTACAAAAACTAAAGTATTGTTTTTTACACTGTTTTGAGTTTTTTAAGCAAAAATAATGTTTTCTAAATGAGGGTACGTTCCTTAGGGCTAATACCGCTCATGCTTGCTTCGGAAGGGGTCCTTTACTTATCCTAAAAAAATTTTTTTTTTAAATCAATAAATAAAAAAGTTATGAATTTAAAAAAATAGGACCCTTATTTTTGCCCACCCTGTATATATATATATATATATATATATATATATATATATATATATATATATATATATATATATATATATATATATATATATATATATATATATATATATATACATATATATATATATCATTCGAAATTCGAAGGAAATGTTCATAGATACCAATAGGAGTAAACTCGATTTCGGAAAACAGATGTCCATACAGAGATATCTATCAAACACATTTCCTAACTGCAGTAAGATCGTACATAATATATATATATATATATATATATATATATATATATATATATATATATATATATATATATATATTAATAGATAGATAGATAAATAAATACATACTTATATACTGAAATCAGAAATTATTATATATATATATATATAAATATATATATACAACCATTTATTAACCTTGGTATTTCTGTAATTATTTCAGCAACGGTACCAGTCGGGTATACGTTCTCGACAATCAGTCCAAAAGTGACTTTCAAGCTGTCGGACTGATGTATGATCCTGTTCAGTCTCAGGAAGTTCACCCTTCCTTGCATTTAAAACTGATATTTATTACTGCTACCCGTCCTCGGACGAGTATATTACTAGTAATATATATATATATATATATATATATGACTGTGTATTAATGTGTGTGTTTGTGTTTATATATATATATATATATATATATATATATATATATATATATATATATATATATATATATATATATATATATGTGTGTGTGTGTGTGTGTGTGTACATTCGCCCATGCATGGAGTATTGTTGCCACATCTGGGCTGGTGCATCATCTACTAGTCTCTCCCTCCTTGACAAAGTCCAAAAAAGAGTAGTCAACCTAATAGGTCCCTCACTGTCAGCTAAGCTCCAGCCCCTGTCCCATCGCCGCAATGTGGCATTCTTGTGTTTGTTTTACAAATACTTCAATGGATTATGCTCCGATGAGTTGGCTACTCTGGTGCCCCCTCGACGTAAATTCACTAGACTAACTCGACATTCTACTAAATCTCATTCATTCACTGTTGAGGTCCCCAGATGCCGGAGAGCATTCTACTCAAATAGCTTCTTTCCTCGTGCTGCTGGCCTCTGGAACTCCCTCCCTGCCCCCTGTTTCCCCGACAGTACTGACATGCAGACATTTAAAACTAATGTAAACAGACATCTCGCTGCTCAGATCCCAATTTAAGCTGAACCACTAATCCTTCTCCCCTTTTCCTTTTTCTCAGTAGCCCCTTACGTTTACAGTGGCGTCCTGCCTTGTTTGGGGTGAATCATGTAATATATATATATATATATATATATACATATATATATATATATATATATATGTATATATATATATTACACGAACGATCCGACTGCAGTTGGTAAATGTCTTATATATATATATATATATATATATATATATATATATATATATATATATTTGTACGGCCATATTTTTCCGAAATCGAGTTCACTCTTAATGTCTTCTATGAACGTTTCCTCCAATTTCGAAGTGATATATAACCCTAGCAACATTGGCATATGCACAAATGCATATATAGAAGGTTTGTCTCAGCGTCTGATGATGGTATGCAAAATCTTGTGGCTGCAACGACCCACAAAATAAACTGAGGAACTGGAACCAAATATTTATTTTGTACGACGAAAGCTATTGATGACAACACATTTGAGAACGAGACTAACTTTAATCATTTACATGGTGACACAAAAAACTTTCATCATCTAAACTTAAATAACTTTTTAAATAATTTATCTATTCTTTTAATTTTTCAGACGTACCAAGTAGAATCAATTTGAGCTTCGAGATACTATGGACTATTGAAGAAAGGAGATTTATAGTTGAGGCATATTTTCGGCTGCAGTCGATCCATGCAGCTCAATTGCAATTCAAATAACGGTTTTGATGTCGTGAATTTTCTGTCCACTCAATGATCTACAGATGGGTCAACGGGTTCAGAACCCATGGAACTGTGCATAACCTCAATGGTAAAGACACTAACAGACAACCACCTGC
The DNA here is from genome assembly GCA_963556195.1 of Sepiola atlantica. Lineage (NCBI taxonomy): Eukaryota > Metazoa > Mollusca > Cephalopoda > Sepiida > Sepiolidae > Sepiola > Sepiola atlantica. The sequence goes on from OY744553.1 coordinate 28,063,953, forward strand.
TGGAGACCGAAATCATCAAGGACACTACACAACGTTTCTGCAATCAGACTCTGTTGTCCGCAGCCTAAGCAAGTGTGTGCGTCGGCGAAGTCAAGAGCTTAGAATCAACCGGAAGTCCGTGTGGAGAATGTTGATCATATATCTCCATTTGCATCTTAACAGGATACAGATTAAACAAAGGCATACACCTGACGACATGAGGAAGCGAGTGAGAATGTGCGAGGGGTTTTGCGAAAAGATAGAGGATTAGCCAGACTGCCTTGACAATGTCTGGTTTTCGGACGAGCCACATTTTCTGTTCACGTTAACTCTAAGAATAACATTTTCTAGGGAAGCACACCCCTTGAGTTCTGTCTTCAAAGGTCATTACACTCTGTGAAGTGAGCCTGATTCACAATATCCAATCATGGCATCATTGGGGCATTATGATTCGAGGACGACAACGAGCAGTCTGTGACAATCAACACCGAGCGGTATGTCCAGGTGCTTGGCAAGCTATGGACAGTGCTTGCTCGACGGAAAGGGGTCATCAGGACCCTATAGTGGTGCCAACAGGATTGTTCAGTCCCCACACATCAAACGTTTCCCTGACCGACTGATCAGCCGCAGGTGTAACCCGAAGTGGTCGCCGCATTCATCGGACTTGAACCCCCCAGATTTTTATCTGTGGGGATACCTTAAGGACAGGATGTATGGAAACAAGCCCCAGACTATCCCTGACCTGAAGGCAGACATTACAGTAGCTATAAGAGCGATCCTGAGGGAAGAATGCAGGAGGGTCATCAAGAATTTAGTATGCCTGAAGTGCCGAGGAGTTCATTAAGAGCACATTTTGGAGCGCCAGTGAAACAAAGGATTTTTGTAGTACAGACTTGAAACTTTGAGGATGCCTGCTACATAGGCTTGACTTGATGTGGCTGAAGTTTTGTGTTGATCTATATAAAATTACAGAAGTTATTCCAATTTTGGTAATGACTTCCGTAACGATAACGGCCAGGTGTTTATAAATGAATACTTGTTTCAGAAATCTAGAAAAAGACTTGTCTTTTAGAAGCAGCCATAATTATGCGCTGAATATATCAGATCGTGGATAACAACTTGCATTTCTATTTTAACAAAACCGGTTATTTTACATATGTAAAAAGGAGATGAAAGCAACCAGGAAATATTAATCACCTAATCTCACGTTGCATAATATTAGCATACACAAATAGACATGAAAGGGGGCCGCTATATATGAGAGAATCCTCCATTCTATAATAAACACTGATGTGTATTTGTTTGTACTTGCGGAACCCCGTAGATATTATACGCTGTTCCTACGTCAATCTGTATAATTTACTGTTAATATTGATATTCATTTTGGGATAATAAATGTCTCTCAGGGCACGGCCGTCGTAAAGGAGGCTAGATCACTCAAAAAATGACGCCATGATCTAAAATAACGAACGAGGTCTGTTGAACAGTCAGACTATCGCCATTTTAACCGCCTCCCCCTATTTACTTTAAAATTCACCAAAATTTGCATAGGCTAGACAGCAAACATTAAATTAATACTTAATAATAAAATGGTGTTGTCATCAATTTTTTAACCTTTAAAACAGGAACATTTTTCTTTAGAAAAATAATTTGTCTGATCTAATATTCATTCTTGAAATAAGTTCATTCTTTCCAGATTATTTTAAATGTTTGAGTTTATTGTTATAGCAAATGAACAGACAAGTATCACTTATGCTGCATGTAAATATCTCTTGGCTTATAGACACAAGAAGACAAATCTTTATTTTTCGACAGTTTTGTTCTTGAGATGAACATTACATTAGCATTAGTTTTGGCTGAATAATTTGATAAGAGTTGCTCTCATTTCCGAAAAAAAATGTTTTTTGATTTTTTTTACTTTAAAAGTAAAGGAAATACGGAAAGTAAATCAAACATGAAAGATTACGAATTCAGTAAAGTAACACACAATACATAATTCAAAATAATTAATAAAGTCACAATAGCAGGAACAAGTTAACAATGATTTCTAAGTGAATGACTAATCATATGGCGTGAGTCTGCTCGCTCTGATTACATTCTCTGACGGACGCGTGCGCGTTAGGGCCTTCGCACATTTTGGTCCTCATTGATAGTGGTTCTCACTTCAAATGTCAATGACGTCACTAGAAAATTCGACTCAGTTAAAAGGCATATTACGACGACCGTGGTCAGGGTGAATACTATTAAGAAAATTTTTTAATTTAAATAAGGATTCTAGAATAAGAGTTTAATATCATTATATCTTGATTTTATTCTTCAGAAGGTGACATAAAAGTGGTGCAAAACAGTTCTGTTTGAAAATAAACTTTACCCGGCATGGGATGTGTACTCTTCTACTATATATATATATATATATATATATGATAATTTTATTTACACAGACATGTACAAAATCTGCGACACTGGCATGTCGATGTTATCGATCAACAGTTACTATAAACTGAGATCTCATCAGGCAGAGTTAGAATCCGATCTTAACCTCAGATCATATTTGGAGACAATGAAATGGAGAGATAAAGAAAGAGAAGAAGAAGAAAAGAAATTTAACATTTCAAAAATTGGGACCGTTAAAAATTAAAAATCTAAAAAAAATTTTATTTTTTTATTTATTTATTTATTTATTTATTTATTTGTCCTGTTTGTTTCAGATTTTAGATTTTAGATTTTTTAGATTTTTTAGATTTTTTGATTCTTTGTTTTTTGCTTTTTGTTCTTAGATTTTTTTAGATTTTTAATTTTTAATTTTTAACGGCCCCAATTTTTGAAATGTTAAATTTCTTTTCTTCTTCTTCTCTTTCTTTATCTCTCCATTTCATTCTCTCCAAATATGATCTGAGGTTAAGATCGGATTCTAACTCTGCCTGATGAGATCTCAGTTTCTAGTAACTGTCGATCGATAACATCGACATGCCAGTGTCGCAGATTTTGTACATGTCTGTGTAAATAAAATTATCATATATAAAGCTCTATTTTGATATTGAGCACTTTTTATAAACCCGGTTAAAATTCTCTGGATTACCACCCTGTGGATATTTTTTACCTGGATTAGTACCATTATATATATATATATATATATATATATATATATATATATATATATATTTTTCAATATTTTATAGAAATTGATATGTTAACAACATCATTCGCATAAGATTCGATAAGAGTAAAATTTGTTAAGGAATCTAAAGACAGTATTGGACCTTTTCTTCGATTTATTCTGGAGTCACTAAGGGCAATAATCAGTTAGATCCATAATACACTTGAAATATATCAAAACATAAAGGAATGAAATTATTTTTTTCAAAGGATTTTCTTCGATCCATAAAGCAAAAATAAAATTTAACAAAGAATAATTATTGTATTTTTCTGAATTTTTCAGATAAGGATTGATAATTTGGATAATCTGGATTATTCGGACTACTGTTCACATCTTCGGTGGTATTCTCACAACATTTCGACCGATGTAATCTTCTACCTTCCTGTCGAACCTGAGAATATGTATGTCTAACTCGGGAATCTGTGAGAAATTTCTAACTTTTAAAGAATTATTTTTATTTACATTTTCAAGATTTCAAATAGTTTTTGTAGGAACACCACCGCGCTGACAGTTTTTTGAATTACTTGACTTTATATTACAAAGGTTTTGAAGTAGTATTTTTTTTAAAAGAAAAGCACGGGCTAACAGTATTTTTTATGATTTGACCTCATATTACAAATTTTATTTTAAACTTTTCTTTCAATGCAAAAATTGTAAGAATGCCTATATTTGAAAAAAAATTTCCGACAAGTAATTTATATCCGCACGGGCAACGCCGGATGAATTCCGCTAGTAAAAGCTAAAACCGATAAGTTCTGTCTTCTAATAGAAATGGTGCTACCTTATGATAATAATGAATCACTTCAAATGCGAAATTAATGCTAACACGGGAGTACAAGAACAGTCAGACTTACTTAATTAGATAAGTAAATATATCTGGTTGTATTATCCGTCCAATTCACAAGTGCGTTAAGGGTAGAATAGCCACCCTGCTCCTTGGATTAGCAATTAAGCCTAAGGACCTCTTTATCCACTCCTCTTTTCAATAAAAAGGACCTTCATCGTTCCAACACCTGGCCTAATACAGACAACGAAGGAGTCCATAGGTCATCAGTCTATTACCAGCGCGGCGTTATTCGACAACGGTTTGGAGAACATTAGAAGAGATTGACATGAATCAATCGTGTCGGCCATAACTGACAAAAGAAGTAACAGCTGCAATTATCAGTGATATTAACTTGTGAGAAGACGACATGTGTTTCTTTTATTAATTCTATCTCTTGTTCAAATCTCCTGAACTGCCCGCGACATAAAACGATATTACAGTGGGAGAGAAAATGTTGTGTTACCTTTGGTAGACTTCATTCTATCTATCTATCTATCTATCTATCTATCTATCTATCTATCTATCTATAATCAAAATATTATGTTACAACGTTCTTCAGTCCGAGAGAGGCTTTGTTGCTGTTAGAGTTAGGTATGATTCTGTTCAGTCCTAAAAGGTCTACCCTCACATGATTTGCCTTCTCTCTGACAATGGTTTAGTTCATTGCCAATCGCACAAGGCGCCCTTACCAGGAACTGCCGACAGGGCTGCTCAGGCATTTTTGTAGACCAGAGTACGCTTACCTTATTGCGTTGGTTTTTTAAAACAACACCTGACCCTGTGTCTTACATCCTAACAAAGAGGAAAATTATATCTATCTATCTATCTATCTATCTATCTATCTATCTATCTATCTATCTATCTATCTATCTATCTATCAGAATATGCTCTTATCTATTTAACTCTCTCATGTGTCATTTCCCTTTTAGTCATATTTTTCTCACTCGTTTTGATTTTTTTTTTAGTCTGCAGCACTTAAACTGTTGATCGCAATGGTATGTGCCCGGGCGTTTGAATTTTAGATCTCGGTGTATATACATTTGCTACGTCTAGCCACACTGATAAGTCATAGACAACGAAACAGCTATCTGTGGATTAACTTCTAAATTGATTTTCTTTTCAACGATTCCTTACTGGCAATTATTGAAACTTTCTTTATTATTTTTGCTTTAAGTATATCTTATAATTTCACTGCAAATATTCAAATTAATACTTACTAATACTTACCATTTGCAATTCATTGGCTTTTCTTTCTAAGGATAGGAGTAATTCTTTAACAATCTATAGATTAATAGGTCATTTATTATATTGCTTGTCGAAACGTCTGATGATCATAATAGAATTGTTAAGTATGTAACTGCACTGTTTTCATTATTTTCTATATTTCCTATGACAACACTCTACTCTAATATCGAGCATCTCCCTATCACGATCTGATGTGATATACATTAATTATCTTTATATTATTAAATTGAATATATATATATATATATATATATATATATATATATATATATATATATATATATATATATATATATATATATGAATAGATGAAAGGATAAAATAATCCGACGGTATGAAACTAAAATGGAATAAGCGGAAGACCTAACACACTCAACGTTTCGCCCAAATGGTCTTTGTCAAGAGCGAATGTCATTTTTTGCATTTTTTCGTTCGCTCTTGACAAAGCCCATTTGGGCGAAACGTTGAGCTTTTTAGGTCTTCCACTTATTCCATTTTAGTTTCATATATATATATATATATATATATATATATATATATATATATATATATATATATATATATATATATATATATATATATACAGGGTGGGCCAAAATAAGGGTCCTATCTTTAAATTTGAATAACTTGAATTTGAATAACTTCCACAAAATAAAAGTTAAACTCACCAAACTTTATGTGTGTGTAGTCTGACCCTTCCGAGATCTTTTGAAATAAACAAAACAAATTTTAGCCGAAAAACACTTCTTAAAACTTACAAAAACTAAAGTATTGTTTTTTACACTGTTTTGAGTTTTTTAAGCAAAAATAATGTTTTCTAAATGAGGGTACGTTCCTTAGGGCTAATACGGCTCATGCTTGCTTCGGAAGGGGTCCTTTACTTATTCTAAAAAAAAAAAAAAAAAATCAATAAATAAAAAAGTTATGAATTTTTAAAAATAGGACCCTTATTTTTGCCCACCCTATATATATATATATATATATATATATATATATATATATATATATATATATATATATATATATTGTGTATTTAGGTAGCACATTTTCATTTAGGCAAACATTATTGAATAACACGGACTGTTTTTGCTTGAAAATACTTTTTTTTTTATTTCATCAATTTTTCGACTAGTACATTTCGTATTTCGGTCAAATTGGGGTATATAAGTTCCGTGGGTTTCTTATTCCATTTTCTTTCCTTTTTCGCGAGTACTTTCGATTTGATTTGTCAAATCTTCTTCAGGCGGTGTTAGTTTAAATGTCTTTACAAATATGTCTTTACTGTAGAGTTAAAAAAAATAAATAACGTACAACTAAAAGCAATTGGTATCATTATTAACAAATACAATAACCCATTCTTCCATCCACTAAGACTTGACTCTAAAATATTTAAAAAGCTAATATTAATTTACACAACTGAATACCCGTTTCTACGACCATAACGTAAACATCTATACTCAAATTAATGATGTTTCAGTAATCTTTACATGGCTGACCTCGAAAACTAAAATATTTGATATAATTACTAAACCCTTCATTCATGCCCGCTACGTTGATGGTGTGCTTATTTTAGCAGACAATAATTATGAGACAACAAACACAAGACATTTTTCAAAATAACTCCGTACTTATATTCACCCATGAGCTTAATGTTGATAACAAAATTCCGTTTTTAGATGTGCTCATTGACTCTAACAATGACGCATTCATCACCTCTCCCTATAAAAATCCGGCACTTCTGTAGTATATATGAAGCAGCAGATTTTCTGTCCTTCTACTGAAAATAAAGTAATTTTTTTACAACATAAAAAAAAATGCAAGACTGATTTGTTTTTGGGTAACAATTAACAATTTCTTTTTTTTATTATATGAAGTAAAAAAAATTTTAATTAAAAACCCTAACCCTAAACCCTAACCCTAAGAAATCAGGCGGTGTGCCTGTAAAAAATCTATTGCTTTTTGCGGCTGGTTCATTAAATTACCAATGTCTCGAAGATTAATCTCATTTAACTCCATTTTCTAAATACTAAATTCAACTTCCGGTGAATTCTGAATGAATGGTACTTGGAGAAAAAAAACGGAACCCTTCAATTTCGATTTCTTAATCGGCAGCTGCTTCATATATACTACAGAAGTGCCAAAAATCCTACCTCTATTAATACATGCATTTTAAATTATAGAAGCGAATGGCCATATCGATATAAAATTGCATTAATTAAAAATCTCTTAAACCTTGCAAAGCTAATCTCTTCACCCCAAAATATTCCTTAACGAATTAAAACACATTAAGCAAGTCTTAAATAATGATCAATTTCCAAACGTATATTGTAGACGAACAAATAAAATTAATGATTAAGAACTTAGACAATGCTAATGATAACCAGCTAAATAATCACCACTACATACATCTATTCTACTGAAACCGAATTCATCAGAACTTTAAATTGGATGAAACAACTATAACAATACAGGGTGAGCCAAAAGTAGGTGGACAGTAAAAACATTTATTTAGAGATCACTTACACGTACAATTACATGTAATGAAACAATTACATGTAATGAAACAATTATATTAAATGTTATTTATCAACGCAAGTGTTCAAACTGTTTTCTTCTTGATTTACACAGCTTTGAAGTCTGCCTCTTACACTTCGACAAAAAAATGTTTTTTACTGTCCACCTACTTTTGGCTCACCCTGTATAATACATCGCCACATATCCCCCATTGACTTGATAATGAAATAAGATTCATCATTATCATGTAAAAATGGAAACATCGAACCATGTAGTTAAAAATAACACTTCTCAGAACCAATGTAATATACCAGTTTAAATGCCCCATGGAAGAATGTATCTCCGACAATGATAATAAAACTAATTGTTAGGACGGTTTAACTTCCAGAACACTTTCCCGAAGACTCACTTTACATCTATTCGACACTAGCTCCATTTGCCAACACCTAACAAACACGACTGCTCCTCTACCCAATATAGAAACATCCTAGTAAAATAATACATCACGATACCAACATCCAATGATTAAACATTCTTGAAGCCCTCCACATAAAACTAAACATCCCACAATCAATAATGTGTATTACGAAACTAGTCACAACATTTTAAAGTGTATAGTATAGTAATTAACGTTATCAAATTATTAGCCGTTAAGCAAGTATTCGTTTGAATCTTGAACGCGCTTAGAACGTAATAAAATCGTTAGCGGTTAAACAATCACACTTTTGAATCTTGCACGCTCTTAGAACATAATCACGCGCGCACGTAACATCTCAATATCATAGACGCCCTCTTGTTAGTTGTAAATTACTAGCCGGTATAATAAATCAAAAAAAACTAAACAGTAAACACATATTCTTAAGGACACGAAAACAAACACCGCCTGAAGATGAGTTGACGAATCAAATCGAAAGTACTCGTGAAAAAAGAAGAAAAATGGAACAAGAAACTCACGGAATTTACATGCACACATTTGACCGAAATACCAAATAGAAAAAATTAAAAAAAGTGATAACAATCCCCCAAAAACTCTGTGTTATTTAATAATGTTAGCATATATATATATATATATATATATATATATATATATATATATATATATATATATATATATATATATATATATATAGCTCTTTACTTCTATCTAATAAAAAGAAGAAGAAGAAGAAGAAGAAAAAGAAAAAGAAGAAAGATAAGAAGAAAAATAATGATAAGAAGAATTTAGAAGTAAAGAAACTTTCAATGTTTAGTTATGCAAGACGAATGTCTTAACATATATTTCTGAGTTTATAGATTTTACAATGAAATCAAAAAAGATTAAATGTAGTAGTAGTAGTAGTAGTAGTAGTAGTAGTGGTTATGGCCCAACAGGTCACGTGAAAGTCTCGTAACAATATAAACATAGTCAATGATAATAATAATAATAATAATAATAATAATAATAATAATAATAATAATAATAATGTAGTCATAGTTATTGAAGCCAAAATTTAAAGAAAGTTTAAGCACAACAAAATAATTAACGATATTGATTAGGCAGGTGCTCTTTCAAAAGAAAACACAGCTACATGAATAATCTGATTAGCATCGACTATTTCTGAAGACATTTTGTTTGTTGTTTGTTTGATAGAATTCGACAAATTTAATCTTTATCTGTTCAAAGTAGACTGTTCTCGCAGACATTCGTGTTTCAAGCTAATTTTCTCTGTTGCAACTTATTTAATTATTAGTAATTTCAATTTTCAATTTACGTTAGAGACGAGAAAATTGTTTTCGAAATCAGTCGAGCCGATGGGAAAGTGGTCATATTGACATTACCTTGAAGTGATCCGTAGTCTTTGAGGTTCAAATCCTGTTCGAGTCTCACTTTCCTCTTTGTGGATTTTCTATACATGTATTAGTAAAAAGAAAGTTTACAAATGGCTAAATTGTTTAACCATGCGAAATCATATTCAAGATGGATGCAGGTGAGATATACTCACAATAGTGAACACACCTGAACTGGTGGATTCAGTAAATGTTATCATTAACTGAGCACATGTGAAACACTGAGTGTTTGTGTTCGTACAAACACATTTTTGGTGTCGTCGGTTTTCCAAAATATTAGCGTGAGAATATATATATATATATATATATATATATATATATATATATATATATATATATATATATATATATATATTCATATAATTTTCAAGCCGGCTTTCGCTTCGGGCTAACTTTAAAATATTTTCGCTACATTTTTTCCCATTTTAAAGCATTTTCTCTGACATCTTTGCCCAAGAAGTATTGTTAATGGCGAATATTTTCCACCTCACTCTCTTCTGAGCCTGCCTGCCTGCACTTATTGGACATTTTACCCTTTGGATTTTCTATTTTCGCCGCACCTGAAGTTGTGGCTTCTCGGAATTTAACTTTGATTCCTCTCTCACAACCTTTCGGGCCTTTTAACGACCTACCTATCTACATCTCATTCTCTCCGCTGGACTTTTCGACACCGGACTTTTTAGCAATCGGACATTTGTTTGCATTCGGGCAGAATTTTGCCCTGTGTTTCTTCCCCCTACAACCTTTATTTTATTTTTTCAAATCTTAAATCTTGGCCTTTGCCAACTTATCTATCCCAGCGACTTCCTCTGATGATAAGATTTTGATCTTTGAAAAGCCTGGCTTAAGGAAAATTTAACTTGAATAAATTGCCTTTTTTGCGGAATATACCTTGCTCTGAGCAATTGAATTGAATTATGATTTGACTTTTGCTTCTCTAATTCCTTTCCATTCTTCTTTATTATATATATATATATATATATATATATATATATATATATATATATATATATTATTGCCATTTCATCAACGTTTCAATGTGTGACTTTTCAAACTACCTTATTCACGTAACCGCGTGCTTCACACAAGGACATTTCAACTTGTGTCGTCGATAACATCAGGACGAATTTCAACTTGACTGCGATAGATATATCTCAGTCAGGGAGAAAGAAGAGAAGGAAAAAATGTTTATACTTCTGACAAGAGTATTTATTACCGAAAGTACTCAAGTTTAAAAAAAGGAGGTGTTTAAAGTAAATAAATAATTTATCAAAAAAAACAACAAATATCTGCGTTGTTCAGGTTTCAAATTCTTTAAAAAAAATATTCTCCTTATTATTGCCATTTCATCAACGTTTCAATATGTGACTTTTCAAACTATATATATATATATATATATATATATATATATATATATATATATATATATATATATATAATAGTATTTCATGTATCCACATAACATTTTATAAGGAGATATGATTTGTTATGTATCAATTTTCAGTATTTACTTCAACAGTGTTCGATACGTAAGCAGAGATAGGTATATATATATATATATATATATATATATATATATATATATATATATATATATATATATATATATAGTAAGCTATGAAAATATATTTATGGCAATTAAGCTATATAGAGGCTCCCGTGTTTCATCCCGGGGGGGGTGTTCAGGCATGGAGTTATTTTTACCGGGAAAAATTACTCCATGCATTTTAGCCTGAAGATTCCCCGTGGGGATGAAACGCGGGAGCCTTAAATATATTTCGTAGCTTACTATATATATATATATATATATATATATATATATATATATAGAGAGAGAGAGAGAGAGAGAGAGAGAGAGAGAGAGAGAGAGAGCGAGAGAATATTCAATTATATTTTTTATATTTCACATACGTACTACGTCGTTTTAAGCTTATGGCTCTCATCAGCGCGGGGAAATAACAATTTCGGACGGTCACAGGGCGTCATGTGTATATATATATATAATGATAAGTTTAGTTTTCATGAACATTATTGAGTCGTTAATCATATTTATTTTGCAATGACAGAATTTTCGATATTTTAATAATCGTGTCGTAACGTACAAGATGCTACAATCATAAACAATTACACGCTGCTCATCAGAAACCTTAAGAAAAATAACATTTATAAGAATGTTAGATCATGCAAAATGTACAAGGATAAATCTAATACAGGCAACACTTACGCTAATGTCCCATTCGTAAATAGGTTAATAAAATTTATATCAAGCCACCATTTTGATTTTATATATATATATATATATATATATATATATATATATATATATATATATATATATATATATATATATATGGGAAATAAAAAAGGAAAAACCAAAAGATGTTTTATGTATTCATCAACGTTTCGTCTTTATTTGTAAAACTTCCTCAGGATGATAATTTTAAGAAAAATGTCATGCAAGTACATGAAAATATTGGGTTGACATGATGGGTTAATGAGAAGAAGTAGTAGCCACTACTGGGAGCGCAGGACCGAGGTTCGGGCTGAGAGAAGTCGGTGGCAGGGAATGAAATTAATGTGGATGGCTGTGAGTGAAAAAGTGGAGGGGTGGGAGTGTTAGGGAATGTGTGTGTGTGTATGTAGTTATGAAAGAATAATATGAAACATATATAAATGTTTATATTTTTTGAAATTTTATTTCTTATTTGTTGACGTGTAATAATGCAAATGTCTTTAAACACTTCCTGCGACTTACAGACGACTTTTGTCTGCATAGTAGTTCATTGATTGTTTTCTAGATGACTGATTACTTTTCAAGTCTCAAGTTGGAACTGGCAGATGAATTTGCCGTACTCGTTGTGTACCCTAGTATTGCGGTTCCTTCCTGGGTCATATTCAGAGAGTGGGTATTGAATGAAGAACATGCATTTTTTAACTGCTTTGTGGTGATATTTGGCGAGGATCGTATTATTGGTTGTAATATGACTCAATGCAGTTAGTATTAGAATTAAAAAGAATTTAAATATTTTTTTACTCTTATCGAAATAAATTTTACTAATTGCTGGCTTTTTAGTTTTTATATGTAAAGTTTTTAATATAGTCGTAGATTAGTGTTTTGGTATTCTATTATAATTGTATTGTCTACAAGAAATTTTCTGAGTTCAAAACAGAAGTGGCCGAAAGTTAAAGAGTATACAGCGAGTACAGCATATTCATCTGCCAGTTCCAACCTTAAACTCGAGAATTAATCAGACATCTTAAAAAGATCAAGTAAAAAAAATGCAGACACGAGTGATCTGAAATATTTAATGAAATATGTCTTCAAGGAAAAAATGCTGAGAATATATATTTCATTAAATATTACGGACAACTTGTGGCTGCATATCTTTTCTAAATTGTATATTAGTTCCAGCCCGAAACTAGAAAACTAATATGGAATTTAGAAAATATCACAGAAAACATATGCAGACACAGGTCATCCTTAATATCTAATGATATATATATATATATATATATATATATATATATATATATATATATACATATATAACATTTCTATATACAAGTAAAATATGCTTCAAGCCAACTACAAAAACCTCTTATATATATACATATATATATATATATATGATATTTATAAATAAATATAAATTATTTATTTCCTACAGACATCGATGTTTCATGCTAACGCAATATTCAGTGCAAGAAGTCGCCGGGCCCGAACTCCACTCACAAATCGCCACTGACTCGCAGTCAAGAGCGTTAACCCCTCGGCCATAGGGAATCAGCTAATAATTAAAAGGGGAATTTAACTTTGTAAATAGCGAGTCGGCGGCTAATTTACACGAGCAGTTTTTAAAGTGATCAACAAACTGTGTTTGGATCTTGCATATATATATATATATATATATATATATATATATATATATATATATATAATTCCCGAAAGAGTTTTTCATGGTAAACAACTGATGATCCCTTAAAATAGTGTTAGAAACAAACTTATATAATAACTGTAAAAAATAAATTGACTTACATGAGTGATTTTCCACTGGAAGACTTGAGACTATAAGTTTTTTTTTTATATACTTTTTTTTTATATATAGTTTTAATGGTTGAGAAACTTCCGAGACTATATATATAAGAGGTTTTTGCAGTTTGCTTGAAGTATTTTTTTTACTTGTATATAGAAATGTTATACTTAGAAGGCAATACAATGCTAAAGTGTGACGGATAGAGACAAGTAAGAGCAAAATGAGACATGCAATGTTGGAACCGGTTAAATACTTTCACCCTTAATACAATGTATTCATACGCACACACACACACATATATTTATTTATTTTTTTACATACACACACCTATATTGCTAGCTACACAATGTTACAACGTTATTTAATACCTGCATCAAAATAGTCTGGTGTAAAACCCGTACGATATTATTATATTTTGGGAGCTCTTTACTTCTTCAGATCTGTGTTCAACTCTAGTAAAAATGTGCATATGAAGAAGGCGGTCAGGACGCAGTCCCGCAGAAACTACTGGTGACATTTGAAATCTAATCAGATTAAAAAAAAAATATTTTTACTTTATTTATTTTTACTTCATTTTTTTGTTTTCCCCTCTCGCTCTTTCATTTAATTTCCCTCCCAATTCAAAGTAGTTTTTTATTTAAAAAAAATACAATCTTTTTTGTTTAAATTCTAAATCTAAATTTAAATTTAAACCAAGTCTATTTTTCGTTTAAATTAATTTGTCGGTTAATACTTTTCATTAAACAGTGTATCATCTGTTGTTCGTTTAAGATTATTCTGTATATTAATATTTATTGTATTTATTGTTTTTTAAATTATGTAAATTTTATTAATTAAATTAATTCAAGCAAATATAATATGCTCATTCATCGCTCGTATCTATCTAATGCTAATTAGAACAATGGAATGGAGGTAATCCAGCTGGGTCTGTTTAATGATGGTTTAGCTCGCTTTTAAATTTAATTATGTTCGGTTTAATATTATTATTCCTCCATAACGAATGTATTTAATTTTATTTATTTTCAATGTTGTAGAGTGGTATTCTCGCCGGGATGGTTTCGGTAATTATTTTTTCTTTTTTACTATTGTTGTTGTTGTTGTTATTATTATTATTATTATTATTATTATTATTATTATTATTATTATTATTATTATTATTATTATTATTATTATTATTATTATTATTATTATTATTATTATTATTATTGTTGTTGTTGTTATTGTTATTATTATTATTATTATTGTTGTTGTTGTTATTATTATTATTATTATTATTATTATTATTATTGTTGTTGTTGTTGTTGTTGTTGTTTATTTTTTTTTGTTTTTCCATTCGGAATTTAATGTCGATTAACTGTTGGTCTCAATATTTCTTATCATTAATTCCTTATATGGTTTTAATAATTTCTTTATTTTTTATTTACTTCTTTATTTATTTATTAATTTATTTATTTATGCTTTCAATGTCTAGTGAGTGTTTAATCTATGTTACGTTATTATTTTTTATTATTAATATTATTATTATGATATATTATTATAGGTGATGTTTTGTTAAAAACCTAAGAGATAAAGACCTCTCCTCTGACAAAGAGAAATAATTCTGTGTCATCTCACGCGACACATACGACACACTGGCCTTAGCGCACCTTAGCAATGACGCGCTCTACGTACCCGTTTCCAACATTACTTCCTAACAAATCGAGAACCAGATTAACATATCCATGACAAACATTTGCAAAAAAGAAACATCTCTAATAACAATAAACACAACCTCATTACACGAAACAGTAACTTCCTACTTTCTATCACCTCATCAAGACCTACGAGACCGGCACTACCACACCAATGAAACCGATAGTATCCAGCATTGAAGGAGCACTCCACAAAATCTCATGGCTCATCTCCCATCTACTTAATCGCCATACTCCCAACCTTCCCCGGACATGTCAGCTGCTCGGATGAAGTCATCCGCAGGTTACATCTACTACCACAAGAACAACGTAAGCACAACTGATATGCCACGCAGCCTTGACGTCGTCGCTCTCTACACATCTGTACCCGCATAGACATACTTAATACTGCATCTCCTCCATCGACCTCTATTGCTTCAGCCTCATTATCACTGATATACATGAACTACTACACATAATAATGAACATGACATATGTTGCATACAAACACAACACATATACACAAATAACAGGACTGCCTATGGGGTCCACCCTCTCGAAACTGCTCGCCATCGCATTCATGGATAAATTAGAACGCCATGCCATGAATTCTTGGCACCCCCACATCTACTTGGAACACTGTCAAGTGGCTGTCAATATTTAAATAATACTTACACACAATTTAGAAGGTGAAGGGAATGATGTGTTCAATTTTATTGAGTTTGTCGACTATGTCAGGATGGCTAATGTGATGTAGGTAGATAAGGAGTGTGTCATTTATATATCTAAAGAAGGAGATTTGAGGTAGGATTGATTTGAAGGGAATGTTTTCTAAAAATTCAGGAAAAGAGAGGCAATAGTTCCGCTGAAGTGAGAACCCATAGGTAAACCAATTTTTGTTTGCATGATGTGTTGTTTAATGTAAAGTGACAGGGTTAGGGTTGAGTGATTAGATGGCATGATTTAATAACTTGAGGAGTAGAGAGGCTGGATTAATGTTGGAATTCAGATGGGTGTCGAGGAATTTGAGGCATTTGGCTATCGAGTACGCTAGGGATTTGATATCTAAACTTGACATGGTCAGGTTATTCATATTAATGTTTTGGAGTCTTTGTAGCAGATGTTCGGAGATTTTTTGTATGGACTGGACTGATGGAACAGAGAAAAGGGTTAAGAATGTCTGCTATTTTTTTTGTGCTAATTTATGTGGCGTGCTGCCGTTACTTGATGTGATGGGTCTCATGGGAATATCCAGTTTGTAAGTTTTTCGTAAACTATAGTTTGCGAGTTTGGAGATAATGTTCCAGAAGTTTAAGCCAGACTTCGCGTTTTAAACATTTTGTGGCTTCTAGTGTTAGTTGTGAAGTCGTCTTTGTTTTTACTTTTCTTCTTCTTCTTCTTCTTCTTCTTCTTCTTCTTCTTCTTCTTCTTCTAGTTCCCTTTTTCTTCTTCTTCATTGCTATTTTACACTTAAAATCTTTATCGCACGCGCTATTTTCAAATATGCATGCAAAGTAGAAAAATACAAAGTAGAAAAATTATTTCAGTAAAATTAAGAGAAATAGAAAAAAAGTAAATGAAAAATAATAATTAGAGAAAATTAGGAATTAACAAAATAGTAATTAGAAAAATATAATAATTAGAAAAATAAACAAATAATATCTACATACACGTACAGACATACATACATATATATATATATATATATATATATATATATATATATATACACGCACACACACACACACACATATATATATATATATATATATATATAGATAGATATTTAATAATATTTATGAATAAATAGTAATTATTTATTAATCAAAAGCGCTTTGATATAGGAGACAAATCAATTATTTTAATATTTTTATATCTAATAAAGTTATATTTATATATAAAAGACAAATAAAAACGTAAAGAAAATCATTAGAAAGCGATTCCAGGAAAACAAACACACACACATATATATATATATATATATATATATATATATATATATATATATATATATATAATGATTTAGATTTTTCACTTATAAAATAGATTATTCAGTGAAGACCGGGGTTGTTCTAATAAAAACAAGCTCGATGATACTCGATTACAGAGTACAGAGCATTTATATGTGATTTTATGAAGGCTTAAAAGTGTATTATCGCACATTGTTCCGTTTTTTTGTTTTTTTTTAATTTTTTTTTTTAATGTATTTGGGACCGATTATTTGCTTGTTGGCTTGGTGGAAGAAATAATGCACGAGCTACTTTTCTAAGACTTTTCTAGGACTTTCTTTTTTTATCGTTGTTCTTCCTTGTTTTTTAATTTTAACTTTTATTTTTATTTTTTTCCTCTTCTCTTCTTAAGTGACCTCAACTATTGCAACGCCACATTGTGTATTGTCGGCAGTTGAAACCAGTATTCCAGACATTTAATTTCCCTGATGATCTGCCAAGCAAGTAACTGTTTGGTAGTGAAACACGTGTAGGAAAAACATTTAATTTGAATAAATAATATTTGTAAGAAAAAATATCTTTAATGGTGATCATTGGTGTCCTGAAAGGAATGCTTTGGTAAGCCTTCATAAAATCACACACATATATATATATATATATATATATATATATATATATATATATATATATATATATGAAAATACGCCCAAAAGAAATACATTAAAGACAAAAAAAACATAATATTAAGCGGTTATATGTCCATTATAATCGGCAAATGTTATTACAAGGATTAATAAAGTCTCGGCTTAAAATATGTATTATTTCTTCTTCTCGTATTTTCTGTATAGGTGTGTTCCTCTACTCGTCATCATTATTATTTTACATTTTGTTCTAATTTTTGTACGTTTTTTCTGATAATTATAATTATATAATTCTATAATCTCTATTATAGACAGTTTATCAAATAATTATTTAAATGTTCCCTTAATTAAACTTCTACTCCTTCCTGTTTCTATAAAAATGAAATAAATTGTTATTTTATTTATTTATTTATTCTTTTATTCATTTACATATATTTTGTTCTATTTTATTTTATGAGATTTTATTATATTTAATAATTTTACTATTTTATTATTTTATTTTATAATGTTGTATTCTCTATAATTATTGATTACTTCTTATCCTTGAATTTCTTAATTTTATTATCTTATTTATTTTATTTCATTTAATTATTTCATTCTGTTATTATACATGTTATTATTTTTCTTATTTAAAAAAAAAATAATTTGATTATTTTATATATACATTACTTCCCTCCTCTCCAGGAGGTTAGGCACAAGGTCAGGTGTTGATGAAAGTTTTTCTGTGCAACGAACCGGATTCGAACATGCCACACCCAGGTTTTCAGTCCGCGTCGAAAACCACTTAGCTACTGTTTTTGTTTCACTCTTAGATACTTACGCCCTCCCTTTTCATTTGTTTTATATCCTTATTTCTTTATTTATTAATTTTCCAACGAATGTTAAGTCTGCAATATCTTGGATTTAGTTAGTTTCTCTAATAAATTTAAACTGCATTTTACTTTTTTTTTTTAAATGACTCAAAGCTTCTTTAGACTATATATATATATATATATATATATACATATATATGTGTGTGTATATATGTATATATATATGTGTGTGTATATATGTATATATATGTGTGCATATATGTATGTATATATACATATATATATATATATATATTTATATCGAGAGAGAGAGAGAGAGAGCGATAGAGACGTGTTTGGTCAACACTATAACTCATTTATATAGAAAGATCTTCCGAAATTTAGAAACTGACGCACACGCACATACACATATTTGTGTATATATGTAAGCGACGTTGAGCCTGGTCAGTACTAAAATGGGTGACCATTTGGGAATATCAAGTGCTTTCTGTGTCCTCCAGTCGTCCTGGACTTCTTGCCATTGGAATCCGGCATTTCCGACCCAGGAGAGAAATTGTGCAACTCTGCCCTCACTATTACACGCGCAGGATACTTTACTGGTGGTTGCTATTGTCTTTAGAGACTGAATGGAGGTCATAATCTCTCTCTCTCTCTCTCTCTCTCTCTATATATATATATATATATATATATATATATATATATATGTGTGTGTGTGTGTGTGTGCGTCTAACTCAAAATGGTTTGTGTAGACATGTATGTTGATCTTCAGTAAACACTCGTTGGCTGATTTTCGGAACACGTAAGGAAATTCGTCATAATGGAATTGAGATATGAAAGTGAGACGTCTCTGCACGCCTAGGCAGCCAACATTCGTCCCTGATGGAACTTTTAGCTCGAGGGAGAAAGACACATTTCATTTTGATACTCCAAACGCCTAATGCCACCGAGAGTCTATTAAAGAACCTTCCACTCAAATGGGGAGAAGGGGTCGTCGATGTGTGGACAGGGGGGAATGTAGAGGGGGCGGGGGAGACGCAAGAATCAGAAAGAAGCGTTAAGAGGGCGAAATGAAGGGACCTTTAGTTAATTGGAATGAGAGATACGTCAATTCGACATACGCGATTCGCGCTGAATATACAAAAATTAAGCGTGACTGACCGACGAACGCGTGGCATCAAAAAATTGCTATTTCAAACGTAACCTTTCACCGACAGTTGGAGTAGAGTACAAAATTGACTTCGTAATCTAGTGGGAGTGATTTTACTCTCCTCTAAAACTGTTTTCTCACAGAAGAAATGTTGCTAATCTCTCTCTACTCCATCGTTATTTCCAGGGAAGGTGCTTGACTGTGCTCCAGTTTTTAGTTCCTTCTCATAAAAAAATGCACAGCATAAACCAGTCGAAGTAAGTTCATCGGAGCACATTATGTAGAAGTATTTATAAAAGAAGCACGGGGATGTAACTCTGTTGCGATGCGACAGAGGAAGGAGCTTAGAAGATGGTGCGGGACGTCTAAGGTTAGAAATTCTGTTTTTCACCATTGTCCAAGAGGGAGAGGCTACTGGTTGGAGCCCAAGTCTAAGTGTGGCAACAGTATTCCATGCGAAGGCGATTAGTGGTGTTGTAAAGATATAAGATACTATCAGGTGTGAGACATTTTCGAGCCTGGTAAAGGGAGCTTACATTTTTTACAGTGTCTTCTATGTACTTTCAAGTTTTCATAGAATATGGACTGTCAGACCGACGAGTTTTAATGAGAAAAATGCTATCAGACATGACAATCAATGGATGGAAAAGTTTCTCATTGTTATTAAATGAAATAAGATTGGTCTTAATAGCATTAAATTTGACCATCTATTTATGGCACCATTTTACTACGGATGGAAGTCGTTTTCGAAGGATTCAACGATTGTCCTGGATGTGTGGACATTCGATTTGCCCTCGTGCCGGAAATAGAGCATGATGTCATCTAGAAATACATCCATCGCAGACGTTATTTATGAAGATAAGGAATATCAGTTGAAGATCAGGAATATAAGTTGAAGATCAGGAATATAAGTTGAAGATCAGGAATATCAGTATAAGATCAGGAATATAAGTTGAAGTTCAGTAATATAAGTTGAAGATCATGAATATAGTTGAAGATCATGAATATAAGTTGAAGTTCAGTAATATAAGTAAAAGATCAGGAATATAAGTTGAAGATCAGGAATATCAGTTGAAGATCAGAAATATCAGTTGAAGATCAGGAATATCAGTTGAAGATCAGGAATATAAGTTGAAGTTCAGTAATATAAGTTGAAGATCAGGAATATCAGTTGAAGATCAGGAATATCAGTTGAAGATCAGAAATATCAGTTGAAGATCAGGAATATAAGTTGAAGATCAGGAATATCAGTTGAAGATCAGGAATATAAGTAGAAGATCAGGAATATAAGTTGAAGATCAGGAATATAAGTTGAAGATCAGAAATATAAGTTGAAGATCAGGAATATCAGTATAAGATCAGGAATATAAGTTGAAGATCATGAATATAAGTTGAAGTTCATGAATATAAGTTGAAGATCAGGAATATCAGTTGAAGATCAGGAATATAAGTTAGAGATCAGGAATATAAGTTGAAGATCAGAAATATAAGTTGAAGATCAGGAATATAAGTTAAAGATCAGGAATATAAGTTGAAGATCAGGAATATAAGTTGAAGATCAGAAATATCAGTTGAAGATCAGGAATATAAGTTGAAGATGAGGAATATCAGTTGAAGATCAGGAATATCAGTTGAAGATCAGGAATATAAGTTGAAGATCAGGAATATCAGTTGAAGATCAGAAATATCAGTTGAAGATCAGGAATATCAGTTGAAGATCAGGAATATCAGTTGAAGATCAGGAATATCAGTTAGAGATCAGGAATATCAGTTGAATATCAGGAATATCAATTGAAGATCAGGAAAATCAGTTGAAGATCAGGAATATCAGTTGAAGATCAGGAATATAAGTTGAAGATCAGGAATATCAGTTGAAGATCAGGAATATCAGTTTAAGATCAGGAATATCAGTTGAAGATCAGGAATATCAATTGAAGATCAGAAATATCAGTTGAAGATCAGGAATATCAGTTGAAGATCAGGAATATCAGTTGAAGATCAGAAATATAAGTTGAAGATCAGGAATATAAGTTGAAGATCAGGAATATCAGTTGAAGATCAGGAATATCAGTTGAAGATCAGGAATATCAGTTGAAGATCAGAAATATCAGTTGAAGATCAGGAATATCAGTTGAAGATCAGAAATATCAGTTGAAGATCAGAAATATCAGTTGAAGATCAGAAATATCAGTTAAAGATCAGAAATATCAGTTGAAGATCAGAAATATCAGTTGAAGATCATGAATATAAGTTGAAGATCAGGAATATCAGTTGAAGATCAGGAATATAAGTTGAAGATCAGGAATATAAGTTGAAGATCAGGAATATCAGTTGAAGATCATGAATATAAGTTGAAGATCATGAATATCAGTTGAAGATCATGAATATCAGTTGAAGATCATGAATATCAGTTGAAGATCATGAATATCAGTTGAAGATCAGGAATATCAGTTGAAGATCATGAATATCAGTTGAAGATCATGAATATCAGTTGAAGATCAGGAATATCAGTTGAAGATCATGAATATCAGTTGAAGATCAGGAATATCAGTTGAAGATCATGAATATAAGTTGAAGATCATGAATATCAGTTGAAGATCAGGAATATCAGTTGAAGATCAGGAATATCAGTTGAAGATCAGGAATATCAGTTGAAGATCATGAATATAAGTTGAAGATCATGAATATCAGTTGAAGATCATGAATATCAGTTGAAGATCAGGAATATCAGTTGAAGATCAGGAATATCAGTTGAAGATCATGAATATAAGTTGAAGATCATGAATATCAGTTGAAGATCATGAATATCAGTTGAAGATCATGAATATCAGTTGAAGATCAGGAATATCAGTTGAAGATCATGAATATAAGTTGAAGATCATGAATATCAGTTGAAGATCAGGAATATCAGTTGAAGATCAGGAATATCAGTTGAAGATCAGGAATATCAGTTGAAGATCATGAATATAAGTTGAAGATCAGGAATATCAGTTGAAGATCATGAATATAAGTTGAAGATCAGGAATATCAGTTGAAGATCAGGAATATCAGTTGAAGATCATGAATATAAGTTGAAGATCATGAATATCAGTTGAAGATCATGAATATCAGTTGAAGATCATGAATATCAGTTGAAGATCAGGAATATCAGTTGAAGATCATGAATATAAGTTGAAGATCATGAATATCAGTTGAAGATCAGGAATATCAGTTGAAGATCAGGAATATCAGTTGAAGATCAGGAATATCAGTTGAAGATCATGAATATAAGTTGAAGATCATGAATATCAGTTGAAGATCATGAATATAAGTTGAAGATCAGGAATATCAGTTGAAGATCAGGAATATCAGTTGAAGATCATGAATATAAGTTGAAGATCATGAATATCAGTTGAAGATCATGAATATCAGTTGAAGATCATGAATATCAGTTGAAGATCATGAATATCAGTTGAAGATCAGGAATATCAGTTGAAGATCATGAATATAAGTTGAAGATCATGAATATCAGTTGAAGATCAGGAATATCAGTTGAAGATCAGGAATATCAGTTGAAGATCAGGAATATCAGTTGAAGATCATGAATATAAGTTGAAGATCATGAATATCAGTTGAAGATCATGAATATAAGTTGAAGATCAGGAATATCAGTTGAAGATCAGGAATATCAGTTGAAGATCATGAATATAAGTTGAAGATCATGAATATCAGTTGAAGATCATGAATATCAGTTGAAGATCATGAATATCAGTTGAAGATCAGGAATATCAGTTGAAGATCATGAATATAAGTTGAAGATCATGAATATCAGTTGAAGATCAGGAATATCAGTTGAAGATCAGGAATATAAGTTGAAGATCAGGAATATAAGTTGAAGATCAGGAATATCAGTTGAAGATCATGAATATAAGTTGAAGATCATGAATATAAGTTGAAGATCATGAATATCAGTTGAAGATCATGAATATCAGTTGAAGATCAGGAATATCAGTTGAAGATCATGAATATCAGTTGAAGATCAGGAATATCAGTTGAAGATCATGAATATAAGTTGAAGATCATGAATATCAGTTGAAGATCAGGAATATCAGTTGAAGATCAGGAATATCAGTTGAAGATCAGGAATATCAGTTGAAGATCATGAATATAAGTTGAAGATCATGAATATCAGTTGAAGATCATGAATATCAGTTGAAGATCATGAATATCAGTTGAAGATCAGGAATATCAGTTGAAGATCATGAATATAAGTTGAAGATCATGAATATCAGTTGAAGATCAGGAATATCAGTTGAAGATCAGGAATATCAGTTGAAGATCAGGAATATCAGTTGAAGATCATGAATATAAGTTGAAGATCAGGAATATCAGTTGAAGATCATGAATATAAGTTGAAGATCAGGAATATCAGTTGAAGATCAGGAATATCAGTTGAAGATCATGAATATAAGTTGAAGATCAGGAATATCAGTTGAAGATCAGGAATATAAGTTGAAGATCAGGAATATAAGTTGAAGATCATGAATATAAGTTGAAGATCATGAATATAAGTTGAAGATCAGGAATATCAGTTGAAGATCAGAAATATCAGTTGAAGATCAGGAATATAAGTTGAAGATCAGGAATATCAGTTGAAGATCAGAAATATCAGTTGAAGATCAGGAATATAAGTTGAAGATCAGAAATATAAGTTGAAGATCAGAAATATCAGTTGAAGATCAGGAATATCAGTTGAAGTTCAGTAATATAAGTTGAAGATCATGAATATAGTTGAAGATCATGAATATAAGTTGAAGATCATGAATATAAGTTGAAGATCATGAATATTAGTTGAAGATCAGAAATATCAGTTGAAGATCAGGAATATAAGTTGAAGATCAGAAATATAAGTTGAAGATCAGGAATATCAGTATAAGATCAGGAATATAAGTTGAAGATCAGGAATATCAGTATAAAATCAGGAATATAAGTTTAAGATCAGGAATATCAGTATAAGATCAGGAATATAAGTTGAAGATCAGAAATATCAGTTGAAGATCAGGAATATCAGTTGAAGATCAGGAATATCAGTTGAAGATCAGAAATATCAGTTGAAGATCAGGAATATAAGTTGAAGATCAGGAATATCAGTTGAAGATCAGGAATATCAGTTGAAGATCAGGAATATCAGTTGAAGATCAGAAATATCAGTTGAAGATCAGGAATATCAGTTGAATATCAGGAATATCAGTTGAAGATCAGGAATATAAGTTGAAGATCAGGAATATCAGTTGAAGATCAGGAATATCAGTTGAAGATCAGGAATATCAGTTGAAGATCAGAAATATTAGTTGAAGATCAGGAATATCAGTTGAAGATCAGAAATATCAGTTGAAGATCAGAAATATCAGTTGAAGATCAGGAATATAAGTTGAAGATCAGGAATATCAGTTGAAGATCAGAAATATCAGTTGAAGATCAGGAATATAAGTTGAAGATCAGGAATATCAGTTGAAGATCAGGAATATCAGTTGAAGATCAGGAATATCAGTTGAAGATCAGGAATATCAGTTGAAGATCAGGAATATAAGTTGAAGATGAGGAATATCAGTTGAAGATCAGGAATATCAGTTGAAGATCAGGAATATAAGTTGAAGATCAGAAATATCAGTTGAACATCAGGAATATCAGTTGAACATCAGGAATATCAGTTGAAGATCAGGAATATCAGTTAGAGATCAGGAATATCAGTTGAATATCAGGAATATCAATTGAAGATCAGGAAAATCAGTTGAAGATCAGGAATATCAGTTGAAGATCAGGAATATAAGTTGAAGATCAGGAATATCAGTTGAAGATCAGGAATATCAGTTGAAGATCAGGAATATCAGTTGAAGATCAGGAATATCAATTGAAGATCAGAAATATCAGTTGAAGATCAGGAATATCAGTTGAAGATCAGGAATATCAGTTGAAGATCAGAAATATAAGTTGAAGATCAGGAATATAAGTTGAAGATCAGGAATATCAGTTGAAGATCAGGAATATAAGTTGAAGATCAGGAATATCAGTTGAAGATCAGAAATATCAGTTGAAGATCAGGAATATCAGTTGAAGATCAGAAATATCAGTTGAAGATCAGGAATATCAGTTGAAGATCAGAAATATCAGTTAAAGATCAGAAATATCAGTTGAAGATCAGAAATATCAGTTGAAGATCAGGAATATCAGTTGAAGATCAGGAATATCAGTTGAATATCAGGAATATCAATTGAAGATCAGGAATATCAGTTGAAGATCGGGAATATCAGTTGAAGATCAGGAATATAAGTTTAAGATCACGAATATCAGTTGAAGATCAGGAATATCAGTTGAAGATCAGAAATATCAGTTGAAGATCAGGAATATCAGTTGAAGATCAGGAATATAAGTTGAAGTTCAGTAATATAAGTTGAAGATCAGGAATATCAGTTGAAGATCAGGAATATCAGTTGAAGATCAGAAATATCAGTTGAAGATCAGGAATATAAGTTGAAGATCAGGAATATCAGTTGAAGATCAGGAATATAAGTAGAAGATCAGGAATATAAGTTGAAGATCAGGAATATAAGTTGAAGATCAGAAATATAAGTTGAAGATCAGGAATATCAGTATAAGATGAGGAATATAAGTTGAAGTTCATGAATATAAGTTGAAGATCAGGAATATCAGTATAAGATGAGGAATATAAGTTGAAGTTCATGAATATAAGTTGAAGATCAGGAATATCAGTTGAAGATCGAGAATATCAGTTGAAGATCAGGAATATAAGTTGAAGATCAGAAATATAAGTTGAAGATCAGGAATATCAGTATAAGATCAGGAATATAAGTTGAAGATCAGGAATATCAGTATAAAATCAGGAATATAAGTTTAAGATCAGGAATATCAGTATAAGATCAGGAATATAAGTTGAAGATCAGAAATATCAGTTGAAGATCAGGAATATCAGTTGAAGACTAGGAATATCAGTTGAAGATCAGAAATATCAGTTGAAGATCAGGAATATCAGTTGAAGATCAGGAATATCAGTTGAAGATCAGGAATATCAGTTGAAGATCAGAAATATCAGTTGAAGATCAGGAATATCAGTTGAAGATCAGGAATATCAGTTGAAGATCAGAAATATCAGTTGAAGATCAAGAATATCAGTTGAAGATCAGGAATATCAGTTGAAGATCAGAAATATCAGTTGAAGATCAGGAATATAAGTTGAAGATCAGGAATATCAGTTGAAGATCAGGAATATCAGTTGAAGATCAGGAATATAAGTTGAAGATCAGAAATATTAGTTGAAGATCAGGAATATCAGTTGAAGATCAGAAATATCAGTTGAAGATCAGGAATATAAGTTGAAGATCAGGAATATCAGTTGAAGATCAGAAATATCAGTTGAAGATCAGGAATATAAGTTGAAGATCAGGAATATCAGTTGAAGATCAGGAATATCAGTTGAAGATCAGGAATATCAGTTGAAGATCAGAAATATTAGTTGAAGATCAGGAATATCAGTTGAAGATCAGAAATATCAGTTGAAGATCAGGAATATAAGTTGAAGATCAGGAATATCAGTTGAAGATCAGAAATATCAGTTGAAGATCAGGAATATAAGTTGAAGATCAGGAATATCAGTTGAAGATCAGGAATATCAGTTGAAGATCAGGAATATCAGTTGAAGATCAGGAATATCAGTTGAAGATCAGAAATATCAGTTGAAGATCAGGAATATCAGTTGAAGATCAGGAATATCAGTTGAAGATCAGGAATATCAGTTAGAGATCAGGAATATAAGGATCTGTAGTACATCCGCGTTAATGTGTCGTAGTTTGGATGTACTGCCTTCCAGAACGACCTGGCTCTTTCTTTTAGCTAAGAAATATTTGCTCATATAAAATAATTGTCAAGTAATATATCATAAGGAAATACATCAACTCATCTATTGTATAACTTTTAGTAAAGTAGTAGGGCAGTCTGGACTACCAGGTTTGGTAAGGTTATTCGTGTAGAAAGCCAACTCCGATATAATACGTTTTATTGGAATAAAAGAAAAAAAAGGGAATAAATTGGGAGCCGTAATTATTTCTTTTTCCTCGTGTGTTTTGTTTTATTTGTTCTAAGTGACAATCTTTTGGAGGTTATAGGATTAATTGTCAGTTAATACGATACCAAGAAAATAATAAAGAATTACTCAAGACTTCAACTCTGTCATAGCTGACGGAACGAGAACAATCTACCGCATTAGAGTCAATAAATGTATCCATTTTTAATTTCCCTCAGTTCGATATAAAGATTTCCGAATTCGACAAACTGCAGTTGAAAACGGTCAGGTGGTTACACCGGCCAAAACGGTCAGGTGGTTACACCGGCCAAAACGTTGCGAGGATAACACCCAAGATGCTAACAATAGTTCGAATAATCCAAATTATACAAATGTCGATCATAAAAATTCAGTAACATGCGTCAGTTTTCTCAATCAAATTAATGGTGAAAATTAATGAAAAAAACATTCCACCAATAACATTTTTTTTCAGAGTTTGACTTCGGACATAAATAGCTAAAATATCAATATTTCATTCTGAATAGCCATTTCCTTTTGTTTAACGTAAGTTTATTACAAATGGAAGCCCTGTTTCTATCAGCAGCAAATGTCAATTACAGATAGAATCAATTTTTCTTTCAGCAGCAAATGTTTATTAAAGATAAAAGTAATTTTTTCTATCAGCAGAAAATGTCAATTACAGATAGAAGCCATTTTTCTAACATAAAAAAATGTCAATTACATACAGAAGCAATTTTTTTCTATCAGCAGAAAATGCCAATTACAGATGGAAGCAATTTTACTATCAGCAGAAAATGCCAATTACAGATGGAAGCAATTTTTCTATCAACAGAAAATGCCAATTACAGATGTAAGCAATTTTACTATCAGCAGTAAATGTAAATTACAAATTTAAGACATTTTCCTATCAGCAAAAACATGTCTATCAACGATTGAAGCCATTTTTCTCTCAGTAGCAAATGACACTTACAAATAGAAGCCATTTTTCTATCAACACCAAATGTCAATTATATATAAAAAACATTTTTTCTAGCAGCAAATGTCAATTAAAAATCGAATTCATGTTTTATCAAAAAAAGTAAATTACAGATTAAAGCCATTTTAGTTTCAGAAAAAAATGTCAATTACAGATGGAAACAATTTCAATATCAGCATCAAATGTAAATTTTAGATGGAAGACACTTTTCTATCAGACGATAATGTCACTTACAGATAAAAACATTTTAATATCAGCAGTAAATGTCAATTACAGATTGAAGCAATTTTTCTATAAGAAGCCAAATGTCAATTACAGATTAGAGCACTTTTTCTATTAGCAGCAAATGTCATTACAGATAGAATTAATTTTTCTAAAAAAAAAGTAAATTACAGATTAAAACCATTTAAATTTACTGGCAACAAATGTAAATTACAGATGATAAACTATTTTTCTATCAAAAAAAGTAAATAACAGATTAAAGCCATTTAAATTTAAGCAAAAAATGTCAATTACAGATGGAGGCAATTTGTTTATTGGCAACAAATGTAAATTACCGATTAAAGCCATTTTGTTTTCAGCAGAAATGTCAATTAAAGATGGAAGTAATTTTACTATCAGCATCAAATGTCATTTACAGATTGAAACTTTTTTTCTATAAGCAGCAAATGTCAATTACAGACTGAAGCTATTTTCTATCAGCAAAAATGTTAATTACAGATTGAAGCTATTTTTCTATTAGCGGAAAATGTCACTTACAGATGGAAAACCTTTTAATAATAGCAGTAAATGTCAATTACAGATGGAAACAATTAAAATACTAAGAAGTTAATGTCAAGTACAGATGGAGCGATTTTTGTAAAAGCAGAAAATGTCATTTGCAGATAGAAGCCGTTATTCTATTAGCCGCTAATGTCAATTACAGATGCCAGACATTTTACTATCAGCAGCAAATAGCAATTACAGATGTAAGTCATTTTTCTATAAGCAGCAAATGCTAATTATATATGGAAACCATTAAAATATAAACAGAAAATGTCAATTACAGATGGAAGCCATTTTCCTATTAGCAACAAATATCAATTACAGATTGAATCCATTATTCTAGCAACAAATGTAGATTACAGATTGAAGCCATTTTTCTTTCAGCAGCAAATGTCAATAACCGATAGAAGCCATTTTTATGTAAGAAGCAAATGTCAATTACAGATGGAAGCCATTTTACGATCAGAAGAAAATTTCAGTTACGGATTGAACTAATTTTAATATCACTAGAAAATGTCAATTTATAATTGAAGCCATTTTTCTATCAGCAGCCAATGTCAATTTAAAATTGAAGCATTTTTCTATCAGCAGCCAATGTCAATTTAAAATTGAAGCCATTTTTCTTTCAGCAAAAAATAGCAATTACTAATGAAAGTTATTTTACTATCAGCATCAAATGTCAATTTTTTTAAACATAGTTCACCCCAAACAAGGCAGGCCGCCACTGTAGACGTAAGGACCTACTGAGAAATAGGGTGAAGCTTTTGGTGTGGTCAACCGTTATGGGAGCTGCGCAGCGAGATGTCTGTTTACATTAGTTTTAAATTCATGCATGCCAGTACCGTCAGGAAAACTGGGAGCATCCAGGAAATTCCACAGTCCAAGAGCACGAGTAAAAGGAGCTTTTGTAGTAGAAAGCTCTTCGGCATCTGGGTACCTCCACAGTGAATGGATGGGATATGGCAGATTGTCGGGTTGGTCTAGTGAATTTACGTCGTAAGGGTACCAGAGCAGCAAGATCATCAGAGCACAAGCCATTGGAGTGCTTGTAAAACAGGCACAAGGAAGCAACATTTCAGCGATGGGACAGGGGCTTGAGCTTGGTGGATACTGAAGAGCATATCAAGTTAGCGACTCTATCAAGTTTGAATGTTGAACTCTCAAGTAGAGTGTTATTTGCCATGACAATCGGTTGTTAAATAGGTTTCTTGTAGTTATTGAAAGTAGCTTTGTCTTTGCGGCATTAAACGTTACCATCACTTTTTTTACCCCATTCCACTACAGACTGAAGATCATTTTCTAAGGATTCAGCCATTGCCTCAGATATGTGCGCGTCGGTTTTGCCCACATGACGAGAGTAAAGCGTGGTGTCGTAGGCAAATACTCCTATCTCAGTCTCAATGATATCAGGGAGGTCCTTTATGAAAATCAAGAACTGTAGAGGTCCTAGGATGGATTAATGGGGTACACCAGCATTTATGTCCTGTTGCTTAGATGACCGGTCATCGAGGACAACCTTGATCTTTTTTTGGTAGGAAGGATTTAATTATATTAAATATGTGTCCAGTAATACCATATGAGTGCAGTTTTAGGAGAAGCCCTTCATGCAAGATCGTGTTAAAGGCCTTGGATATATCGAACACTACCGAACTAGCTTCACCTGCCTTGTTCAGTGTATGGTATATGCGTTCTGAGATGACCGTTAGGATATCTGCAGTAGATTGTGCTTGTCTAAATCCGTGTTGCTGATCAGAAAGAAGTTTAGCATTAACTTGGTGCCGGACTATCGCTAGATTGATAAATGATTCGAAGAATTTAGCAAAGATGGGGAGTAGACCGATTGGGCGGTAGGTTAAAGGATTAGTTCTATCTCCAGAATTCTCGAAGACTTGGACCACAAACGGAATTTTCCAACTATCAGGGGAACAAGATTCAGCAAGACATTTGCTGTATAGTTTCGAGAGGACAAGGGCCAGTTCAGCAGAGCATTTTTTTTATTACTATTACTGGTATAAGATCAGGCCCACAGGCTTTGGAGGTGTTAAGGTTTTTTATGATGTCACTGACTTGAGATAGGGTAGATGACCAGGTTCTCAAATGTGACTTCAGTCTGCAACGGTAATTTAGAGAGAGGGTAGTTTTGTTGAGTCCAAAGTGGAGTTTAAGGCGAAACGCTGGGCAAATAGTTCAGCCTTGTCAGTTGTCGTGCAAACAACATCGTTGGGATTTGATAGCGGATGGAATTGTCGATTGTCCATTGTTCATCCCACTATTGTAGATTTTCCAGAAATAAGGAGTACCTAGTATACCTATTCACAGATGTAAGTCATTTTTCTATCAGCAGAAAATGTCAATTACATGTTGAAGCCATTTTTCTATCAGTAGCAAAGGTTCATTACAGATTTAAGCAATTTTAATTACAGATAAATACCATTTTTCTATCAGCAGCAAATATCAATTACAGATGGAAGCCATTTTTCTTTCAGCAGCAAATGTCAATTACAGATATAAACAATTTTAATATCAGCCACAAATGTCAATTACAGATTTAATCCATTTTTCTAACAGCAGCAAATGTCAATTACAGATTTAAGCCATTTTTCTATCAACAGCAAATGTCAATTATAGATTAAAGCAAATTTTCTGTCAGCAGAAAATGTCAACTACAGATAGAAGCCAGTTTAATACCAACAAAAATGTTAGCGGAAAAAATCAATTACATACGGAAGCCATTTTTTATCAGCAAATGTCAATTACAGATTAAAGCAATTTTACTATCAGCAGAAAATGTCAATTACAGATTGAAGTCACAGACACACAGATATATATATATATATATATATATATATATATATATATATAAATTGTGTTTGAGTGAAATAAATTCAAGAAGGAAATCCAAGTATGAGAGCTCAATGTAATAAACAGAGCAAGAATAAAATAAGGAAAAACGGAATCCCATAATCCCTGATTCGATGATTTATTTTGACCCTCCGATTTCCAAATGTATAGTCTCATCGCTTAGGTGCTTTATAAACCGGAGGGTCGAAATAAATTATCGCACCGGGGATTATATGATTCCGTGTTACTTTATTTTATCACATATATATATATATATATATATATAGTTTAATATGAAGGTATTTTTAATATTTTCTAGTCCTATTGCAGGATTAGAAATTTTCCGCAACTTCTGTCGACTTCTTCCACCAAATATGAAATTATGAATAACAGTAGAAAAATGCTGTTATTAAAACAAAACACCTGTATTAATGACGTTGCATTTGTTAAAAAACTCAATCTCAACCGTTTATAATATATATATATATATATATATATATATATATATATATATATATATATATATATATATATATATATATATATATATATATATATATATATGTATATCCTATTCTATTTTCCTTCCTTCCTAAATCCATTTTACTCGCGCATCTCCAACAATCAAAACCTAACAGCCGTCCTCGCCGCATCTTCCTTTCATGATTTCACACCAAGGCGTGCCAATCGCGCCTAAAAGATCACCCGACGGAAAACGCTCCCAAAGTGATGCGGAGACAGTCTTATCTTTGTTTGCATTAGGATGAAAGGCGAACACTGCTCGCCTTGGCCGACAAAACTATGCATTGATAACCAAAAACGAAATAAGTACAAGCAGGAAAAAAAGATGAAGGGGCTTTTTTTTAGGATAAAGAACGGGTATCACAAATAGAATTGTTAGTTATTAAAAGTATAAAGACACATCTCAATCATTAGGAGACGAAACATCAAACGTTACGTCTTTCAGCACTTTCGTCGGACTAAATTTTATAGTTTAGAAAGTGCACGTGTCTCGTTAGGTTAGTGCCGCTATCAAGCACAGACTGACCCATCAAAATTTACTTATGGCGAGGGAACTGCACACGTGCTTTATTCCAGTGACGGAATTATTCAGGCCAACAAGCTGTTAGCTTGGAGAATTTATTGGAAGGAAACACTAAAGTTTATTTGTAGCTTACTTGCTATAGTTATACTTTATATATTATTGCTTAGCTTCACTCATGAATCGAGCACTGTTGAAGTAAATACTGACAGAAACCATACGTAATTTATTATCTTATGAAATAGGTGTGTCTATATACACCCCATGTATATATATATATATATATATATATATATATATATATATATATATATATATTTAAATAATCAATTGAATTAAAGATAATTGAATTATTGTTTAATAATAATCTATCGTGATAATATAAAGTTCAATATATTGAACAGAGCAATCAATTCTAGA
Source organism: Sepiola atlantica (assembly GCA_963556195.1). Classification (NCBI taxonomy): domain Eukaryota; kingdom Metazoa; phylum Mollusca; class Cephalopoda; order Sepiida; family Sepiolidae; genus Sepiola; species Sepiola atlantica. Next base: position 28,097,875 of record OY744553.1, read on the forward strand.
TATGAAAGATGAGAATAAAAATTGCAAAGATACAATATTTATTAGAACATCAAAAGTTCATCCATGGATTAAGGACATGAAGCTCCTTGCTCTGAACTTTTGATGTTCTAATAAATATTGTATCTTTCCAATTTTTATTCTCATCTTTCATCTCTAGAAATACACACACACACACACCCACAACCACACACACACACACACACATATATATATATATATATATATAATTATTTTTTTTTATTTAAACATACATGTACAAAAAGCTGCTACACTTGTATGTTAAGCGAAAGATTATACTTTTTCCGTCTGATTAAATATGTGTTTCTAATAACTATTGATCAGTTACATCGACATGCCGGTGTAGCGGCTTTTTGTACATGTCTGTATGAATAAAATAACATATATATATAAACATTTTTTGAAAAACCATAACAATGTAATTTGTTGAAATAAATAAATAACATTTATTTATTTTAAACTGAGCTTTCGAATATAAAATATTCCTCGTCAGAGAGTTTTTTTTTCTTTCGTTTCATAGTCTGGTGGTATTGACTTTGAGGAAGAATATCCGTGTCTTGGGCGCGGTTAAGCCATTTTTGAATACGTAGATAGGAGTAGACACATTATCATGACGAGGAATATTTTATATATATAATGGTTTATAATAATGTGTCTACTCCTATCTACGTATATATATATATATATATATATATATATATATATATATATATATATATATATATATATATGCGTTAATACAAACTACGGCGGGGTCCGCAATAATGGATTTTTCTCTTCACTTAACACGGACACAGGCTTGATTCTGATGCAGACTGGTTTTACAGGGATCTTTGTGCAAAGTGTCTGCCCATCTCATCATCGGTATACTCCTCGGTCATTTTTCTTTCGATTTCTAGTGCACAGGCGATTTTTGCGACGGTTTCCTTGTTGGCTTCTAGCACATGTCTAAACCATCTGAGCCACCATTCTCTCATCTTGCTCCCAATCGGTGCAATGCCACAGCTGTTTCGGATATCCTCGTTGCAGACGGACTCAAACAGTGTAATTCAAGATATCCAGCGGAGGATTTTGGTCTCCATATCGCCACTTGAAGTACGTTGCATTGATGCACTCAGAAAAGTCACTGAGGATGCTACCGTTATTGCTTAGAGTCGAACCGAGATATTTGAAGACGTGCATTCGTAGAAAGATCTGTTTGTCAACTTAGATAGTGCAATATTCGTTTTTATAGGGGGTCACATCTTTCGTCTTTCTGATCTCAGCCGCAGACAAAACTGCGCCAGAGACATCTTGTTGCAATTCAGATTTACTATTTGAGACGAGCAGAACATCATCTGCAAAAAAGAGTTCCCAGGAAACGGGCCAATGCAGGTCCTTAGTGATGACATCCATGAAAAGAATGAGGAGAAGCGGGGAGAGGACCGAGCATTGGTGTACTCCGACCGTGATGGGGAAGTCCTGTGAAATACCATACTCTTTAATGAGTTGTAGAGTAGTCTTATCCATCTAACCAACTCCCCAGGGACACCATGATATCTCAGCGCGTACCAGATCATATATATATATATATATATATATATATATATATATATATATATATATATATATATATATATATACATACATATCTATCTATCTATCTATCTATCTATCTATCTATCTATCTATCTATCTATCTATCTCTCTCTCTCTCTCTCTCTCTCTCTCTCTCTATATATATATATATATATATATATATATATATATATATATATATTATGCTAGTTATGGAATTAATAATCCAACATTATGAAAAATGAATAAACAAAAATAAAGGAAGATTACCTTTGAAATACGTGGTGCGTCTATGTCGTAGAAGTGGACATAATTTTTTTCGAAAAAACAAAACAAACAAAATCAAACATGAACGTTAAAATTCGAAATATGCTGTTGGTCTATGAAAAGGAAGGAATTATAATTTTTTTAGTTTGAACTGTAATGAAAAATAACTTTTTTTTACTTCATAAACGTATCACGTATTTCAAACTTAAACTTCTGCGTTTTCTTCACATCAGCCATCTTGGACATTAAAGACGAAAAGTTGATGAACAATTTTCGGTTTTCCTACTTTATATTTTTATATATGTATAGATATATATTTTTTCACATACGTTTATATATATATATATATATATATATATATATATATATATATATATATATATATATTCCACTGCCAACTTATCTATCTATATAATTCCTCTGATGATAATATTTCGATCTTTGAAAAGCCTTGGCTTAAGGAAAGAATAATGAACATAATTTTATTACAGAATATACCTTGCAGTGAACAATCGAAGTTTGAAATAAACTGGACATTCGTACATATTTATCACTTTTCTTCCATCTATCTTTATAATTGCTCTATCTCGTATATTGAGCTTAAACCATTTCACCATAGGTTCTATCTACTAAAAGTTTACTTTTAGTTTTATATTTGATTATATATATATATATATATATATATATATATATATATATATATATATATATATACACACTTTTTCTTTTTCTGTTGGAGAAAGTCTAATACGTGATAGACACGTTGTTGCATTGAATTCGATAGAAATAAGAAGAAATCTTATTTCTATCGAATTCAATGCAACAACGTGTCTATCACTTTCTCCAACAACACCGTTTTCGATACTGGGATTTTGTTACGTTGTATAAATTTCTCATGTGACATCGTATTTATTATAACAACGATTCTGCCACATTATCACGTAGTAAACTTTTCTCCAACAACACTGTTTTCAATAGTGATTTCTATCATAGCTCTTATGCTATTAAACCGACATTTTAGATTCTTTAACGGATGGGAAAGCATGCAAGTAACACAAATAAATACATGTAAATCCTCTCATTCCAGCCTATACTTGCTTTCCCGTCATTAAGATTCTACACGCCAGGCAGAAAACAGGCCCTTTTATGGCGACAATAATGTACGCGACGACTACTCCACCACTCGATCCAGGGTATTGGCTCATCACATCACCACCTCCCAGATGTAACATTAGCTATTAGGAAGCTTGTTCTTTCCATTAATCATCGAGCAAACGCTTGTGTGACGGAACGGATATAAATTTACAAATACATACACATTGCTCTTTGTTATAGAGTATTGATTTACTCCTCTCCAGGAGTTAGGCACAAGGTCGGTTTTTATCTTACTCCCACAAGTAAGATGTGACCCAAGGTCGGGTCGGGAAAGTGGGGTTTAAAAATTGCCTGGGTAGCCCCGTCGGCATTCCCCGGTAGGGGCGCCTCAGGCAGTAAGCAATAAACTTACTCCTCCCCAAAGAGGGAAGGCTAAGCCTGGGAGGGTGGACCTCCTAGAACTACACAGGACCGACCCATAGACCGGCGTAAACCAAGCTCCGAAGACCAAGACATACCAGTCTATGGGGTGAAGTATCTATCGGAACAGATACTACACTTTGATCTTAGCCAAAAAGCCAGATTTGCAGAGGTGCACGTTCTTTTGTGCGCAGATCGTTATGTTATGGTTGCGTTTGAAATTACTAAACGCGCCGATTTAATGGACGAATCTCAATTGTTGTCATTATTATTATTATTATTATTATTATTATTATTATTATTATTATTATTATTATTATTATTATTATTATTATTATTATTATTATTTTGATTATTATTATTATTATTTTGATTATTATTATTATTATTATTATTATTATTATTATTTTATTTTATTATTTTTTTTTTTTAGTAATTCATTTTGCTTTATCCAAAGGCTTTTAGAATATTTCCCACCATATTGACATACCGTCAGAAGAAAATGGGAAAAAACAATGGCGAAGACAAAAGAAAATTGGCTGGACGTGTTGGCCGCTGAAATAATAATAATGCCTCCTGGACAAACATGGCGTCCGACAAGAAGATACGATTTCGCCATTCAATTTCCACTCACATATAAAATCGATTTTCGATATTCTGATAAGATCTTCGAGACAAAACTTATGCATCACTTTATGAAGTTATATAAAAACTTTCTTTAAAACCATATTTGGATAATGGAAAACAGGACTGACGACCCCCCCCCCCACATACACATAATATATAAAATTATCTTGTGAGGACATAAACAGAATTACAATTTACATATCAAATTTGTATTCTGACTGTCTAATTTTTATTTTTATTGTGGTTCCATGTTATAGACACTATAATAACGTACTGCGCTACAGCTTATTTTAAAAAAAAATCACGTAGTTCAATTTTTTTAATTATGGCCGAACAATCAAAATCAGAAAGGGGGCCAACTCATATTTTAATTGTAGAATATAAAACTAACATTTTATTAAACTAAAAGTATGTTCAGTCAACCCCAGGCTACGAAGGGTATATACAGCGAGTATATATATATATATATATATATATATATATATATATATATATATATATATATATATATATATATATATATATATATATGTATATATATATATATATATGTATATATATGTATATATGTATATATGTATATATATATATATGTATATATGTATATATATATATATGTATATATATATATGTATATATATATATATATATACATATATATATATATATATATTTATGCAAACGTTGTTGAATAGCACGGAGTGTTTCTGCTTTGTGATCTTTTAAAAAATTTTTTTCCATCTTCTGAATGGTCAACTTCGTACCTCGATCAAACTGGTGTATGAAGTTTCCGTAGTTTTGTTGTTCCATCTTCCTTGCGAGTACTTTCGATTTGGTATCCTCAAATCATCTTCAGGCGTGTTAGTGTGAAAAAAGAATATGTATTTATAGAATGTAAAGAGAGGAAAAGACTATGTCTTTACTTTTTATTTTATTTATTTATTCTATTTATTCACGCCTGAAGATGATTTGAGGATATCAAATCGAAAGTACTCGCAAGGAAGATGGAACAACAAAACTACGGAAACTTCATACACCAGTTTGATCAAGGTACGAAGTTGACCATTCGGAAGATGGAAAAAAATTTTAAAAAGATCACAAAGCAGAAACACTCCGTGCTATTCAACAACGTCTGCCTAAATGAAAACTTGCTGCCTAAATACACATAATATATATATATATATATATATATATATATATATATATATATATATATATATACGTGTGTGTGTCTACTAGCAACCCCCCACCCTTTGAGCAGCAATTAATCTCAATGTATCATTCTTTACACAACAACAAGGAAACAATTTTCAGTTCACGTTTTGAAATTTTATGAAAAACAACAAAAGAGTATTTTCATGGTTTTATTTGATATATTCCAATGTTGGGGAAATTTACTGTGTATGAACATAGTCACATTTTTTTAATTAGAAAAAAAAACAGCAACAAGGTTATTTTATATAGTGTTTTTTATATTCAAAGTCAAGGGATTTAATTTTGTATCAGAATAAAAAAAGAATTCCATGTTTAAATAAATTATATAATGAAAAGAAAAACGAAAAAGCGGAACTTCAGTCAAATAAAAATGTTCGCTTAATAATAAATTAACGTAATGAAGATTTATAAAACTATATTAATATATTTTTTGTAATTTATCATGAAAATAGAGAATACCATTATCTCATTAAGAGAAAATCAGAAATTGTATATCAGTGGAAACATCTTTCATGAAAATAATGATAAAGTAAAGGAAGACTAACGACGTCCCTTCTGTGAAAAAAGAGCTGCAGAGAACAGGAGATCGTCTCCTACTTGTCGCTTTTCTTCTCTGTCAAGGCAAGTGTTGTGGACCTGGGTAAAGCTGAATGAATGACACAGGAACACATGGTTTAAATGAACAAAGGTATATATTATATAATAGAAAGAAAGATATTACAAGGAGAGGTTGCTCTCAACCGCCATTGCTGGTTTGCCTGGGAAGAAGAGAACAAGTGTCACGTGCTTTCCGTATTTATAAGGTGGACGAGTCCATTAGTTCTTTGTAGGTAGGTACGGCACCATAACACCCCTCTTCCAAGCCTTACCTCCTCAGGAGTCTTAATAACGTTTCCTTTTCGGATCTATCTCTAGGTAGTCCGGAGCCATTCGTTTTCTTTTTGGTTGTCGTTTACGTGTGACTACCTGGGGTGCTGGTAAGTTGAAGGTGTCATATATCACGTCCATCACGTCTTCTCCTTGTGGGGCGCTGTCAGTGTAATCTGACAGTCTTTTTCTGATCTGATTTAGATGTCTCTTATGCGAGAACCGTGGTCCTTTTATGATATAGACCATCGATCCGATCCTCTTTTCAATTGTACCGGGTTCCCAGAACGATGCATTGTTTTTGAACATCTTAAAATATACCCTATCTCCTGGGTTGTATTTTTTCTTCGGTACCGTAGAGATTCGGTCATAATTATTATGTTTAGGTAACAATTTATCAAACACGGACTTCACATTCCGCGCAAACATCATCTCTGCGGGGGATAATGATGATGCTATGTTCATGTTTTTTGTAATTCTATATACCTGTAAGAATTGTTGTAAAGCCTTCTCCTTAGGAGTATCACCGGCCTTTTTTAATGCTCTTTTTAATGTGTCTACGAAGCGTTCCGCCTGGCCGTTTGACCTAGGATGATACGGGGGCGTCGTTATATGTCTGATTTGAAACGTCGCGCAGAACTCCTCAAAATCTGATGACGTGAACTGTGTCCCATTATCACTCACCAAACAATCCACTACCCCAAAACGGGCAAATAGTTCATGTAGGAATCTTATCGTAACCTCTGACGTGGGACTCTTGCAACGTAGTACCTCGGGCCACTTTGAAAAACTGTCGAATACGATTAAGTAGTAAAATCCTTCCAATGGTCCCGCGAAATCCACGTGAATTCTTTCCCACGGACGGTCGGTCTTTGGCCATGGGCTATGCTTTATATGCGGTGCTTTTGCCGCTAAGGCACAGCCTTTACAAAGCTTTACTGCTTTTTCAATGTCATTGTCCATACCTGGCCAGTACACAAAACTCCTCATTAACCCCTTCATCCTGGTTATCCCTGGATGGCCAACATGAAATTCTTTCAGAATTTGCTTTCGTAGTTTTTCTGGGATGACCACCCTTTCGTTATGCATGAGTACGTCATCACAGAGTAAGAAACTCTTTGCCGCATGTAAATCCTTATCTACCAATTTCATTTTTGTTCTGGTGATAAATTCATCCTCTTGAGCTTCTTTTTTTATCTCGTATAGTGTCACCGGGAGCTCTCTCACTGCGTTGCACAAAATCTCTTTAAAATCTCCTTCTGTTTGAAGAGACGCAATCACTGTGTCTTCTAGAGTCTCTCTCTGTTTTGGCACTAATCTCGACAATCCATCTGCATGATAGATTTTATTTGAATGCAAATGTTGCATTTTAAAATTGTAGTTTAATAAGATAGTTCTCCATCTTTGTAGTCTATTAGCTGTATATACAGGTAGGCCTTTTTTAGATCCATAAATTGTAATTAGCGGCTTATGGTCTGTCTGTAAGGTAAATTGTCTACCATGTATGTATCGGTGAAACTTTGTTACTGCAAATATTATTGCTAGGGCTTCTTTCTCGATTTGAGAATACTGTTTTTCCGCTGGGAGCAAGGTCCTTGATGCATGTGCAATGGGTTTATGGGTTCCATCAGGCATTTTGTGTAGGATACATGCTCCTAACCCATATGAACTAGCGTCGCTAGCTACGATTATGTCCAATTCTGGGTTGTAATGTGTTAGAAATAACTCTGACGTAAGTCTTTCTATGATTTTATTAAATGCATCCTGACATTCAGGTGTCCATACCCAGGCTTTACCTTTTTTTAATAGCTCATTTAATGATGCACGCAAATTATGCATTTCTGGGATAAAAGCCTGGTAGTAATTTGCTAGGCCCAGAAAACTCTGTAATGTCATGACGTTTTCTGGCGCCGGCATGTTTTTTATTGCGGTAGCCCTTTCTGGGTCTGGTCTTCTGCCGTCCTTGTCGATCACATGACCCAGATATTTTATTTCCTCCAGGAAAATATCACATTTTTCTTCTTTTACTTTGAACCCATAATCTTGGATTCTCGCAAACACTTGATTTACATGTTTTTGGTGTTGTTCGATATCTTTTCTGTTAATCAAGATGTCATCGAGATACGCTATTGCGAAATCGAGTCCGCCCAGCATTGTGTCCATTACTTGTTGGAAAATGGCTGGCGCGACCTTAACTCCGAACGCTAATCTTTCGAATTTATATAAACCACGATGTGTGTTTATACATAACAGCTTAGAACAATCTTTATCCACCGGTATTTGTAGGTATGCCTCACTTAGGTCTATTTTTGAAAAAAGTCTTCCTCCATTTAAGCTTGTAAACACTTCTTCCGGGGTATGGAGTGGGTAGTGATAGTCCGCGAGGGCAGTATTCAGTCCTGTTGAAAAATCTGCACATACACGAATCTCATTAGATTTTTTCTTTACATAAACCGTGGGTGCTGCCCACTGGCTGTGTTGTACTTTTGATAAAATACCCATCTTTACCAGTCGGTCTAATTCAGCGTTTATTTTTTCAATCGAGGCGAAGGGTACTTTCCTTTCTTTCCTAAATACCGGCAGTACATTTTCTTTTAGACGGAATTTTGCAGTCATTTTAGTGCAGCATCCAAGACCGCCAGAAAAAACCTCTGGAAACGAGTTTTTTAATTCTCGTTGTAGTTTTTCCGATTCTGTTGCGCGACTATTTATTTTTTTACAAAATGTATTTATCGGCAACTTCCATAAATCAAATGCCTGCATAAAATCTGAACCAAAAAGATTATTCGAATCCTTCAGTACCAGTAGTTTGAGTTTTTTAGTATTTCCCATTAGGGACACATTTGTGATTAATTCTCCTTCAAATGTAATTCTTTCACCAGTAACTGTGCTTGCCAGCCTGTTTGTTCTTGATAGAGTAGGTTTATTTAATCTCCTCCATGTATGTAAATTTATAATGGAAACGTCTGAACCAGAATCCAATTGCAATTTTATATTTTTATCCAGGATTTTCACCTGTACATATTTTCTCATGTTCATGCATTTTTCCTTCTTTGTCCTAGTGGCTTGAATCCGCATTTTATTTCCTCTGCCCGTTCTGCAGTGCGAACTTTTATGTCCAACTTTTTTGCATTTCATACAGGTTTTAAAACGGAATGGGCACTCATTGTACCAATGTGGATTACCACAGCGTGAACAAGGGCTTGGTGGCAATTTATTTATTTTTTTACTGGTTTGGTTTGTCTTTGTTACATCAAAATTATTATTTCTTATTTTTCTATAAGGTTGAGCTTTTGTTTTTTGATGTACCTTTTTTATGTGCGCAATGCCGGACAATTCAATGTTTTTTGAGTCCTGTTTTACATTTACAAATCTTTGACAGTCCTCAGCCAACTTTTGCAGCGTAAGGCTTGGTTCATTCTCTAATTTATTTAGAACTCTACGCCTTATCTCCGTGTCATTTCCTGAGATTAAACCTTGTACAAAAATTAGACACTTGAAATTATCTGCACTTAATTCAGCTAGTCTAAAATCGTCACAATGCTTGTTCACTATCGATGCAAAAGTAGCGTAATCTTCCTCGTCTTTCTTTACCAGGTTCATGCACTTCCATCGTTTGTGGAATAGTGTAGTTCTTGGACTAAACAGTTCTGTCAATAAACCAACCGCTTCTATGAAAGTTAGCTCGCTGGTTTTCCGAGGCAAAATGAAATCCACGAATTTGGTATGTTCTGTGGTATTTAGTTTTCTAAGAAGGAGGCGTAGCTTCTTCGCATCACTCCAACCACCGCAGTCAATTTTATATAGGTCTTCATATCTTCGGAAATATTCTTCAAATGTATTATTTTCCGTGTATGAGTAATTATCAATACTGTTCCAAATTTCGTTCTGCGAAAACGTGTCGTCTTTTTCATTTTTTTGGTCACTGCGCGATATTGTTTGTATCAGAAATTCCAATCTTTCATCATACTCCTTTTTGTGTAATAAAATATTTTGGTTCTGTTGTAATAAAAGCTTTTGAAATCTTTCCTCAGTTTGTTGTTGCTGGGAGATTTAGAATTTCGTTAGTTCGGCGATTATAGACTTAATATCTTCCATATTCAACCATTTAGTTTCTGATTTTATTTAGAAAATTAATATTTTCTTATTATCTTATGATTTTATAAGAGTTCTTTTCTTTAAATTAGCGTTTGCTAGGCGCCGTTTTAATTATGAAAAGATTATGAAACTTTTCCTTTTCTCTATATACGCGTATATTCACTTATTTTTTTATTTTTTTTATTTTGAAAATTAATATTTTCTCGTTATTTAATGAATTTATAAGAAGTTCTTTTCTTTAAATTAGCGTTTGCAAGACGCCCTTTTAGTTATGAAAAGATTATGTAATGTTCTTTTCTTATACACGTTTTTAATTTTAACGAAGAGAAAAAAAAATCTGTTTCACAATTAATTCTTTCTGCATTTTAAAATATTTCAGTACAAGTCGGAAAAGAGAGAGAGAAAATAAAACTGACCTTTTTTTTTTATCGTGCGTCATTTTTTTATGGAGTAACGCACGTGTGTTCATTTCATGTTTTTGTTTTTTATCTGTTTTTAAAATGAAGCACGTGGTGTCGGTTTCATTTTTTTTTTGTGTGTGTTCGTCAAAAAAAACTCGCTGTGACGTTCGTCAAAAAAAAAAATAATACTCGCTTAATCTTGGTGTTCGGTATTTCTTTTGTTTTGTTTTTTTAGTTTTCCAACCCAGAGAAAAAAACGCGCATTCAATTTCAGTTGTTTTTGTTTTGGTTGTTTTTTTTAACTAGTTTTCCCAAACTAGAGGAACGCGCACCAAATTTCAAGCTGGTTTTTTTTTTCGATAAGCAGTTTTAAAACTTAGAGCACATGTCTATTTCAGTTTTCTTTTTCTTAAAAGAAAACAATTTTCTCGCGCTTAAGAATTCAACGTGTTTTTTTTTTCAGTTGAGTTCTCTTTTCTTCTCTCGACCGTACGGCAAAAACCTTTGTTTTTTTTTTGTTTTTTTTTTGCGTGCGGTTTCCTGCATTAATTGTGTGAGTGCATTTTCACGTGGTATTTTCAGTTTTTTTACCCAAGAGTTCGAATTGCCTCGTCGCCATTTGTTGTGGACCTGGGTAAAGCTGAATGAATGACACAGAAACACATGGTTTAAATGAACAAAGGTATATATTATATAATAGAAAGAAAGATATTACAAGGAGAGGTTGCTCTCAACCGCCATTGCTGGTTTGCCTGGGAAGAAGAGAACAAGTGTCACGTGCTTCCCGTATTTATAAGGTGGACGAGTCCATTAGTTCTTTGTAGGTAGGTACGGCACCATAACAGCAAGAAAGGTAGATCTCGGCGGATCCTTCCCAGATGTGTCAATAGTACTCTATCTTTAGTCATATCTGACTCGTACACAGGTAGAAGATTGTATCACGAGACATGCACTTTCTCGAATAATTCAACTATTTTTACTAGCAACATTAGCCACAGTTTGAATATAAGTCTACCATTTTAAATATGGAGTTAAAGTCAGTTCTAGGAGCTAACCAAAACAAAGGGGATTCCTTAATTAGAGCGCCATTTATTTCAATTGGAGCTGATGGTTAAACTTGGTTATAGAGACGTTAACTGTAACAAGCGTTTTTTCCTATTCGCACTAGATACTCCGGATCCGAAGAGACAGAATCACAAAAATCTTAATCACCAATGCTCTCCGACGTGCTGCTATAGGCTGTCATTTCGTCGACATAATTTAAACAAATAATCTCATAATATGATTTGGAAGAAGATCAATAAAAATCAGGAAGATACTTAGTCCCATAATAGATCCTTTAAGTACGCCGACGTTTTTACTATATTCTCACTTCAGATTTCTCCCGATCAACATCCACTTTTTAGACCTCTCAGTAAAAAAGTAATTTCATGGTTGAGAAAACAATGCTATATAATCCATAGCTACCTTTTATTTGCTACGTACAATTGTTTCGGCATACTACCATAACATATATAATAATGTTTCAGGTGTTAAGAGTTTTTTGGATAGGTATCTTCAGTGCTCGTATAAAAGGGGGTAGTACTCCAGAGAGGAAAAATCTAAATTGCAATCTTTACTCATTTATTTTTTAATATGTTTCGTTTCGCTATGTAGTATTTCAAATATATATATATCGAAATATATCAAATTGATTCTTGATAATCCGGATATTACAAACTAACACCCTGACTGTCTAGAAAAAATAAACAAACCTTTATCCGACTTATTTCGGTTTGTTTTGTTTTTGTTTGTGTTCTTCCAGCAACCCGGATCTTAGCATTGCCTTCAACCTTTTTAAAAACTTTTATTATTACTCCCAGCAATGCTTACAGCAAACTACCAATTTCTATTATATATATATATATATATATATATATATATATATATATATATAGTTTAATAGGGTAGTTAACACCCGTACATACAACTCGAGACCTTAACGCAGCATATTCTATTATCAAGTATTTTTGCTTAAATTTTTTCCCTTCGACATAGATCTTAACTCAAAATAACAGATGGATATAAATGAATCGTTTAGCTAACTAATTAAATATTATTTACATATAAATATATGCATATATATATATATATATATATATATATATATATATATATATATATATATATATATATACACACATTGTAGACTATTACAGAATTCGCCTGTTTAAATATACCTTTTTCATTTTTTCAATTTTTCTGATGTTCTTTTTTGTATTAAAAAAAAATGATAAATGCCCCATAGGTTTCACGAACGTTTTCGAATTCTTCGTAGAATCACCATTAAGTTTTAAAAAGAAATGAACAATATATATATATATATATATATATATATATATATATATATATATATATATATATATATATATATATGTGTGTGTGTGTGGGTGTGTGTGTGCGTGTGTGTGCGTTTGTTTATATATGTTTGCGTTTTATTTCTGATTAGTTTACGTGTAAAAATACAGGATATTTTGTTAAACAGAATTTTCGGAAACTAGCGGCTACTTCTTCAGTGTAGATAAATATGTGTGTGGGGTCAGCGTGTCATAACATCACACAAATAGAAAAGAGCCAATGAAATGTAAAGGCGTGTAAACGTGACCAGTTTGTACTCACAGCGCAAACGCATGACCAACATTCTACAGGCCGCTTCCATCTTTTTCTTCCAATGTTAACACCTATGTCCAAAGGAGGTAACAGTGACCTTTTTTCAAAGACAGAAGACTGTCTAAAGTTGGTGCGGAGTTGTGGCAGGTGTTGTGATGATCTGATGGGACACCATAATTCAAGCCACTTCTTGCGTGCACTTGCTGCGCTCATTGCTGCACTTGATGCGCTCATTGCTGATTAATTAAGCCGACACGTGACATGCTTACCAAATTGCAATTTCGGCATGTTTGTTGCATGGCTTAAGAGGTTCATGAGGCAGCAAGTTGTCTACAAAGATGGTATCTACATAGAGATCACATATACCAGCACAGCAACAGGATTATAGTGACCAACGCTTGTGCGACACGACGAGTATCAGTAACTATCAACCCAGTGACAAACAAAAAGTTCTATTAACAGTAGTCACTTCAACCGCAAGTGTGATATCGTAGTTCTTATTTTCATAGATACTTGCCTCTACGAACGCTAAAAATACATTTTCCTTAATTGCGTAACAGTTTCCGTTAGCCGAGTGGATATGGCGACGGCTTGGAGATTCTAGGTTGACTCTGTGGACCGGGTTCGCGCCTCCCGACCGTCTGACATTGTTACTTTCCTGCACTGATGAGAGTAATAAGCTTGAAACGCTAGCGTGTGTAGATATTAATAATTATATATATATATATATATATATATATATATATATATATATATATATATATATATATATATATAAGGAGATTTAGTGAATTATGAGATTCCAATTGCTCAAAGAATTAGAACAAGTATATTATGGCATACGGTCGTTTCCAAAACATTCTGGAAATACTTTATTTCATTCTTTAATTAAAAAAAACAAACAACAAAAGCTACTCCAAAACGTGTCTTCATCAGCGCCTTTAGCATCACATCTTACAGAAATTCAAGGAAAAAATAACAAGCTCGTCTTAGAGGAACATCCATTGGCAGGAGGGCGCACATAGACCAATATTGGAAAAAGAATAAGTTACAGATATAAAATAAGAATATAAAGATAAACCTGATAATAATATATATATATATATATATATATATATATATATATATATATATATATATATATATATATATATTACTTGCATCAGAGTGGTTTGATGCAAGTTCCGTAGAATATATTTCGAGAAAAAAATTCTCTTCTTCATATATGCGTTCAATTTTCCTATGTACGTTTAACTCAAGGTTGAACACACATCTAAAGGAGGGAAATGTTTTTACCGAAATATTATATAGTACGGAACTTCCATCAAACCATAGAAAAATTGTAATATAATATGAAAAAAATATTGTATTAATAAAATAGGTGGCACCTACAAAACTCTTTTAATCGTGTTTATCTGTTACACCTCTGCATTTTATTGCCTTCATTAATTACCTATATATATACATACATATATATATATATATATATATATATATATATATATGACATTTCTCTCTTTCTTTCTCCGTTTCTACTGTTTATTACACGTGACTATTTTTCCCCAAATTGCGTTCTTTGTATAAATTTGAAAACTTTTCTGTTTTTAATTAAAGTTCTGCTACCAATTGATGATGATTGTATTTAAACAATCGAAATATTTGGGTAGAACTATTCAATATGTGTTTCTGAGTCTATTTTTGCTAGTTGTTGATTTGCTTATCCTTTATTACATTTTTATTTTTACATATATATTTATATGTATATATATATGAATATATATATGTGTATATATATATCTCTCTCTCTATATATATATATATGTGTGTGTGTGTAGTTGTATTTATATGTATATTTCTGTGTGTGTGTGAAGATACGTGGAGAAATGAACAATCGAATATAACGTGTCATGAAAATAGTGAACACCAACTGCTTCCCTTTTCATTTCCCCACATGTTCATTTTGAGATGGTATGAACCGCATTGTTTCGAGTCCAGGGGATAAAATACTAATGATAAATCATATACAATGAATAGGACACAATAGCTGTCTGCGATGAATTGTTAATAGACTGTATTATGCTGACATGTCTGTTGAAAACAGCTTTCACGTCGAAATGACACACGAACCATGAAATAGACCGTAATAGAAACAAAGCAAAGAAATTTGGTGTGTTCATACCTGTCTAGCTTACACCTTCATTCCTTCCCTCTCTCTTTAATATATATATATATATATATATATATATATATATATATATATATATATATATATATATATATATATATATATACTTTCTAGTAGCTTTAATAACAAGCAGTACAAATAGCTATATGCACGATCCGAAGCACCGCTTCGTAAGATCACTCTAAACTGCCTGGTAAATAGTCGCCGATTCAGCTGTTTACATTTAAAGTTCCTCTGTATTTACTAACTTATTGGCGATGGACTGATGGATAAGATCCCTGATTGGGAATCAAAGGCGATTTGTGATTGGGGTTCGCGCCTTCCGACCGTTGAGAATTAGTTCCTAGACTTAAGATTGCGTTAGCATGAAACATCGATGTCTCTAGGTATTTTAAAAATAATTAATATTTATTTATAAAAAATATTATTGTATATATATATATATATATATATATATATGGGGGGGTTGTGGGGGTTATATGTTCGTGGTATATCGTTAGAGGATAGAAATCCGACAGAAATATATATATATATATATATATATATATATATATATATATATATATATATATATATAGCTCAAACACAGAAATTTCATTAACGCATTAGTCAAACACAGAAACAATTTTACCCGCATTTTACCTTTAGAAACTGCACATTCCTCAAGACTGGATGCTTTCTCCAACGTCGCAAGTGCAGCGAACGCGCTATAAAACTTCTCTCATCACAATTTAACATAAAAATCAGACTTTGATCTCATATATATATATATATATATATATATATATATATATATATATATATATATATATATATATATATATATATTATTGAACAAGTTCAAATGAACTTAAAACCAACATTTCTTTTTGCAAAAGTGTTCAATACAAGATAAAGCTTTATAAATATGCTCAATATAAACCGTTATAAGGTTCTACATACCTCAATTCATATTGACTGTGGCGGATAGAATTGACACTGATGAAGCCTACCGTAAGTATTTTGATATCTTGTTTATAATAACAAATATATTTTCAAAATAAACTTTTTAAAAATTCACTATCAGTCTTGTTGCAAATAGTATAGTCACTGCCGTGGTAAACAAGGTACAGGGTCAACAAAGTACAGTTTATATGTTTATATATATATATATATATACTTATATATATATATATACATATATATATGACTTCTAAACAATATATATATATATATATATATATATATATATATATATATATATATATATATTTGGCTATAAATTCTATAAACAAAAATTTGAACTCCCCATGAGAAACTTTCTAAGGTAAGTACTTGCCTGCCTTTTCCTAGAGTTCCTTGAATCTGACCATTTAGAATTGTCATTCCCTCATAAAACTAAGTATGTAAAATATATTAATGACATTTTAATTATTCTTCCCGATGACACAAAAATTGAAGACATTAAAAACAACTTAAATACAGTTGAACGCTCCATAACATTTACATAGGAAACAGAAATAAATAACTAAATAAGTTTTTTAAACACACTCATAATAACATCCAATATCTAACTATCTTTCAAAACCACCCGCAAAACTAACCCTAACCCTAACCCAACCCAGCAAAAACTATGAAACACATAATAAACTCTGCAAAACACTCCAATAAACAATCTACATCAAACGCCGGTATGAAATAATTGTCATCAAATATACATAGGGGAAACTCAACGAGAACTGGGGAAAAGGCTCAGTGAACACAAAAGATACATTAAAAATAGAAACTCACTTAACGCGCTCTTCTCCCACATTGCACAACACGACCACTAATTTAACTTTGGAGATAACTTTAAAAATGAATCTCGGCGCAGACCCCTTGAAGCAGCACTCATCACAAACTCCAACACCGCTAAACAACGTAACGGTTTCTATTATTTATCTCCGATAATCAACAAACTCATAATTTCTGAACAAATATTAACATCAGATCCTGGATAATCACCCTAATCTGACATTTTTTCCACATACATCTCGCACAATGTCTATATAAATTATGTATTTTCAGTTAATAACTCTTACATATAAAGCTACTTTTTATGGCTCATACATGTCTACATACACATATATATGTTCACTCACATATGTGGACAATTAAGGATGAATTAATATATACACTTTCAATATTTTAGATTAAAATAATTAAATTTATCCTTTCCGTCGTCTCTCTAAACACCTCACAATTCTATTCTCTCTATGAAGGTTGTTCTTACCACACAGTATAGATGAGCATACACTTATGTGCATTCTGTATATACACGCATATATATATATATATATATATATATATATATATATATATATATATATATATATATATATATTTCATATGCATATACTTATATGCACAAAAGATAATTTAATAATAATTGATTGGTTAATAAGACAAAAATTATTTAAATAAATAATAAATAAATAAATACATTTACACATGAATACATACACTAGTAAATATTATTTCCATCACTTACTCACACACACACAGACAAACAGACACACACACACACACACATATATATATATATATATATATATATATATATATATATGTATTGCATATGCATGTACTTATATGCTCATAAATAATTTAATAAATAGGAATTAATACATTCACACATAAACACATTAATTAGTAGATAATACACAAATAATTAAATAAATAAAAATAAATAAATACATTCACGCATAAATAAATAAACTAGTAGATATAATTTCCATCTATCCCTTAGACATATATATATATATATATATATATATATATATATATATATATATATATATATATATATATATATATATATATACAGTAATAATTTAATAATTATTGATTAATTAAAAAGACACACATAATTAACTAAATATGAATAATTAAATACATTCACACATAATAAATAAACTAATAGATATTTTCCATCTCCCTCTTACACATATATACACATTGCATATGCATATAGTTATATGCTCATAAATAATTTGATATTTATTGATTAATTAATGATACACAAATAATTTAATCAATAGGAATATTTAAATACATTCACACATAAATAAAAAAAAAACTAATAGATATTATTTCTTTCTTCTCTCTTTTTTCGGTTTTCATCATAATTTGCATTTCAAGAATTTTTCACGCAATTACTTTCACATAGAAATTTCTTTTTCTTTTTTCTTTTTTTAATTCGAAAAGTGGCTATTTGTTTAAACTTCTGGCCCCCATCTACCACCGGCCCTTACGCTCGTTATAACACGATGAACCAGACAATATCTTTCTTTCCGGGCTAAATATAATGAACTCATATTCAACCAACTCATACCTTCCCTCCTTTCAAAAACTAAATGTGAACTGCTGCTGCTAACACTCAGCCAAATTATCTTTCTTAGTTTTTGATTATTTCACTCAGAGTCCGGATGAGGCTCGCCGCTCTCGAGCAGATCAAGATGGATGATTGTATTATTATTTTTCTGCATTTCTCTTCATTCTGAGGAAGTCTTACAATAATAACTAAACGTAAATGAATATATAAATTATATAGTTTTTGACTTCCTGTTTTCATTATATACTCGTGCTGGTCAAAAAAATAGAACATATGTATAAAACTGTAAAAATCATTCCGTTTGAGATAATTTTCGGCTTTTAAATTGTGTAGGCGAAATATTCTATATGTAAATAACAATTACAACTATTTTTAATCATTTGTCATATTTGCATATATCAGACTTGATTGTCACAGAGTAGTTTATTGTCACATTAGGAAATTCAACGTTTCAATTTAATAGAACATTATTCGTTGAGTAATCTCAAACTCAAAAAAATGATGTGTTTAAAAAGATTTTGCAAGTAATTTAATCCTAATCTCTCATTCTTATTGAGGACAATCTGTGAGATGTGCAAAGGTAGTAGGTTTTTCTTTGCGAAGCTTCCTCTTCATCTGATCCCACAAGGCTTCAATAACGTTAAAATCTGGCGAGTTCGCCGGCCATTCAAGAACAGGGATCGATTGTTCTCGGAGCCAGGAAGTTGTGGACTTGGCAGAGTGTGTCGGTGCCACGTCATGTTGAAAAATGATGTATGTGGCGTCACTGTCAAACTGATTATCCAGCACTTACAGTAAATTAGCTTCCATGATATCTTGGTACACTGTTGCGTTTACATTTCCTTTGATGAAGCAGAAATTACCAACACCCTTAGCACTCATACAGCCCAAAACCATGCAAGACTGCGGGAACTTCACAGACTTCTTGACGCATTCTTGGTTATACCGTTCCGTGGATCTTCGCCAAACACGTGGCCCTTGGTCGCCGAAGGAAATACAAAATCGAGACTCATCTGAAAAGATCACACGCCGCCATTCGTCTGTAGTCCAGGTTTGATGAGCAGTTGCCCATCGTAGCCTCTTCAACATCTGATTTTTGTTAAGGAGCGGTTTGGTGGCAGCTATACGATTTTGGTATCCCAGTTGCTGGAGCCTTCGGTAGGTAGTGCTTCGTGAAACGTCGGCACCAGAAGCCTGTTTCCACTTTTAGTAATGTGGCTTGTTGACTGTAATCGACTTTTCTTTGCCACCTTGTCCAGTGCCCGGCCTTGTCTTTCAGTGGTGCTTTTCTTCCGTCCGCATTTCTTGCAATTGCTGTTGGAAACAACCTTAACATCTTTCTGGAGCACTTTGGTCACTACCGATTTTAAACATCCGACCTTGGTTGCGATTTCCATGTGGGTCTTTCTTACTTCCCGCAAATCGAACATTCGCTGCTTCTCAAACAAAGATATGTCTTTAGAGCGACCCATAATGAGAGATTATGATTAAATTACTTGCAAAATCTTTTTAAACACATCATTTTTTTGAGTTTAAGATTACTCAACGAATAATGTTCTATTAAATTGAAACGCTGAATTTCCCAATGTGACAATAAACTACTCTGTGACAATAAAGTCTGACATATGCAAATATTACAAATGATTAACAATAATTGTAATTGTTATTTACATATAGAATATTTCGCCTACACAATTTAAAAGCCGAAAATTATCTCAAACGGAATGATTTTTACAGTTTTATACATATGTTCTATTTTTGACCAGCACGTGTATGTATATATATATATATATATATATATATATATATATATATATATATATATATATATATATATATCGATGTCTGTAGGTAATAAATAATTAATATTTATTTATAAATATTATGATAAGCCCCCTTTACTAAAGGCCGGGCACTCTGAGTGAGTTTAATAACAAGCAGTACTAATAGCTTCATGCGAGTTCCAACACAGTTTGTTGTTGTAAGATCACTTTCACTGCCCGTTGTAAAATACCCGCCGACTCGGTATTTACAAAGTTAATTTCCTCCTTAATTATTAGCTAAAATTTCACTAAAATGATAAATTCCTAGATCACTTAAAAGTAAAACCCTTGTCATGCTTTTTGTTCAAATAGTACACATTCTAACAAAATGCCAATTTAATATAATATTCAACGAAAATGTTTCAACCTGCAACTTATATATATATATATATATATATATATATATATATATATATATATATATATATATATATATATATATATATATATATATCAGCCATCGGTAATCACCTCGTTAGTACAAATAGTTGTTCTCACAGGTATTCCGATGGGTGGTTTTCTGTTTTACACAGTGCCAGGTCGAACTACCATCTCAATATTATTGAGGCGTTAGTCATTAACAACTCTCGACCTAGCCTGTGTAGACAAAAGATTTTAAAGCATCAGTTGGAGATCTTTAATGATTCAAAGCCACCATAACGTTGAGAGATTTACCTTTTTTTTTCCTCTCAATCGTTTCCTCCAACTGAAATAAGTTTTTTCCCCTCATATCTCATTCGACTTTTAGTTTTTAATTCACCATTCTGACGTTTCCTCTCAGAGGGTCAGACGATAAGGCCTTAAGGTAATTTTAACAATTTTCCTTTTTTCTCTCCACTCGTCTGTTTCATTGATTATAATAATGCTTCCTCTAAAATTAATCCTACGATTCTGTTGTACACGAAATTTACTTATATATATATATATATATATATATATATATATATATATATATATATATATGTATATATATATGTGCATATATACACACACACACACACACACACATATATATATATATATATAATCATTGTTTGCCCGAGTCACAGAACCGAACACAGATGATAAAATCCAGACAGAAAATTAGAAATGTTATCAACAATGTCAGCGCCGAAAGAATATTTTTAATTTCCGGACAGTGTCCACCATGAACCATTTTTTAAACATTGTGTTCTTGCACGTTTCATGATTTCACTAAACTTGCTCGAAATACAGTCACATGATCATTTTTTTCACAATTTGTTTGTTTTTATGTTGAAAATGTATATATATATATATAATGATCATGTGATTACGTATATATATATAATGATTATGTGATTACGTATATATATATATATATATATATGTATTTATATACATATATAGTAGTTAGTTATGAAAATGTATATATATATAAATAAAAATATATATATGAAAATAAATAATCTGCTGTCATGTTAACACAGGTTTAAACTGGTTAAAATAATTACTATAATTATTTTAATTTTCTTTTTGATTCTGTTTGTGAAAAATATGTCTGACACCATTATTTTTTCCGACATAATGTTGAGTGCATATTGCATTGTGTATTACCGATCTGATTTTTTAAGAACTAAATCTAATATATAAAGTTAAAACGATTTTCCTTGTACCTTTTGAAGAATAGGAAAATCACCACATTCGTCACAGACTACTAAACTCACCACTGTATTATGCATATTTACTCGAGCGTGCGTTAGTAAATTGATTATTATTTTGCTCCAGCTAACACTAAATATTACTTTGGACCCACCATCTTCCACTCTCCTCCACACATACTCTATATAGGTGGTAGCAAAAACTTTTCAACCTAACATTTTAGTACTGACACTCCCGCCATCGAAATCGGGAACTAATAAACAACGTCTAAATTTCAAAAAAGTGTACGTTAATATTTACTATTTGCCTGCTATTAATTGACTACATGATACAAAATGTTATGGCGCTGTTTAGGAGCCGAAATTAAAACACGGTCACAAGGTTTAGATAAAACAGATATATCGGAGGAAAGAGGAACAAGAGAAGTAGTACATCTAGTGTAGACTGGGGTTAGACCCAAACGAGTTCAAAAAGTTCGTTATAGGCACGGCACCATAACAAAAACATTACGCACACATTTGATGGACGCTCGCGCTAATTCCGCTGTTTTCCGATAATATCGGATTACGTTATTTCTACCCATTACTTATACATTTATACTCATTTCTATTTTTAGAAAATGGAATTAACGAACATAGTTCCTGGCAGTTATTCATCATTTAACATGATGGCTATAATTTATTCGGCTATTTTACTTCCGAATTACGTCAATATACGCCAATATAATAGACAGCCTTATAAAGTTGACATTTTCGGAATCCTGCTCATATATGTTCTTTTTAATTGTTAGACATTTGCCAACGCGGGAAGGGGGAGACGGGTGGACTATGGGCTGTCTTTTTTAAATTCAACGTTATAATGTAGTGATTTTTAAATAAATCAATGTAATACGTAGTACTTTCACTATTAAATTAATGTAATACTTAATCTATTGTGAATATCATCATTTCTATTCGAACACATGGTTTATTAGTACTCTGCAGGATACCTTAATTATATTTGTGTGTTTTAGTGGTATATATATGTATATATATATATATATATATATATATATATATATATATATATATATATATATATAGTCTCGGAAGTTTCTCAACCATTAAGACTATATTAGAAAAAAAAAACAAACTAATAGTCCCAAGTCTTTCAGTGGAAAATCATTCATGTAAGTCAATTTATTTTTTACAGCTATTATATTAGTTTGTTTCTAACACTATTTTAAGGGATCATCAGTTGTTTACCATGAAAAACTGTTTCGGGAATTTCACAATATATATATATATATATATATCAGTAACACCAAAAGACGCAGCACCGCACCCTTACTCAGACTCTATTTCTTTAGCGATAGTATTACATCCGCGATCCGCAAAGCAATACGTAGCGAGAACCATGCCATTCAACTCACCAACACAGGCACTACCCTATGACAATACCTTACTAATTAACACAGTAACCACACTTCTGAACCCGGCTCCCTAACGAATTGCCCCATTCTTAACTCTGGACTCTGCCTTTACAGACTACAATGTGTTAAGTGCCAGAATTTAACATCGGTAAAACTTTCAGGCCTCTGCACCAACGCATCAAAGATCACTTGTACTCCCGCATTTCTTCTTTCTATAAGCACATCTTATCATGTGGCAACACACAACGCATTAACCATATCCGCATCCTTGCCTCAGTTAGAAACATCGGTAACATAAGGATATCGGAAGCCATTTTCATCTCGAAACATAGACCCTCTTTAAATAACAGAGCCGGGATTTGTTCCCCTTCATTCATAAACCCCACTCCCCTTCATAGATCATGGACTATGCTTTATACTCCTTGCTATTTTGTCTATGCCAAATCCCAATTATCTTATCCATCTATCCCCGTACCCCTCTAGATCTCGCCTATCCACACTCTCACTTTCTTTGTTCTCCTTATACCGTTTCATCCAGTCACCCTTTCCCTCTATCCCTCCTTAACCCACACTCATCTTTCCCTACGTATATTTTCTTATACACATTTCTTGTCGTTATTCTTCCCCAACCTCCTATTCATAGACTATGCCACGCACACTTACATCATTTAGACTTAATTCCCATATATTATACTTACACTTCATTAGTTTCGTTCACTATGCAATGATATATTAATCACCTTGTAATTAAATGTTGTGTTTAATTATACATAAACTTTTTTCCTCTTCTTTTTCATTTAACAACCTCCTGTTCCTAAACTCTAGGTCCTTGAGTATAATGGAACATCTATGAAAGCTTTAGATTGACCTATTCTATCTGACCATGCATTAATTAACTTTACTTAATGATCTCTCTTTAACCATCAATAACTCCGGCCATATCTCTTTACCACTCAAATTATAGCCCCTTAATCATTACCTGACTGTTCATCTGAAGTAAATAATGAATAAATAAAAAACAAAAAACAACAAAAAAATTAAATCTAACTATTAATATATAATATTAACTAAATTAATTTATCTTGATAATCTATTACATATCTTAATGATTGCATTTTCTGCGAGACTTGACCTTCTGCGAATCTCATGTTGTTTTTGTTTGAATACCGTCCCCTTGGCTTTCCTCAACGGTCCATTTTTAGATTTTATTTTAAAAGAGAAATTTTTACTCTCGAAATGATTTAAGTGTCTACCATTCTGAACCTTTAAATATTTAACAGTAAGCCACCAATTTACTGTCTTTATATTAACATTTTTGAAATATAAATGAATTGATCTGAGATTTACCGTCTCTTGTCATTTATTTTTGTTCATCCCATATTCCACCTTCCGGTTCTCAACATTGCATTGCTTCTGCCTCGGAATTATCACCTTCATACTTACACACCCACACGCGCACCCACACTCACACATACACACACACACACTACACACCGATACACACACACACACATATATATATATACATGTTTTATTATATATATTAAAATATTTCTATAACGAAACTAAATATAAATAACAATATAAACACTTAAAAATATAAATAACAAAATGTGTAGTATAAACGATTCGTTCGAACTCTATAAAATACAGCATTTTTTGTGAATAACATACATTTGTCTTAGACACAGAGGAAAACATTTTTTTTGATATCAAAATAGGTTAGCAAAAAATTATAGACGCAACGTTTTTGTTCATGTTTTTTTAACGGAAGTGGTGTCTAGTCAACACTGCTTGGAAACCATGAGATAAAATACTCTTTTGTTTTTAAATTCCGGTAACAGTTTTTCATGGTAAACAAGTGATGATCTCTTAAATAATGTAAAGACTAGCGTAATTTTTAGAAGCAAACTAATGTAGTGATTGTAAAAGATTAATTGACTTACAAGCAAAAGTAGTAGAACTGAAAGTGTTTTCATTTTAAAATTCTTTTTTTTTATATAGTGTTTATGGTTTAAAAACTTCTAAAACTATATATATATATATATATATATATATATATATATATATATATATATATATATATATATATATACAGGGTGACTAAAAAAA
>OY744553.1:28128591-28131091 GCA_963556195.1 Sepiola atlantica
ATGTTTAAAAGAAATAGATAAAGTGTTCGATGATAAGAATGTGCACATTTATTTTAAAACTCTACAATACATATTGCAGAAGCGTACCATGATGTCATTAATATGGGAATACTCCCCCCTCTCTCTCCCTCCCTCCCTCTCTCTCTCTCTCTCTATATATATATATATATATATATATATATATATATATATATATATATATATACGAGGAGGGAGAGAGATAGAGAGATAGAGAGATAATTATTTAATAATAGAGGTGTAATTATCATCCAAATACGTATACGTTTTATCCTTCCGGAATCTTCAGTATAGAGAAAATTATTTAAACAATTCAACATCGGAACACGTCGTAACTTTCAATTAAGAGAAATAAACCTATTTATGTCAAAGCAGGCAGAGAAGAAGTCAGCCGTCTAATCAAGTAGAAATAACTTTTTTAATATTAGACGATTTATATTATGACTGATCAAAGAAGATTAGTATAAATAATTATGTATTTCATCCTTGCGGAATCTTTACGATTCGAACTTCGAAATACGAGTAACCTTTTAATTCAATTGAGAGCGAGCTAACCAATAGAGTCAATATCTCTCTCGCTCTCTCTCACTTTCTCTCTCTCTTTCTCTCTCTATCTCTCTCTCTATATATATATATACACACACACACACACACACACACATATATATATATATATATATATATATATATATATATATATATACTATAAATATTTTTAAATACTAAAGTGTTTTTTTTTCACATACAGACGATATCGTTTGGGGTTGTTTACTGTCGTCAGTGCAGTCTCATGGGATCGAACGCAGTTCGTAGATTCAGGCTAGAATCACGAAACAAAAGCTCAGGACCACACGGATGTCGGCAATCGCCACAGACAGTAATTAACATTAATATACACTAATCTAGGGGGCAGGGGGAAATACACATACTGCCTAAAGTGGTCAACACTATATATATGCACACAAACACACACACACACCCACACACACACCCCCCACACACACATATGTATCTCTCTTCCTTCATTTATCTGTATAATTGCTCTATCTCGTATATCGAGCTTTAACCATTTCACTATAGGTTCTATTATCATAAGTATACTTTTAGTCTCATATTATATATATATATATATATATATATATACATATATATATATATATATATATATATATATATATATATATATATATATATATATATATATATATATGATAATTTTATTTACACAGACATGTACAAAATCTGCGACACTGGCATGTCGATGTTATCGATCAACAGTTACTATAAACTGAGATCTCATCAGGGAGAGTTAGAATCCGATCTTAACCTCAGATCATATTTGGATCAAATATGATCTGAGGTTAAGATCGGATTCTAACTCTGCCTGATGAGATCTCAGTTTATAGTAACTGTTGATCGATAACATCGACATGCCAGTGTCGCAGATTTTGTACATGTCTGTGTAAATAAAATTATCATATATAAAGCTCTATTTTGATATTGAGCACTTTTTATAAACCCGGTTAAAATTCTCTGGATTACCACCCTGTGGATATTTTTCACCTGGATTATTACCATTATTATATATATATATATATATTGAATTGCTTGTCTTATATTATTTAATTATCTTTCAACAATCAGGCTGCAGTCTATAAACATCATGACTACCATAGTCATGATATCGATTCTATGACTTCGTATCTATGGCTGTAATGGTGTCTGTGGACTGCGGTGTTCTGTCTGAGAGAGAGAGAGAGAGAGAGAGACACACACACACACACGCAGAGAAAGGGAGAGAGAGTGGGAGAGAGGGTATATGCATGTGTATACATATAACTATTATTTTCAACCGAGAGACACCTGATGTAACGCATACACACACACTGTGTGTGAAATTGCGTGTCACTGGTTCCGACTGTAAGTTGCCCAGACAAAGGCGGACTTGTCTTTTGTACTTGAAAGTTAGTACGAGATCAAAGCCGAACATGAATATAAAACCCTCCCAATATTGCAATATTAAAAACGGAGAATATAGTTAACTTGTTCAGTCATCACGGATGCAATTAAGTGTCTTCTTGTTACTAGGCAAAACCGAATCGAAAGACACACTCAGTACAATAGCCATAATCACGAATATAATTAATTTGACAAGGAAATTGCAGACTACGCCGCCATCACCAATGGCACACCAGGGAGCGGCCGTGTTGTGGGAAATAACAATTCTTTTTTGACGATTGTTTTGAGAAAATGTTATTTTAAATAATGTCAACGTTTGTATGCAATGATGGTGCGAGCAAGGGGGCACCTGTAACATAAATTAACAGCCAATGCACACGAAGATTGCAACCATTTGCTATAATCTGGATCTCCAAACGTTTTTCTATGACAAAGCTAACACAATGTATACTAATAAATTGCGATAAGCCTGGAACACTCTTGGTATTTGGCAATGGTGAATTCTTTCAGGATCTATCTATCT
>OY744553.1:28133591-28163591 GCA_963556195.1 Sepiola atlantica
TATGTATATATATATAATGTTAGGTTTTACTACTTTGAGCACTATGGAAGCTTACACGCAACACAGTTATAAAATATATAAAATTCGGTTGCAGTTCGAGGTCCCAGAGTTCTGATTTAAATAATGAAAGAACACGGACTGGGGTTAAAAGTTATTATAGAAAAGCAGAAAACAAGTAAGAAACAACACAAGACGACCAAGTTAGAAGTTTAAATACAAATGTTTATTTGTATAAAAATACAAGATATAAATATATACAAAAAATAAAAATCTAATGTAGTAAAAGCTGTATTAAAATCTATATTAAGCCGAGGAGGAAATCACATATTTAAATAAACAATATCAGTTTATGAGAAAAGTGATGTTTTAATTACAGTATGCAAGTGCGCGGTTCAGAAAATAATCTACATTAAAGTCAAATAGTATGGAATGTATGAGGTTCTTTCCATGTGAGTATGTTTGTAAACATGACTAAGAGTCAGTATGTAAAGTATAAAGTGAGTCCGATAAATACCAGACGGTTAACTTTGGATAACAGGGTTGGCGCTACACAATCTTCAGTCAGGACCATCTGTTGGGATATCGAATTATAATCACAAGCAATATGGAACGGGTTTAAATCTGGTGATTTTATTCAAGTAATTGGATAAGGATAATAATGGCAGTTTACTAATCAGACAGGCTGGTAGATATTTTAATTCGGTTCTCATAATTCAAATTCAAATTTTCGCTTGCAATTGAAATAACTCATGTCAGTCAAAATTGTTCTAATAATGCGTTTTCATACTTGAAAATCGTTTTCTTAGCGGGGCCATTTTCCCACTAATATTTGATGTTGGACGATAAATGCGTTTTTCTCTTTTCTCATCGTCTTCTTCTTCTTCTTCTTCTTCTTCTTCTTCTTCTTCTTTTTCTTCTTCTTCTTCTTCTTCTTCTTCTTCTTCTTCTTCTTCTCCTTTATCTTCTTCTTCTTCTTCTTCTTCTTCTTCTTCTTCTTCTTCTTCTTCTTCTTCTTATTATTATTATTATTATTAGTAGTAGTAGTAGTAGTAGTAGTAGTTATAGTAGTAGTAGTAAATACGTTGACCGACCGAGGCCAAAAAGAAAATGTTAATGAAATGTCAGCTCTTACTTTTTAGAACTTCTACAATTATCGGTCACGTGACTGAGAGCGTGGGTGGATCAGCTGATAGCAAATCTGGTGACAGATCGGGTGTACGAAGCCCGTCGCGGAGTTCGTGATCTGCATTTGATCGGGATAGAACACGGAAAGGTTACATGAAATGGTGTGACTGTGCTTTCTGTGACGTCTATCGTTTCTTATCGCCCATAAAATGCTGTAGGAAATAATATAAATTAATTATATTATTTGCACGTGGTTTCATCAAATTAACTATTAAATTCTTAAACTGAAAGTCGTAGTATGTAGCAATATATATATATGAAATAATTTTTATATTTTATGTTAAATATTTAAAATTTTTGATCCACATGAACATGTGTTTCCGGGAATCATCAGTGTTAAGCGTGCCTGTTCTGCTTGTCGCACGATCCGAACTCCAGACCCAAATCACCCTTTACCTATCAAGTCTGAACTTATCTAACGTTGCGGCCAACCCAAAAGCCATTAGAAAGAAGCGAATGTACATCTATTTATGTATTTACAAGCGGACATATATAGCAAGCTGTAACAACAGTGTTCAAGAATCGAATTAGACGAAACATCGTATATATATATATATATATATATATATATATATATATATATATATATATATTACTATTTCATGAATCCACATGAAATTTTATAAGGAGATACAATTTTTTATGTGACAATTTTCAGTATTTACTTCAACAGTGGTCGATACGTAAATAAAGATAGGTATATATATATATATATATATATATATATATATATATATATATAATCGGCGATTCTACTCACTGTACTATGCTTTATATAAACATTGTCAGCCACTAGACAGTGGTGCACTTGTATATTTACAAAGAGACCCCCTCTCTTTCTCTGTATATATATATATATATATATATATATATATATATATATATATATATATATATATATATATATATATATATATATATATGTATATATATATATATATATATATATACATATATATATATATGTATATATATATACATATATATATATATGTATATATATATATATATATATATATATATATATATATGAAGGAAGAGAGATAAAGATGTGCAGATGACACATCTATTTCATATTTGATTGTTCAATGCAAAGTGTACTCGATAAATAAACATGTTTTTATCGAGTACACCTTGCATTGCACAATCCAAGATGAAATAGATTTGTCGTCCACACATATGTATCTCTCTTCCTTCATTTATCTTTATAATTGCTCTATCTCGTATATCGAGCTTTAACCATTTCACTATAGGTTCTATTATCTAAGTATACTTTTAGTCTCATATTATACATATATATATATATATATATATATATATATACATATATATATATATATATATATATATATATATATATATATATATATATATATATATAATCCAGGCAACGTTAACATCCTCAGAATAGGAATCCAAAGAATTCCACCTGGGCCCATAAAAAGTTCTCAATAATAAATAGAGCTTTTATATATACAGTATTTATTTATACAGAAATATTTATATTTCTATATTTTCATATTCGATTTTATATCTCATTTTACTCCATTTCATTTTATTTTATTCCATTTTATATTTGATTTTCAACGGTCTCAAATAAAACCACGTGACTTTCCAAATTTAAAATTTTCCTTTCTTTTCTTTTCTTCGCTATTTCATCTTTCCATAAATATGATCTGAGGTAAGAATCGGATTCTAACTGTGCTTGATGAAATCTCGGTTTATAACAGCTGTTGATCGATAACATCGACATGCCAGTGTCGCAGATGTTGTACATGTCTGTATAAATAATATATATATATATATAAGTAATAGAACATAGACTTATATTAACACATACTATATATATATATATATATATATATATATATATATATATATATATATATATATAGTATGTGTTAATGTAAGTCTATGTTCTATTACTTATAAGCCGTTTCTTTCTTCCGCAATGTTTCGAATCGATGTGCGTGTCAATAGTTTGGTGTCAATCACGTGTGATTATTCGTGTTCTTGAAAAGTCGCCAAGTGCGAATGGCGGGTGGTAAGACTCTTCTGTGCATGCCCGCCATGCCGATCGCCATGATGGATATATCGGCCACCGGAACGACAGAAATGGACATGATTTCACCTCAGCCGAATGCAGACAGCACGCTACGGAAACGAACCATTACGCATTTTACTGATGCGCTTAGTTGCATCTTAGCTGGATATACGTTCACGCAACTTCAGATGACATGTGGTATGTAATATATATATTTATATATATATATATATATATATATATATATATATATATATATATATATATGTGTGTGTGTGTGTGTGTGTATATACACACACTATACTATAACACTGGGTAAGCAGATTGGTAAAAGCATTATTAATTGCTATATATATATATATATATATATATATATATATATATATATTTGGCTCACGACAAATGAAACGGATCGTAAAAAATATATCTCACAGAAATGTGAAAAAAACAAAAATATTTATTTTTAAAACATGGTTATTGGAATATAAAATGAACCTGACTTGTATATATATATATATATATATATATATATATATATATATATATATGTGTGTGTGTGTGTGTGTGTGTGTGTGTGTATGTATGTGTATATACACACACTATAATATAATACTGGGTAAGCAGATTGGTAAAAGCATTATTAATTGCTTTTACTCTGTTTCCCTGTGCTTGATGTATGCTACAAGACTTCTTTTCGTAAGGATAGTGTGCTGTTTCATCCATCAGAGTAATGGTGTTTACCGTTTTGAATACCAGCGTGATGCTACTTATATTTTGGCGTACTTCCTTGCATTTTCAGATCTGCATAAACCAGCAGGTTCCATCTAAGATCTGACAGGGAAAGGCAAGATTCTTTATCACCCTTCCACTGCGACTTTGGACTCAGCTATTGGCCAGCATTTTGTTGAAATTCAATGCTGTGCCAGCAACTATATAATAGAGCGTTTTAGAATGTTGCATAGAGAGCATTCAAAAATGATTCAGTCTGCGAAAGGTGGCTGATGATTTGAGCGTCTAAAATACCAGTCGAGAATACGTTCTCGACAATCAGTTCGGCAGAGACTGGTTATTTCGGTGGACTTTATCCGTCCACTGAGGTATTTACGTCTTGGGTAGTCCTAGGAGGTCAGCACTCCTCGGTCCTGCCTTCCCTTTTTGGGAAGCAGGTTGGTTTATTTTTATAGGTCATCCTGGCTTTACCACTTGGGTGCTGGTTTCTCCACCACCTTCCGGCCTTGTGTCACTACTTCCAGCCGTGGCAAGGAAGTAAAAAAAAAGAAGCAGATTCTAAAAATCATTTAAAAACTTTTACTTTCTTTTTTGCCAGGAGAAAAGTTTTACATTTTTTCCGGTTACTTTGATCTCCCACCGCCGTTTTTTTTTCTCATCCAACGCTGTGCAATTTTAATCGTTTCTAAACAACTATTTGATTTAAAATGGACTAATTATAATCGCCTATCGGTATTCCCTGGCACTTTAATTTAACATGTGCTCTTTATTTTCGTTAATATTGTTAATTCATTTATACTATTGGTTTCTCTTGACTAGATGATAGTCGAAAGAGCTCTATAGAGTTTTCCGCGAATTATTTCCAAAAGTATTTATAAATTTTGTAACTCCAAAGATTTGCTTATATATATATATATATGTATATATATAATTATTTATATTTATATAGACATATACAACATGCCGCTACACTTGCATATCGATGTTATCGATCACTATTTATTAACGTAAACATCCAGAAAACACACATTTTAGCGCGGGTCCCAATGTAAAAAAGCAACAACATCTTCTCCTTACCTATATATATATATATATATATATTTCAAAATTTATTATTATATAATTTTATGTTACACTGAATAATATAGTTTACAATTGTCAAACACAATCTTTAAACTAAACTTAATTTCAGGTAGTTAAGTTATAAAAACAAATACTTATTTTCAGAACCTCAACCCCTGGCAAAAATGTAAACATAAAATCGTCAAGAAGAGTACAAAGTCTATTAATCCACCACTTTATCAAGAATATATGTATATGTATAAATATATATATATATATATATATATATATATATATATATATCCTCTATCTACTCTCTCTCTTTATATATATATATATATATATATATATATATATATATATATATATATATATATATATATATATATATATATATATATATATCAGCTTCAAATAAGCTACAAATCAGCTTCAAATCAGCTTCAAATCAGCTTCAAATCAGCTTCACATCAGCTTCACATCAGCTTCACATCAGCTTCAAATCAGCTTCACATCAAGTTCAAATCAGCTTCACATCAGCTTCAAATCAGCTTCAAATCCGCTTCACTTTAGCTTCAAATCAGCTTCAAATCAGCTTCAAATCAGCTTCAAATCAGCTTCAAATCAGCTTCAAATCAGCTTCAAATCAGCTTCCAATCAGCTTCACATCAGCTTCACACCAGCTTCACTTTAGCTTAAAATCAGCTTTAAATCAACTTCATATCAGCTTCAAATCAGCTTAAAATCAGCTTCACATCAGCTTTACATCAGCTTCAAATCAGCTTCAAATCAGCTTCACATAAACTAAAAATCAGCTTCAAATCAACTTCAAATCAGTATTACATCAGCTTCACTTCAGCTTCAAATGAGCTTCAAATCAGCTTCACATCAGCTGCAAATCAGATTCACATTAGCTTCAAATCAGCTTCAAATAAGCTTCAAATCAGCTGCAAATCAGTTTCACATCAGCTTCACATCAGCTTCAAATCAGCTTCAAATCAGCTTCTAATCAGCTTTTAATCAGCTTCAAATCAGCTTCAAATAAGCTCTACATCAGATCCAAATCAGCTACACATCAGCTTTACATCAGCTTCAAATCAGCTTCACATCAGCTTCACATTAGCTGCAAATATTCACATCAGCTTCACATCAGCTTCAAATCAGCTTCAAATCAGCTTCACATCAGCTTCACATCAGCTCCAAATCAGCTTCACATCAGCTTCACATCAGCTTCAAATCAGCTTTAAATCAGCTTCACATCAGCTTCAAATCAGCTTCACATTAACTTCACATCAGCTTCAAATCAGCTTCACATCAGCTGCAAATCAGCTTCAAATCAGTTTCACATTAGCTTCAAATCAGCTTCAAGTCAGCTCTACATCAGCTTCACATCAGCTTAAAATCAGTTTCTAATTAGCTTCAAATCAGCTTCACATCAGCTTCACATCAGCTCTACATCAGCTTCAAATCAGCTTCACATCAGCTTCAAATCAGCTCCAAATCAGCTTCAAAGCTTCAAATCAGCTTCAAATCAGCTTCACATAAGCTTCAAATCAGCGTCAAATCAGCTTCAAATCAGCTTCAAATCAGCTTCACTTTAGCTTCAAATCAGCTTCAAATCAGCTTCACATAAGCTTCAAATCAGCTTTAAATCAGCTTCACATCAGCTTAAAATCAGGTTCAAATCAGGTTCAAATAAGCTTCAAATCAGCTTCACATCAGCTTCACATCAGCTTCAATGCTTCACATCAGCTTCACATCAGTTTCAAATCAGCTTCAAATCAGCTTCACCAGATTCAAATCAGCTTCAAATCAAATCAGCACATCAGCTTCACATCAGCTTCAAATCAGCTTCAAATCAGCTTTAAATCAGCTTCAAATCAGCTTCACATCAGCTTTAAATGAGCTTCAAATCATCTTAAGATCAAACAGAGCTATTGTAGAATAGGTTGAAACAAATACATTTATAAATTATTTGTATCAGTTTCAAGAATCCTAGATTCACAAAGTTTTTGCGTACTATTGTTTCTAAGAAAATATACATTTAAATTTTTTCAAAATGTTTAATTCCAAAGTGTTGTTTATTTGTTATTTAAAATCATTTAATGTTTTTATTGTAAATTATAATTGTAATTTGAAGTATAACTATTCTTACATATTTTTCAGTTTTACTTATATTGAATTACTTTCGACTAGTACAATTCACAAACATGAATTAACTCCAACATGTGGGATATGTTTAGTTCTATACTAGATATCTCTTTTAATAACGTTTAATCCTTTTACCTTATTTAAATAGCATCTTACTCGTATTGATATATATATATATATATATATATATATATATATATATATATATATATATATATATATATATATATATATATATACTATTTCGTCATTATTATAATGCCCACGCCATTCTTTCTTTGATTTTTAACATTTTAAATTTTATATAAAATATATACAATATTACATTACTTCTAGTGTGTTAATTGGTATCTCTACTAAATTGCTAAATAAAAACTTTATTGGAGTTACTTCTTTTTTCTGGTTAATAATGTTTAAGTATTTTTATATATTTAATTTGTGCTTATATTAAAATACGTTTTGGCTGGTGCCATTAGCCTACATGAGTTTATCCCAACATTTAAGACATTCTACATTCTACTCTAAATAGTCCCGTTAAACTAACGGTATTCTATTACCTTATCTAAATTATATCTCACCATTCTAAATATACATATTTTTGGTTCATTACTTATAGACTATAACAATTAGACTGTTTCATATATTAATAGGGATCCATTGGACATATTCAAGACGTATTAATTAGAATTTCAGATATTCAAATCGAGTTCAAGAAATAAATAGTCAACACATCGTCCATATGTACGCACGTTTCTTACATTTAGCTTTATTCATTATCAAAATTGAAGTTTAGTAAAATTTCTAATAGATAAAGAATTCTCAGCGGTCTATTAACATTCAGAATGGTAATATAGATGCGCCCTTATACGGGTAAGTAAGAATTTATTTATTTTTACTGCAAAAATACAAAATTATTTTTTTCTCACTCTTTCTTCTTCTCTCTCTCTCATATATATATATATATATATATATATATATATATATATATATATATATATTAGGGCAATTACAAAGGGAAGACATGGTTTATCTGCCATGATTAAAAGATACAAAAGCGAAAAAATGTTCCAGCCGACCGGTTTCGCCCACACTTAACGAGAGCTATATCCTGTGATTTTAAAAAGAAGAGAATGTAGAGACAAGAAAAAAAGGAAAGTATATATTTAAAACAAAGAGAGCGGTAAGTTATTTACAATGGGTGATGTGTCTTAGAGACAAATCACACTCAACCCCAATTAACACTCCTTTTGTTTACACAGGGAAGGCCCTTTGGGATAGTGGAAAATAGAGTGAGCACCACTCAAGATAGCAGATTAGTCAATGCTGAATTTCGTTGCGTACGACTGATTTTTAAGGCAATGGTCGATTATAAAAGATACGAATGCATTTTTTAGAACGTCCGTTGACCGGAATGTTCCATTCATAATTTTACAATGGATGTGTTGATGTACTCTGTTTTCCAATCTTAATGTCGTCTACCCACGTAGTTTGCACTGCAACTAGATTGAAAATGATAAATCAAATTATTTTTTTTGTGGAGGGTAGAACTTACTTCGAGAGAACATCAACACGGGGTTTGTACAGAACGAACACGAACGTTTGAAGCAAAATAGCAATTTTCCACTGCTGAGCTAATTTGTTTGGCGAACTCTACTTCCAATACCTAATCAAGACAAACTAATATAAATCTAATATTTAGTCGCCGTATTAGTTTTTATTTCAGAATAATTGACTACTTTCATTTTGATGACTGACCTAATCACATCCAGAGGGTAGCTATTATTGGACAAAGTATTAGTAATAATTTTCATTTGGTCGTCCAATTTTGATTTTGAACAAATCATAAAGGCTCCGTCTGTTAAGTCCAAATGAAATTGAACTTTTGTTTGCTCGGACAAAATAAATCCCAACGAGTATACATAAAGTTTACGGTAAATTGATGTAAGGTAACAAGATGGAGTTTTCGTTACCAATACATCGAGGAAAGCTAGACAGGAATGACACTCTCCTTCATAAGTATACTTTAATGCGGGATGCATATTGTTCAATAAGGAGAAGAATGTATTCGCCTCCGTTTATCTACTCTTGGGTCACATCTTACTTGTGGGAGTAAGATAAAAACTGGCCTTGTGCCTAACTCCTGGAGAGGAGTAAATCAATACTCAATAGGCAAAATGCGCCGTGTACATATCGAAAGTAGACGTTCGCTTTCATAGATTCAGATAGTAATTCTTTCCTATAGAGACCGACAAAAATGTTCGCCATCGTTGGACCTAGGACTGAGCCTATGGAAATACCATCTATTTGCCTATACATTACATCGTTAAAACTGAATTCAACGGATGTAGTGGCATATGTCATTAGCTCAACGAACATGCTCCCAGGAATTGAAGGGGGCGATAAATAACTACGATATAAAAAAATCAGCACAGATGTCTATTGTTTCCAAAATAGGGAGACAGGTAACTAGGTTAGTAATATCATAAAAACAAATACATTTATCAGTAACTAGGTTAGTAATATCATAAAAACAAATACATTTATTAATAACTAGGTAAGTAATATAATAAAAAATACATTTATTAGTAACTAGGTTAGTAATATCATAAAGACAAATACATTTATTAGTAACTAGGTTAGTAATATCATGAAATAAATACATTTATTTGTAACTAGGTTAGTAATATCATAAAAAACAAATACATTTATTAGTAACTAAGTTAGTAATATCATAAAGGAAATACATTTATTTGTAACTAGGTTAGTAATATCATAAAAACAAATACATTTATTAATAACTAGGTTAGTAATATCATAAAAACAAATACATTTATTAGTAACTAGGTTAGTAATATCATAAAAACAAATACATGTATTAGTAACTAGGTTAGTAATATCATAAAGGAAATACATTTATTTGTAACTAGGTTAGTAAAATCATAAAGACAAATACATTTATTAGTAACTAGGTTAGTAAAATCATAAAGACAAATACATTTATTAGTAACTAGGTTAGTAAAATCATAAAGACAAATACATTTATTAGTAACTAGGTTAGTAAAATCATAAAGACAAATACATTTATTAGTAACTAGGTTAGTAAAATCATAAAGACAAATACATTTATTTGTAACTAGGTTAGTAATATCATAAAAACAAATACATTTATTAGTAACTAGGTTAGTAAAATCATAAAGACAAATACATTTATTAGTAACTAGGTTAGTAAAATCATAAAGACAAATACATTTATTTGTAACTAGGTTAGTAATATCATAAAAACAAATACATTTATTAGTAACTAGGTTAGTAAAATCATAAAGACAAATACATTTATTAGTAACTAGGTTAGTAAAATCATAAAGACAAATACATTTATTAGTAACTAGGTTAGTAATATCATAAAAACAAATACATTTATTAGTAACTAGGTTAGTAAAATCATAAAGACAAATACATTTATTAGTAACTAGGTTAGTAAAATCATAAAGACAAATACATTTATTTGTAACTAGGTTAGTAATATCATAAAAACAAATACATTTATTAGTAACTAGGTTAGTAAAATCATAAAGACAAATACATTTATTTGTAACTAGGTTAGTAATATCATAAAAGAAATACATTTATTAGTAACTATGTTAGTAACATCATGAAAGAAATACATTTATTAGTAACTAGGTTAGTAATATCATAAAAACAAATACATTTATTAGTAACCTTAGACTGTTGAATGTAAATTGCAAAATAAAATGAAACTTTACTATAGTGCTCTAATACTGGTTGTAAAATATCAAATATCCATCTTGCAACCTTGTGTTGTGATGACTCTACCATAGAAAGGGTAGGTCTTAATGGGATATCCGCCATGTACGTCTGGGGTAATCCATATAGACGTCGATGGATAGAGTCAGAGGGTCTAATCTCACTAGCAATATCAGAATAAAGTACACCACATCTTACCCATTTTGCCAATTATTTTTTTTTTTGGCGGGGGGGGGGGTACTTGGTTTCTTAGGAAGCTGTTGCATTATTAGTGCTGACAACTTGACCAATTTTCCCGTGTCATTCAAGCTAACCATCATTTTATCAACGTAATCTTGATGGTTTAACACAACCCCCCCCCCCCCTGAACTTTTGTACGGTCTGGTTATTACCAGGGACTTATTTTGTAGTAGACTTTTAATGACGGAAAAGTGTTCCTCCGCCATTTAAACTCTGAATGGGATACTGGTGTACTCGCATAGCTGTGATCAAAGTCATTCAATCTAGCCTAAAGATCCTCTACTTTTGTCTCAGAAATAGGTGGAAGTCTCACTGCCTGAGAATTTAGAATTTCAAAATTTGAAAATATTTCTTCACGTTAAACACTAGATGCTGGAATAGAAAATTCCAATCCATAATCCAGTATTACAAGTTCCACAGAAGACAACTTCTTTTTTTCTACTATATCTTAATCATGGAAAATAAAGCATGTCTTCCCTTCGTAATTGCCCTAATTGAATTATCTACCCGAAAACAATCATGATATATATATATATATATATATATATATATATATGAATTTTCCCAAATTCATAACTACCAGCGACCATGCACGATTTAAGTTCTATTTAAAACAGGCATTTGCACTATTAGTCCACAACATCGGACGAGACACTTCTACAAAACCAAGAAGGATTATTACGAATAAAACAAAGGTTTATACCTTTTATTTGTCTAAGCTCTGTCGAGGCTTGTTATATCAACTGAAATATTAGATAAAAAAGTCAACATGAAAAAAAAAAAAAAAATTTTTTTTAAATATTTTGATTTTGATTTTGATTTAATAAAAAATATTTGCATCTTACACATGGTTTCTTTGAAGGCATTTTGCCTCTATCTTTATGTTATATATATATATATATATATATATATATATATATATATATATATATATATATATATATATATTGTCACACACATCCTATTTCGGGATCACTGCGGCGAGC
The DNA here is from genome assembly GCA_963556195.1 of Sepiola atlantica. Lineage (NCBI taxonomy): Eukaryota > Metazoa > Mollusca > Cephalopoda > Sepiida > Sepiolidae > Sepiola > Sepiola atlantica. Next base: position 28,145,754 of record OY744553.1, read on the forward strand.
GCGGACAATGATAAATATAAAAAAAGTTAAAAGTTTCCGGAAGTGGCTTGTAGGTCCCTAGATTACAGGTGAAAGGAAGTTCTCCAATTCAAGGCATAACATAGAAAACAAGGAAGAATACAAACAGGTAAAAGCCGTTAAGATTTAAACAATATTTATTTATAAAATAAAAGAAGGGATAAACAGTATTGAACAGAGAGATGAGAAAAGTTTGACAGATTTAAGAGTCATAGACTACGTATAGTTAATTGTAGTATACAGGGAAGAATTCCCGTGGTAATATGTTCCTCAGTGTAAAATTTCTTGGAAATATTTGATTTACATATGTATTTAAGCCATTGATAACACAATTTTTACCCTCCCTCTAATAAAAAATGCGTGTTTCGAACGCGGAACAAGTTAATACAGATTTGAATTCAATCAGCCAAGCGTTTCACCGACCAATAAAAAAAAAATCATTTTATGTTGGGTTATAACAGCTGTGAACAATGTCATTGTGAATTTTAAAATGTTGGATTTTGTACGCACAAAGAAGGAAGTTTCTATCAGAATAAATTCACTGCTTCAGTTGTTGATTTCATTTCTATATGGCCCCCGGCAACATCTTGCAAAAAGCTACGTATGTATGTTGAACAAATTTGGAGATAATTAACAAATTAATTAAATATGTAAGCGCTATGCAAAGCAAACGCTTACCTTTGACAAAGTAAACGAAGCCCGGACACCTGGATTACGTTTTCATGTTTATAATTTTAGCAACAGATCTTAGCTGGAGTGAGTTAATATACTATTAACAATTTATTAAATCACACGAGAAAAAATATTTTTAAAATGATTAAATAAACATAACAAGTACAACTAAATTTAAAGAGAACCATTTCATATTTTAATTAAATTGGGGTAAAACCATTAAAAACACAATACCAGTTCACACGAGTTTCAAGAGATTTGAAACACTCAAATAAATAATAATAATAAGTAGGTTTCATGTCTCGAACTATATTATGGAACACGGTCACACATGTTAGATAACTGTGTGAAGTTTTAACTAAACAAGCAAGATTAACAAAAATCAAAATCAATTTGTTTTTGTCTTCCTTCGCAAGACCGGCATATTTCCATTCCTTGCATTGTGATAACCTTCTATGACTCTTATATAGGATGTAAAATATACATTATAAATACTTGTGGCAAGATATTTAATTAAAAAAAAACAAGAATATAACTTAGTCATTAAACTGCAAACTTTCGCTTGACAATGTAAGGATAGGCTACTTTTGGTATGATACTTTCATTTATACATGGTTCTTTAAAGAAATATGATAAAAAATGTCATATATATATATATATATATATATATATATATATATATATATATATATATATATATATATATATATATATATATATATGGGAAATGAAAAAGGAAAAACCAAAAGGATGTTTTTTTATGTATTCATCAACGTTTCGTCTTTATTTGTAAGACTTCTTCAGGATGATAATATTAAGAAAAATATTATCATTCTGAAGAAGTCTTACAAATAAAAACAAAACGTTGATGAATACATCAAAAATATCCTTTTTGGTTTTTCCTTTTTCATTTCCCATTACGTCGGATAACCTTCATCCTTCCTTTCTCATATATATATATATATATATATATATATATATATATATATATATATATATATTTAATTATTATTATTTTCGCACAAATAATCGTGTTTCAGTTAAAGATTGCGTTATGGATTTTTTCGTGGTTCTGAACAGCCAAAGGTCGTTGGTTTCATAACGTTTTTAAAAAACTACACCAACAACAACAACGGTGTGGACACGTGTTTGAAATTTTCGCTTCACTTTGAAAACAAGGAAGTAAATATCTCCATGCGACTTCTTTTCATACAGTCTTCTTTATGAATGTTAGTGGTTTGGCTTCAGGATAGCGACCTATCCCTATAAAATATTCTTGCCACGAAAACCGTCAAAAGTATGTGAAATTCAAATTCTTATGAATGCAATGGATCACTTTGACTGCCTCATATATCTCAGGACATGAGCGTACGTAAGTTTAAGTTAGTAAGTAGTATTCTCCCAAAATTCTGTTTCTTTCCGAAACGTTTTTTTTTACTAATCTGTTATCGCTTATCAAGACACAACGCCATTCGAGGATAATGGTTAACAAAATGGGTTTATTGTCAAAATAAAGAACATGTAAGTCGTGATACTGCATACCTCCGCCTGACAAAGCAAGTATTAGCCAAACTCTTATCTGGGCTTTTCTTCTACATATTGTATGAAGCAGTTCCGATTTTATGCCATGGAAATATTGATTATTCATAAACTATTTTGTTGAACAGGCTGAAATTTTATATATCTGTTACTGTTATCAAAGAGCATCAGGTCCTAATATCAAATTTGAAAAATTCGAAAATTGAAATCCTGTCGAAATGTTAACATCCCACATATGGCTACAATATGGTTACAATATGGCTACAAATGGCTACAATATGGCTACAATATGGCTACAAATAGCTACAATATGGCTACACTATGGCTACAAATGGCTACAATATGGCTACAATATGTCTACAATATAGCTACAATATGGCTACAAATGGCTACAATATGGCTACAATATGTCTACAATATAGTTACAATATGGCTACAATATGGCTACAATATAGCTACAATATAGCTACAATATGGCTACAAATGGCTACAATATGGCTACACTATGGAGCAAGTGGCGAGTCTCTACAAAAAAAAAACGACCCGAAGTTATGCCCAAATGTGACAAACAAACTCTATCGAAAACATAACCTACTTGGCGAAGATAACGATACTATAATTATCTGAACCTTTTAGGGGCTATGTAAGAATGGGGCGTCTTAGGCGACCCTAAGTTACTCTTGAACAACGAATGTTATGGTAATCAGACTTCACATACATGTTACAGATATCAGAATATTTTTGATGACGTCATCAGTGCCCAGTGTTGTATATTGAGGTGTTGTAAGAGTATATCTCGCGTGGCTGTGACGTCACGTTCGAGAAGTACGCCAAACTCTGTACTATAAACGGACTAGGCGCTGCTGCGGACGACTCAGCCAGGGTGTGGTGTGTTAGTTACATTAAAAAATGGGGCGATTAATACCACGGTTCATGACATGTTTTTACTGTTCAGAAAAACACTAACAATTTTTGCGTTTTTTACAACACGACAATCCCAGCTGTCCATGTGTAACACAATACATGAATGGCTTATTCTTCATTTTATCCCTCTCATCCTTCTTCTTCGTTAAATTCATTTTTACCTTTTTCCTCTTCTTTTTTCTTCTCCTCAGCTTTCTTCTTCATTTACTGTTTTCTTCTCTTTTTTTCTCTTTTTTCTTATTTTTCCCCTCTTCGACCTTATTATTCTTCACTTTCTATTTTTTCTTCCTTTTTTATTTTTCTCCTACTCAGACTCTTTAGTGTTGTTGTTGTTGTTGTTGTCGTTGATGTTGTTCTTATTTTTCTCCTTCTTCTCCCTTTCCGTTCTTCTTCGTTGATTTTTTTTCTTTATTTTTCTTTTCCTCTTCCCCTTTCTGTTCTTGTTTTTTTCTCCTTTTCTTTCTTCCTACTCCCTCTTCCGTTCTTCTTCCTTTTTTCTTTTTTTCTCTTACTCTTCCTCTTTGCGTTCTTATTTTTCTTTCTTCTGTTCTTCTTGTTGTTGTTATTTTTGTTGTTGTTGTTCCTCTTCTTCTTTTTCTTTTTCTTCTATATTAACTCAATTATTTTTAGTCCGTCTCTCTTTTACGAATGGCCCGATTTGATAAACGCCGAACCCCCAAACCTTCTCAACAACACCATCTTTCTCCATCGACAACAATATCACGATTCCTGTCTCTCTCTCTCTCTTTCTCTCTCTCTCACTCTTTCTCTTCTCCCCTCTCTTCACTTTCCCCCAGATTCTTCCCTTCTGCTTTAAGTCTCACGTTGTCTTCCATTTACTTACGAATTCTTATCTCACCAACATCCAACTCCATGTGTCCACTTCAGCATACAAATGAAGCAAACTTCATTTCGATGACTTCTATAAATGTCTCAAACATTGGCTGATGGTGCCGGTGCCGGTGCCGGTGCCGGTGCCGGTGCCGGTGCCGGTGCTGATGCGTTCCGCGACACCGATACATGTCAGCAGGACCACCATGGCGTCAATTTACTGCTCTACAATCCATTCAACCCATATTGCCACAGGATTGCAACGTGACACCCAATGGCACCAATTCAATACTACTGCAAATAGAAAATATGACTAGAATGTGTCCAGCCAATCTGTGCATTTAGCGGTAAAAATACTATTTAAACTTAAATATGACTGATGGACAAACATGTTAAACTTTTGCATAGCAATAATTAAAACATAAGTCAGTCGTGAGGCTGTGTTTTTACACCAAACAACGTAAGGATGTATCAAATTTAATAATGAAAAGACAAAATATTATTATTAAAAACGTTGATAATTCCAAAAACCTATTATCTGATCAGGCTGAAATTCTCTGTCCCTTCCGTCTTCCCCCTTCCTTCTTCCCCGTCCGTTTCCATTCCTCTTTTTCCGTTTTTGACAGAACAGCGAACATGTTCTTCCAAATGAAAGCTTTGGATTCCAATTAAACTGCTATTTCATACTTAAGCGTGATCGACTTACTAAAATACGTGACAGACTTACTAAAATACGTGACAGACCGACGAAATGCTATTCGAAACTTAAGGGTGACCAAACAACTGACTTGCTATTCATCATTACGTAGACCAAACCGACAAAAATACTATTTGAAACTTAAATGTGACAGACTGAATAAAATGTTATTTAAAACGCAAAACATTCACAGCAAGAACTCTTCTCTCTACCTCTACTGCAACGAACTTTGGTTTCTGTCCTTCGTGTGAATAACATTGAACGAAATGTTCATAAACAGTGTGTCTTTCCAGGAACTTCCCATCTGCAGAACACGTTGTCACAAGATTGCTTCTATAAGAGTTACAACATTGTCAGCTTCAAATCCAATCTCTTAGACAAGATCCAACAAAGAGTTGCCAACTTGATAGGTCCCTCACTATCCACCAAGCTCCAGCCTCTGTCCCATCGCCGCAATGTTGCATGCTTGTGCCTGTTTTACAAGTACTTCAATGATTTGTGATCTGATGAGCTTGCTGCTCTGGTACACCCACGACGTAAATTCACTAGACCAACTCGACAATTTGTCAAATCCCATCCATACACTGTGGAGGTCCCCAGATGCTGAAGAGCTTTCTACTCCAAAAGCTTCTTTCCTCGTGCTCCTGAACTCTGGAACTCCCTTCCCTGCTCCCTGCTTTCCTGACGTTACTGACATGCAGAGCTCATAATTTAGCTTTAACCCCCCCCCCCCCAAAAAAAAACCTTCACCCTTTTCTCTCAGTGGCCCCTTACGTCTACAGTGGCGGCCTACCTTGTTTGGGGTGAACTATGATAAAAAAATTAAATAAATACTTGTTATAAAGTGTCCCATAAGTCATAACATGTAATGCATTTAATGCATTCCATTTATTATTTTGAAGCGTCTCATAATATTCATCATCATTATCATCATTAAACTGACAATCTAGCCATCTCATTAAGCATTATCCTTGAATGGTTTCTAGTCTCAACTAGTGGGGACTCGTTATGATATAAAAAATGTATGACAAACCGACTTACAAATTATCTCATGAAGATATAAGGTCGCATATAACATTGTAAGAAGCTAGTTATTTGAATAATCACAAAGATTGTTGGACATTTATGATTGAAACTTGGTGTGCAAGTCTTGTGAATTTTTCAACAACTCTAAAACATTTCTCCTTTAACACTGCTCTGTTTTTGGTTGTGAGCGCCCGCTTAAGTTCAGGAATAGTTTGGGATCGTTTTGATAGACACTATCTTTCAGATAAGCGACAGGTTAACTTCCGGGGTGTTAAAGTCTGATGAGTGCAAATCCCATTCTGAATCGCGCATCCTCCTGATGAGACGACTACTAAAGTGTACCAGCAAATCATTGAACAGCGGTAAAACAAAGACTGTTATGCATTCATTACTGAAACTTGGTGGACAAGTTTTGCAAAAAATTGTCAATAACTCTCTTTTGCCACCGCTTTAATTTGGGTTGTGAACGCCTGATTCAGTTCAGGAATTGTCTCGGATTGTTTTGATAGAACTTATCTTTGAAATGAGCGATAGATAAACATCTAAGGTTAAGGTTCGATAAATGTGAAGGCGATTCAAGATTATACACCCTACTGATGAGACGATCATCAACGTCGCCCCCATATCATTGAACGCCGATAAAACTAAAGACTATGGGACATTCCTGATTGAAACTTAAGAAATTCATCAGGCATAAAGTGAAGTTTTGATTGAGACAGGATTCTGAATGTTATTACCGATTCCACGGGCCGCAGTTTTGGCACAAGACAAATGAAACAGACCGTAAAAAAATATATATCACAGAAATGTTATGTTTTTTTGAAATGTGAAAAAATAAAAATAATAAAATTAAAAACATGGTCATTGGAATATAATATGAACCTAACTTATATATATATATATATATATATATATATATATATATATATATATATATATATATATATATATATATATACAATAATGTTTTTATAAATATTAAATATTTAAAATATACCTAGAGACATCGATGTTTCATGCTAACGCAATCTTCAGTCTAGGAACTAATTCCCAACGGTCGGCGGGCGCGAACTGGAAACCAGTTAGTAAATAAAGAGGAATTTTAACTGTAAATAGCAGAATTACTACTATTTACCAAGTAGATAAGAGTGATCTACGAAACGTCGGACCATGCATATATATATATATATATATATATATATATATATATATATATATATTATATATATATATATATATATATTATATATATATATATATATATATATATATATATATATATATATATATATATATATATATATATATATCGACGGACTATAGCTGTCTGCCTCCTTTACGCATATATTTCCCATCTTGTCTGTAGTCATTCATAGTTGCTTCATTGATGAGCGCTCGGAATTGGAGGTAAATGTGACTCTTGTTCCGAAGTTCGTGTCGTGTACGTAGCTTGAATGGTTATCACTAGACTGATAATTCCGCAAAGATAAAACGTAGATAATATTTAAAAGATTTATTATTAAAAACATAGTTATTAGTAGTCCCATCTTAGCAGGGCCTTTGGGAGGTGACGATGGTATAGTTGATAACGACACGGACTGAAGACCTGAGTGTTCCAAGTTCGAATCCAGGCGGTTCCACAGTATCACTTTCACTTAAGGATGTTGGCAACCTTCTAATGGTCCTTTCCGTAAGTATCTGATGTCTTTCCAGAAATATTTCCAACTAGAAGACATCGGGAAAACTAATGCCAACACTAGAATTATCTGATTCACATGAAAAAAGAACACTTTACCTTTATTTATATAAAGTTAGGTATATGTATATGTTTACAGATTTGTATGTAGAGTATTCACTTCTAAACTAACTAACCGATCATTATCTAATTTGGAACACAACTTCAAGGGGTAACAGCTGGAAATGTGGGCTATATTTTGTTTTAATTTAGTTTGATGCAAAGGGTGTAGAAATGAGTGAAAGCTCTACGTTAAAAATTCAGATAGTCAAATTTTGTAAAATTTTAATCATATCTATTAGACATACATTAATAAATATTCCCCAAATTTCAGTTTCTTTCGGATATTTTTAAGGATTTTATAGAAGCATTATAATGGTACAACCTCTCACTTGAAAATTCAAATATTTCAAATTTGCATTGGATTTGATCAATAGTCTTTAGACAGCGATTAAGCCATATTTCCTGAATTTCAATTTAGTTTTAAAACCCCTTAAGCTTAAGCCTAAAAATCTAGACATTTTCTAGAATCAACATCATGTAATTGATTTTGATGAAAATTGGAATAAGGATTCTAGACATATCATTATATCTAGATTTTAATGTTCGTAATTGGACATCAAAGTGGTGCAAAACTGTTCTGGTCGATAATTAATTTTTCCAGTCCTGGGACGGGTATTTTTAATCTATTCATGCGTTACTACTTATCAATATACGGCATAATCACGTTGATACACCGGTTCTCGTTAGATCACCGAGGATAAGCCACGTTGACCGTGGTCAGTACCAGATGGGTGACCATTTGGGAATACCAGGCGCTGTATGTAGAGGACGTCGACACCTTCCTACAACAACTGCAAAAACCTAACATCGTCATCTCCTATAACCGGAATATTCATGCGACTGGGAAGAGCTTGTGAATTTGCTACATCCATGAAACTTCCTCCTTTAGGGGAAGCCGGTTCAACCCGAACAGGGTGAATACCGTACCAGGTACCGCTTATCAAGACTAAATGCAACTCGAGGATAAACATTAATAAGGTTGTCATGTTAACAGCGAGACACCACTGTGATGATTAGTAACGATACTTCAAACTAGGTTCAATTTTATTATTTAAGACGACGGCGCAACAAGAAGTTGTTAATATTGGCTGTAGTCAGCTGGGAGGCAGCCCCATGGTATTATGTTTCATAGACGGGTATTTCTTGGAAATAAACTTTGTTCATGGAAGCTCCGTTTAGTTTTAGGTACACAGAAGAAGACACGAACATTATTACAGTGGTTCTAGCTAGACACGTTTTTTTGTGAATGTTTAACAGGATACCCCATAGATTGGAGCTCAGTCGAGCACCTATCATGAAAATAACGATAGAGATAGACAAGTAACCTGTGAGAAAAAGCTGCAGGGAAAAGATGAGGACACCACTCACGGTTGTATACTCTGTAAATACAGGAAAAAGTACTTTAAGCGGTACCCCCTCAGATGTGGAAACAGTACTCCATCTTATGACGTACTTGACTCTAATGCAGGTAGAGAATTGCGCCAGGGTATTATTCTAGTATCACAATAAACACATACCATGATAGTTGCGATTTACTTGCCACCCCACGAGGGCCGCATGTGACACGAAATTCAGTTTAGTGTCTGGTGTGTGGCCATTTCTGACTACAACAAAAGTTCTCATGGTGAGGTTTGTTCATCTTGAGAAAAAAGAAAAAGAACGGAAGATGAGGTAGAAAGAGAGAAAAAGAAAAGGAAAACGTAAAAGAAAAGAAAGAAAGGAGGAAAATGGAAAGAGGAGGCGGATGAGGAGGTGGAGGAGGAGGAAGAATAAGAGAGAGAAGCATAGATCAATCTCCCCGGACCTTACATGACGTTCTAACTTCACTGCTTGTTTCCATTATCTATTTCTGTAATAAAATAGCAATGTGTATTTATTTGTAAATAAATATATATCCGTCTCGTAACACAAAAGTCTGTTCGTCGAATGAGGGAAGGGAACACGCCAATCTATGTCCGTCACGTTTTTTTTTCCTTTCTACTTTCCATACCGATTTATACGTTTTTTCTTTTTAGACTTTTTAGTTTCGGAGCTTCTCTTTCTTTCTTTCTTTCTTTTTTCTTTCTTTCTTTCTCTCTTTCTTTCTCTCTTTCTTTCTTTATGTGATTTACATTTTTAATTTCATCTTTAATCGCTAATGCCTTTGATGTTTTTATTAGGTTTTTAAAATTAGCGTCATTTTATTTAATGTCAAGCGCTTCGTCTCCCAATAATCAAAAGAGAAAAAAAGAAAAAAAAGTAATGTAAACAGTTGCTGTTTTATTTCGTGTATATCATAACAAAGAACTCGCGTTTTATTCAATTCGCGATAGTTCTGTCCTATCCTATTGAGATGATAAAAATAAGCATTACAATACTCACATTAGAAGGCATAGAGTAAGTCAGAGAACCAGCTCCGTCTGTAATGAATTCGTAAATCAATCCTCTGTTCTAAATAAAAACGTCATTATAAATAAAATAATTTTTATATAAAAATTAAACTACAGACGTAATTCTATTGCGAACACTGTCGGAGCATAGTTTTTTTCTTCATTTTTGACGAAGGTTGTACACGAGTTTGAAATACTTCCTATATCACGGCTCAGCTAAATAATCAACTATCTATCCATCACAGAGTTTCAGCTGACCCAAGGCTATCGCCCGTCAATCATACTGCATATGAGAAACGATTTAACTTAAATATATCGTATTGCATTAACTACGGGAGCTCCATTTCGTATGCTAGTAGTTCCTTCTGGTCGGACTATCCCCACAGGTGGTCGAACACCCCCACATCTCTCCAGAACTTCTATGTAGTTTTCGCTTCAATAAGGCTCCGAGACAAAGAAGATTTAATTTCAAATCTAACCAATCAAATATCTCTCACTTATACGCGACTACAGTTGACTTTAAGATCATCCGTTGTCAATCATCTATAAACAAATTATTGTCTGTCTGTCTGTCCGTTTTCAAGGCTTTCTACAACTAATGCAGGTCAAAAACGCCGATCCTAAATAACTAACACGACTACCCGGCGTTGCCAGGAATCCTGATTTAAATAACTTACGTAGAGTTTAAAAAGTAAAACGAAACAATCTGCATAATATTGTAATTTGAGATGTCCAAATTCATTTGGGGACAAACTCAGATTAAAAATAATTATGTCCTATAGGTGGTTCGAACTCAAAACCTCTGTTTCTATGTGTGGCGCGCTAACCGATTGGCCCACGGCGGCAAGAATGAAGTATTGACGCTGTTAAATATTTAAACCGCACGTTTTCTTTATGTCCCTTTTCACTGTCTGTCTCTCTCTGTCTCTATCACTGTCTCTCTCTTTCTCTCTCTGTATATATATATATATATATAATATTTAAATGTCGAATATCATCCACCCTGACTTTACGCTCTCATCTCAATATAAGACTCTTTACCTTTTGGCCCTTATTTTGTTTTTATTTTGTTTTATTTCATGTAAAATTTTTAAAGTTAAATGTTGCCGATAATATTTACAATTACATTGTCGGCTTTTCCCTATCCTCTGATTAGAATAATTTATCTTTGAACATCCATTGATTAAGGATATGAGTCTCCTTGCTCTGAACTTTTGATGTACTAATAAATATTGCATCTTTACAATTTTTTATTCTCATCTTTCATCTCTAATATATATATATATATATATATATATATTACAGAGAGAGAGAGAGAGAGAGAGAGAGAGAGAGAGAGAGAGAGAGAGAGAGAGAATCGAATGTAGATCAAAGGTGAAGAAGAGGAATAGCTGACAGAACGATGTATATGAAAAATGCTATCTTGTTATTTTTTCTGGTATGAAGGGTAGCGGACATAGTAGATGTATCTGCGAGGGTAAGTATTCCTCGCTTTCCTCCATCCACGACTAATAAAACAAAATCATATCGATCAGGATTAACTATCAAATTCGATGAAATCGGTTGAAAATATTTTTTATTTTTAAGAACACAGACCAATATTTGGTGCATGTCGGACAAAACATATTGTTTCAATCATCTTTTAATTAGAAAAGTATACCGGTCAATTAGATAGTGAAACATCTGAAATAATATCAAAATCTGCTATTGTTTTTAGTCAGAAAGATTTTGACTAACACTCTTTCCATTGTGTCAATAGTCTTTTTTGTTATCTAAACATTGTTCTTTGTCGTGTATATGTCTTGGTATGTGTTTGGATCGCTAAACGACATCCACCTATATGTCCCCGACGTTCTTTACTTCACACGTCTTTTCTGCATGGATCACATTCAACACTTCGCTGTATATGAGGCTTCTTATTCTTTTCAATAAAGTTTATCTAAAATAACTGATTACTGTCATTTCAAGCGATCGAAATATCGGTTTTGTTTTAATGATATTTTTTAATTTCTATTTCTACTAGTGTGTTTATATGCTTATCCACTATTCATATTTTTAACGTATATGTATGTAGATTGGCTATTTTCAATTTCAGATCGTGTTTAAGCTTGTCTGTCGCCTATTGCGTTTACCCAATTATTCGCGTCGTTTGGTCTCCGTATAAGAACAATTCCTTTTTTTAGCTTGTGCATCTGATAAGACATTTTAATAGGTCATTTATACACACAGACGATTGATTTACCCAGTCTTGTATGGACAGGAGAGCAGATAAGAAATTGGTGAATAATGCATAGTCTCTTGCGTTTCAGATGGAAACTAATTCAAATTCTATTTTTTCGTACAGCATCATCATTGGACAATCTCATTTGTCTGGTCAGTACTGTTGAGTAACCAATTAGGAAGGCTAAGGGTTTTTATTTTACCTTCGCTAAAGAGGTTGTGTGTTCGGTCGAATATATAACTAAACTGTGTTTCTCGCTTTATTGCAGATCATAATGTTGTCTGCCCACGCAATGCGTTTTCCCTTATGGGGTTTGTTCAAGGGAGGCCTGGAAATGGGCTTCACGTTCCTGGCCATCTCATTCAAGACACTGCATCTGGTCTTCCTGGACATCGGAACAACGCCAGCTTTGCCAAAAATGGAGGCGCTAGTGCCATTTGGTTCCCTAATGATCTGTCTGCTTATTTTTCGCATATCGCGAGGGGAATGCTCCTTCTTGTACCCTTGTCTTTCCTTGGTGCAGTGTTGGGCTTCTCCACAAAACAAACCAACGTTCTCTTATCCCTTCCCAGTTCCTTGGCTAAATCCAGAAGTGTCAGTCCTTCTGCAAGGCCAGCTACAACCCTTTGCCTTTCAGTAGCAGTCAAACGTTGATTTGGGACCATTTTTACAAACCTGCAATAAAGCGAGAAACAGTAAAAATGGCTAACAAATACATAAATGTCTATAACTTTAGAAATATGGCATAGATTTAGAAAAATATTTTGGTATCTTACCTATTTAGGAGCACTCTTTCAGTGTGCAAAATTTCAAACTTGTGCGATTTATATTATTGGACTTATTAACAATATTATGATCTACAATAAAGCGAGAAACACAGTTTATATATCTGTTTTCTTGTATACAACGAAACCACAACATCGCTCGACCAATCGTCACCAAATTTGGTAAATCTATCGGACATGGTCTAACTTTGAACTTATTTCATATTGGCATATCGAGTGCAAAAGTAACGTAAGGTGATTGGAGATGGTACAGTAGCTAAGTGGTTAACGACGCGGACTGACGACCTGGGTGTGCCGGGTTCAAATCCAGCTAGTTCCACAAAAACACTTTCACCAAAACCCGCACCTGACCTTGTGTCTAACCTCCTGGACAGGAGGTAAATAAAATATCGAGTGCAAAGGTGAAGGTCAATAGAACAAAAAATATGAAAGTCACGCATTAAGCGATAACTTTGGTTCTGTTTATCGTAGAGACTCGCTAATTGGTCTCTATTGTAGACAATGAAGTCCGCAACTCATATAAACTTGAGATTGATCTTTACTCTAGACTTTGAAAAGTTTGTTCAGGTTTTACAGAATTTCAACTGTGTTTTTAGGTGGAGGCATGCAATCTCATGACTAACTTATATTCTATCATAGTTACTAATGAGACTCCACTTAACTAGACTAAAAACACTTGTTGATAAGTGTTAATAAGATGAATAGATAATTGGTCGTTGAATGAAAATGAATACCATGTGAGGTTTGAGAATCTCTACATATGATTTACTCAAAATAACAGCCAACTCAGAAAACAGCAATTATTTTCCCTTTGTCAGGTAAGAATCATTTCTCATTAAATATGAAGACTCAAGAAAAATAGATGAAGTGGTAGTTACCAGGCTGTCGAAATTAAACCCAAAGTCCCCGTTCATTTCTTCTGTTTTAACCGATTTTAAAGCATTTTACTCTTTTGTGAATATGTTAATGAGTTAACTCTATAAGTACAATCTCATATAAAAACATCTATTTAGATGTTTTGTGGGTGAAAATAAACAGGATATGGCAAATTCGTAAAATGTTCTTTACCTGACAAAATAAAATGGGTATATTTTTAAAATGAGCACGCAGAAGCACACTAGTGTTTTGGTATTTAGATATTATCAGGATTAATATAAAACTGGATATCACTTTAAAATGTTTGTAGAGGATCATTACCTTTCCGAGATTGCCTAATTCTAGCTTCCTCAACCGATTTCCATGCACCCTCATTACTACGTGAGGCACAAAATACAGCCACTACATAGTGAATGGCGATCTTTGCCTGGTGAATGTCCATTTTCTCCACGAGGTTATTATTTTTATATTCATGGGTATACACAGAACATGACGAATCCAGGGGAGTACACCTTGAAAAAAATCCGTCGTTTTTTTATAAGTAGCTCTAGTTTTTGTTGTTACCATCGACAAACAAATATTTCGACAGAGATAACGCCATAGTTTAGCGAAAGACCATTCTCTATAATAGAAGAACGGGAAAGTAAACTGCACGAGCAAGTGGAGAACTGTAAAAGAACATAATCTACAAGATTGGCAAGCGATATGTTTATAGAGACTTGAAAATCATAAACCACACAAATCACAGCAAAACAATCACTGAACGGAATTTTATTCTCAGGCATGTGGCGAAGCTCACGGATTATTCATATTGATCGATTGATTTAGGAACTTGGTATGGTTTGGTAGTTTTGTTTTACGGCATATCAACCCTTTTTGGGTTATTTAATGCCGAATCTGGTCTTGTTTTCTTCTCTTTTTTGTTTCTTTCCCCTTTTAATATCTGTTTCTATTTAACCCATAGTTGGGACCCTAACAGGTACTACCACTCCGGGTCAGGGTGGACCTGGGAGCAATGGTAATTAAGAGGAGGCTCCACATTCCCCAAAGTCCGTAAGCCGGATCTCACCATCGGATGTAGTTTAAGGTCATATCCAGGACCGGGGGTAGGGTAGGAAAAATAAAAATAAAAAAGGGGAGGGAGAAAGGGAGAGGGGCTGTTGTTTTTGTTTTTGGTTTTGTAGAACATAATTAAGTTTTACAAACAAAAAAAAAAAAACCGTCAATGTAGGTGAATTTCGTCTCAGGGAACCACAGGGCAGCCTGATCTGGTATCACCAGTAGGAACTTGGTACCGGCAGTTTGGTAATTTACTCTAATACTCTTGCGACTAGATATTTGTAGTATAGTAGGATAAACTATGCGAGACTAACAAGAACACGGACATAGTGTAAGAAATAAAACTTATTTATATGAGACTTCTCAAATAAAAAAATATGCAGACAAAGATTTTACATACTGCCCATGTTAGCTGTAGTAGTAAACGCGTAGAGACAGTGTCAGCTTTATTGCATGCATTAGCAATATAAGTAAGCGCGTATAAACAGTGTTGGTAACACTGCTCATAATAGCGATGGAAGTAACTGGTAAAGGAAATGGGTAGCTGTACTGCACATAGCGACAATAGTAGTAAGCACATACATACAGTGGCAGTCTTAGATTGTACTGCTTAGTTCATAAATAGAAAGTGTCTGACAAACCTTCTTGACGGATTAAATTTTTTTTGAAACCAACTAAAGCGAATTAAACTATTTTAGTATAAAGAACATGCTGCAATTTAAAAAAAAGAAGGCAATCGCCAGTAAGAATCAAATATCGATTTGTCAGATTTATTGATATTTATGTGTAACTGCATGAATTCGAATAGGATAATAGTATAAAAGAAAAAAAAACCTTCAGCTTGAATATTGAAAACTTACATTGGATAAAAATTCATCATCATTTTAACCGTGGTCTGGATGACTCTTGGGGCGCTAAAGATGGCTTACCAACCAGCTTTTTCGATCCCTCCAGATTTTCTGCCTTCGTGAGCGTGTTTCTCAGCACCAGCCATGCCCACTCTCGGATGCTGCCCTTACATCTCTTTCTTTATCTTTTCTTTCTTTTTCCCTGTACAGCTACTTGCATGGTTGTCTTTGCGAGACCTGATAATAGTGTGGAATTGTCGCACCACTACATTTTCCTTTTTTTCATCAGTAGTTAGAAAGCCCAATTGCTTGTATGAGTCTGTTCTAAATTTCCCTATTTGTAATGTGATTACTGCATGAGAAGTGTTCTCTTTTAGAAGCATCTCATTTCTGTGACCCGTATCTTTCTCTCCAAGTCTACAGTTAGGGTCCACCTTTCAAACGCGTACAGAAATATGGAGATGAACATGGAACTTATCAGTATGTTATTTTAGCTGGGTGTGTTGTTTTTGTCATTACATATAGGCCTTAGTCTGGTCAGTGTGCAGTTGTCTGCGAAATCTTTGTAACGACTTCAGGCTTGTATCCGTTATCCCTCACGACCATATAAAAGTACTTGAAGCTGTTGACTACTTCTAGTTTCTCGCCTATGACCTTAAATGTCCTTGCTGGTGCGAGTGGTGCTGTAGTTCATCACTTTAGTCTTTTTAAACTGATGTACATGCCGTAGGTTGTCGAGGTTTTGTCTAGGATTTATATTAGGTTGAGAAATTCCTGTTAAGTCCCTGCAAGTCCAGCGATGTGTTGGCAAAACGTAAGCCCGTAATTGTCCTGCCTCCGATGCTACCTGTTTCTTTATGTTCTTCTAGTGTCATGATTTTTCCCAAGAAAATGTTAAAGAACGTAAAAGTGAGCAGACAAACCTGTCTGACTCCGACTGTCTCCCTGAACACCTGTTCGATACTGCCGTTGAAGTAAATTGCGCTACTACCGTTGTCGTGCTCCGGTTGGCATTACCGTTGTATCGTCTTATGTTTACACACAAAGCTGCGTGTCACACCCGATCAAAAATTTCGTCGAAATTCACAAAAAACATATAGAAGTATTGCTGGTGTAAGAGGTACCTCTCACAGAGTATAATGAGATTGGAGATTTGCTCTGTCGTGCTTTGACCTTTGCAGAAGCCTGCTTGCTCTTTGACGATACTATTTTCTGACTGTAGCTTAACTCTGTTCAGTATGATCTTAAACATGACTTGGGTGGATTTTCAGGCTGATAGTGGGTAGTTTGGAGGCTGTTGTGCATTGCCCTTATTGGCGAGAGTGATGATTAGTGTAGGCGATTCTCCTGTCTGCAAGATCTTGTTGCAGATTATTGTAATAGAATTAATCATGGTTCCGCCTGCTTGTACTAGCTCTGCCTAGATGTGTCTACTCCCACTGACTTCCCCTTCTTAATCGATTTTACTGCTGCTTCTACTTCTTCATGAAGAATGGGATGATTGTCTGTGTTGATTGCTGCAAGTTCATTCAGTACCTTGTCGTTCTGCTACTCTGTAACTCCGTATTCTGCCCATCTCTTCAATATGTCCTGCAACTCTGTCACACAGTTCCCATCTTAATATTTGATGGTTGTAGTTTGACCTTGTTTCGTACTTGTCAGGTCTTAGACTAACTTGCATGCCTGCTTGCTATTCTTCTTTTCCGGTCTGGTTTCAATTTCTTGACACTGTCTTTGTTTTGATGCTGCTTTTAATTTTCTTCACCTTTCTTCTTTTTCTTGTCGCAGAGATCCAACATGTCTTCTGTTACTCATCGTTTCTTGACTGGTCGATGCTTACCAAAAACTTCATTTGCTGTGTTGATTGCTACAAGTTCATTCAGTACCTCGTCGTTCTGCTACTCTGTAACTCCGTATTCTGCCCATCTCTTCAATATGCCCTGCACCTCTGTCACACAGTTCCCATCTTAATATTTGATGGTTGTAGTTTGACCTTGTTTCGTACTAGTCAGGTCTTAGACTAACTTGCATGCCTGCTTGCTATTCTTCTTTTCCGGTCTGGTTTCAATTTCTTGACACTGTTTTTGTTTTCATGCTGCTTTTAATTTTCTTCACCTTTCTTCTTCTTTTTGTCGCAGAGATCCAACATGTCTTCTGTTACTCATCATTTTCTGA
>OY744553.1:28171091-28186091 GCA_963556195.1 Sepiola atlantica
TTTTTTATAACAGAAACCACCACTTTATCAAGGCCGAGGCCACTCGTGGGCAAGTGTTAATGTGATTTCTATGTATCCCCCCTCCATGAGATTAGACACAAGTGTCATGTGGGTTTGATGGAAGCGTTTTCAGTGGAATGACTTGTATTTGAACCTGGCACACCCAGGTTTTCAGTCCGCGTCGATACCAACTAAGCCACTGTGCCATCTCCAAATTTTTTCATGATTAGTTTATAAAAAGAAATATTTAATAGATAACTTTTGATATTTGCACCCTTTAAATGTAAACATTTACAAAACAATAATACGCCGGTGTTTCTCACCGTGTTGCCTACAATATATATTCCAACATTATATTGATCCGTTTATTAGTTTAGAAAATTACCTTGTATATATATTCTATTTTATAATTGTTATTATTATTATTATTATTATTATTATTATTATTATTATTATTATTATTATTATTATTATTATTATTATAATTTAAGTGTATTATTTTATAATTATCATTAAACTTTCTTCTTCTTAGTATAATTGTTAAACTGCAAAATACATTACGTTTTTACAATGTTTTACTTTTAATTAAGATATGTTTCAAATTAATGATTTTTAAAATCGTTCTATTAAAAGAACTATCTCCACACTTCTCAAAAAAGGAGGAGGAAATGACCGGGAGGATGGTATCATGAAAACAGAACCGATACTACACTACCTCCACACCTCTCAAAAAGGGAGGAGGAAATGCCTGGGAGGATGGTATTATGAAAACAGAACAGATACTACACTACCTCCACACCTCTAAAAAAAGGAAGAGAACATGCCTGGGAGGATGGTATCATGACAACAGAACATATCCTACACTACACTATGCCCCTGAATTCAGCATTTAAAGATAGTACATTAGTCTGAAATAGTATATACTATACTATTTCATAATAAGTACAGTAGTCTTAAATAGTATAGTTTAGGCTTCAGACAGACAGACAGATAGACAGTCAGACATACAGATACATAAACTCCATTATAAATAGATATCTTTTCGATGTAATTAATGACGAATGTATATATCAATTAATTTTTTCACACTAAATTCGCATATTTTTGTATATTTCTTCTTTGGAATTTTTTTTTAATTGTACAATTTCAAAAAAAAAATATTTGTGTACGCTTTTCCAATACCTGTTCTTTAGATAGTCTTTATTTCTCCTATTGTGTCCCTTTGTATGTTTAATTTTATTGCTTTGTATTCTATTTAAAGTGGATTGTAATTACCATATCCCAACCCTCCCTCAACATCTCGAATTTCTATATAACTGAGAGTAAACAATACTCTACTCATGATGCTATGTTTTAACTTCGAACTTGGTGTTTACACCCTGTGCTGATGAAGACTCTTGATATCAATAAACATCCATATACTCTAAGAAACGATCGTACACGATACTGTTCTTTATGTTCAATATTTGGAACGTATTCAAATGAATATGTCATGAATTTGTTTACTTTGTATCTATATTATATATACATAAATGTATATACCCCCCAAATGAATATGTCATGAATTTGTTTACTTTGTATCTATATCATATATGTATATACCCCCTAATGAATATGTCATGAATTTGTTTACTTTGTATCTATATTATATATACATAAATGTATATACCCCCAAATGAATATGTCATGAATTTGTTTACTTTGTATCTATATACATAAATGTATATACCCCCAAATGAATATGTCATGAATTTGTTTACTTTGTATCTATATCATATATGTATATACCCCCAAATGAATATGTCATGAATTTGTTTACTTTGTATCTATATCATATATGTATATACCCCCTAATGAATATGTCATGAATTTGTTTACTTTGTATCTATATTATATATACATATATGTATATACCCCCTAATGTACCATCACATCTTTTCAACACTTACATCATATTGACCATAACACATAGATGAGTACCTAAACGCTTCTACACTTCTCTAAAAAGACAAGACCACTAATTTACGTAATGTTTCTAAATAAATTTCAAATGATCTACACAAAAACTGCTACCTCCTTAGGAATGAATTTTTTAAGGTTATACACTGGATCAATTAATTCAATTTAACCCACACTATAACACTAAGCAAAAAGCATGACAACTTAATATCCCACATCAGATAAAGATCCATCGGACGCTCTGTACTAATTCAAAACACCACAGATTCTACACTCTTCGTCACTGAGATAGAAGTCCTAAGTTTCAGATTGAACTTCGCTACAAGGATTTGCTCAAGTATTACAATAAACATCGTCGCTCGAAACTACAGACATAAGGACATGGATTTCACAAGGGTTTTATCCAAGAAATCATCTCCACAATAACCACCTAATCCATGGATACAGTGTTCCCTAAAAGACATATAGATACACTAAAACGCTAGCTTACATCGAGAAAATAACCCAACTACGATGTGTTCAAGGCACTCATTAAGAATTCGATTCCGCGTTCATATACAAAGAAATAGTTAAATTTAATAAGTTCTGTAAAAATAATAAGCGATAATTAAACAAGGTTATCACACATTGATTACCACCCCACTATTCCGATTTTATATGGTCAACCTAAAATTCATAAAAGCAATACCCCAATGCGCCCTATTAGATCAGGTATTGGTAATGCTACCCAGAAACGTGCACATGCCATTATTAACATACTTACCCCATTACTAAGCACACTTAGTTACTTTAATTAAAAAAAAAAAATTCCGGAGATCTACTTAATAAAAAATAAAAACTGTAAGCAGAAATGTGGAATCCTTTCAGTGATGTCTTACAGTGTTTATTTTCGAAATTTCTTGAAACCCTTCAAGTATAGATTACCAAAAAAATGTTTCGGTAAGACTGCATAAGACTGCCCCCCCCCCCTGGTTGTACGCATGCGACAACAAACGGAAAAGCACAATTAAAAGTCTATCGATAAGAATAAACACCTAAATTTAAACTGGACACAAATTGTAGATGTTATTTAGTAATGCAGTTAAAGCATCTTTGTGTTCTTTTCTAAGCAAATATTCATAGATATATTCTCATTGATGGGGAATTTTATTAGCGCTTCCGTTTGTTGGCGCATGCTCACAGCCAGGGTGCCAGTGTTATGCAGTATTACCAATGTGTCATACTCTAGGTATATAGATGATATTCTACCTTTCTCCCCCAAACCACTAAAATAGAAAGCGTCACTGAATTACTCAATAAAATAGAACCTACAATCTAATTGACTTACGAAAAGGAAAGAAAATTCACTCCATACATTTTCTTGCCATTCTACTTATAAACAACAATAATACATTAAAATATTAGGTCCACAGTAAACCAACCAATAAGAATAATTATGTTCGATTCACACCATCATAATTAAATAAAAACAAGCATCATAATTGGATTCTACCTCCGAGGATATACACCAACGACTATCTAAATAAACAATTTAAGTACATTGAACTCACCCTCAAAACTTTACAATCCCTTACGTATTTTATACAAAACTTACTCAAATCGCAAACAAAACAACAATTAATCCATTAGCTTTATAATTAACTAGCGGTTACCCGTCGCCCGGCGTTGCCCGGGATAAATGTAAAAAGGATGAAATAAAATGTGTAAACTGCCGATCGAACGCAAATAGGTCACAGTGGACAGTTTTATGAACCAATGTCGCTTTTTAATTGTGGACAATCTATGTACCCAAATAAATGTTACTTCGGAGTGTGACAACAATACTAATTGCCACAGTCTAGAAGGATCTCCAGTGTAGAAGTACATCTGCAGTGTAGAAGGAAATCTCCTCCAATGACACCGTATACAGAATTTGAACCGAATCGAACCTAACATACCTTTGTCGAATTAGCTTACAAGTTTGATTAGGACTAGTTTACGGTTATTTTAGTGTCACCCTCCAAAAAAAGAAAAAAACATCTTATTTCAAATTCTGTAGAAGTTCGAAGTTTTTTTTAATTGTAAATAAATAAAAAGTAGAGTTATTTTTATATTTTTATTCTTAAATCTTGTTTTTTTTTGTTTTTAAGCGAATTGTTATTGATATTGTTAATTTAACTAAAAATAAAATTCATATTATAACTAATAAGGATTTTTATCTATTTGTACTTGTATAAATGAGGTGGGAAGAAAATATGTAATTACTTACGGTACTTATGGATGATGTATATTTCATCAAATTAAGTCAACGTTATGAAAATACCAAAGCGTTCAGCGTCATAATGAATGTTTGTTAGTGATCGCTCATTGGCTGGTTTGCAAATTCTGAAATCGGTGTTTCTGTTTTCTGTTCTTTGGCTCACAGGGCTAATAATAAAGTATTTGGAATAGTTTTTAAAAATAATTTTGATTTTCTGGAAGCACGGTGTAAGTTAGTAAAATACTTAAGTGATGTGTTTCGATGCGTACGATGTATAATTTTTATAGTCTATTTCGAACTGATTTGGGAGATTAACAACGTCTTAACTTTATATAGAAGATATACATTTATCTTTACTCACTAACACCGACTTAAAGAAAACTAAATAAGCTAACTATTAGTATAGCCCAAATAACTTCATCTACTATAATTGATATCGTCCGAAAAACTACTAAACTCGATACAACACTTACAATCAAAGCATATATTTCATCCCTTGTCTAGATTGTGACAAGGTCTACATCGGGGAAACTCAGCGCAATCTGAACAAGAGAATTTATGATCACAAATGCGGCATCAAACTAATAATACATTGAACGCTTTATGTTCTCATATGCAGGAATATGATCACCGCTTTGACAAATGCTGCATCACTTAAAACTGTACATAATTAATTCACACGACGATTAATCAAATCATCTCGCATAGTCCACTACAAAAATATAAAGCAATAAAAATGGGATTCTATTATCTCTCTCCCCTCCTAAAAAATCAAATAGGTAATCTTGTGATTTGAACATAGTGAAAAAGTACATAGTAGTAATCATCATTCAATACCGAGCAACGTTGGGTCTTCTTGCTAGTATATACAATTAATTCAATTATTTTTTTCCTTAAGCCAGGCTTTTCAAAGATCAAAATCTCATAGCTTAAGGAAAACATTAATTGAATAAATTGCTTTTTTGCGGAATATACCTTGCATTGAACAACTGAATTGAAAAAAAGATCTGCCTCCGTCGCTTTTCTAATTCCTTTTCATCCTTCTACCTATACATCTGCTCTATCCAGTATATTGAGCTGTATACTTTTCACAATAGGTTTTACTTTTCCTAAAAGTTCGCTTTTAGTTCTCCATATATATATATATATATATATATATATATATATATATATATATATATATATATATATATATATATATATATATATATCATGCTCTTTATATTTCGGAATTGTTTCAAAATTCGAGACCTGTGGCGCAACGGATAAAGTGCTAATAGTTATCACTTCTAAGTGACAGTCTTCTGGAGGAAGGGGGGTCAATGTTTAATCCTCACTACAGGCGATGCTAAGAATACGATTAAAAATTACTTTAAACTTTTACCGAGTCATGGCTGACGGAAAGAAAACAATCCAGCTCGGGGATTTAATAAAAAGGTTCAGTTCGAAATTCCGTAGGTGAAAAGATTTACGGCTTAAATTTCTTGAGTCAAACCCTGCGATGGGCAAATCTTCCTGGATTAACATGACAAACATTCGACGGATATCGG
Source organism: Sepiola atlantica (assembly GCA_963556195.1). NCBI lineage: Eukaryota > Metazoa > Mollusca > Cephalopoda > Sepiida > Sepiolidae > Sepiola > Sepiola atlantica. The sequence goes on from OY744553.1 coordinate 28,176,840, forward strand.
CAGCAGATGTGACGTGTCTTCGCTAAGCTTGTTTTCTTTATTTAAGGAATTTTCACTGTCGAGCTAAGGCTGAAAGTAAATTTATACATTTTAATATAATAAATAAAGTATTTGCAAAAAAACGAAAATGCAGTTTATTTTTTGTGTAAACTTTAAAAGAAAGAATTATCCTTAACGTTACATCGTGCCTTCAGGCATCTTGCCACGTCTTGTCACTGAAAATCTTTCTAGCAAAAAGATGGGGTGATATTTGCAGACACAAATATGTAGATATCTCTAGCTTAATAAAGCTAAGTATGTTTATATATTTTTATGTACAGGATTCACTCTTAAACTAATTAACCGATCATTATGGATGTTAGAACATTGCTGTTCAGCGTAACAAGTCCAAACGTGGGTTGTATTTAGTTTAATGTAGTTTTATGCAAAAAGGGTAAGAAAAAGGGGTGAACGCCCTTCCTGAAAATTCAGATAACTCCGATTTCTGTGAAATTTTAACAATAGGTAATTAGGCATAAATGTATAAATATTCCCCGAATTTCAGTCCCTTTAGAGTATTTTAAAAGGTTTAGGGGCATAAAATGGGCACAAGCTGTCATTTGAAAATTCAAATATTTCCAATTTATTTTAAAATGGATCCAAACAAAATTCTCTGAATTTCATTATCTACTTAAGACCCCTTAAGCCTACTAGTTGAGACATTTTCTAGAATCAAAATAATGTAATGGCTCTTGATCAAAATTAGAATAAGGATTCTAGACATAAGATTTAGTAGCATTGTATTTTAATTTTAAAGGGAAATAAAAATGGTGGAAAAATCTTCTTTTCGCTGAATTAATTTTACCTGTCTTATATGAAAATATCTTCAATTTTCAGAAAGAAACACGAACACTTAAACTAAGTAGATACTTAATGTGTGCGTTTTTTTAATTATGTGTGGGCGTATAAATATCTGATAGAGTACCCATGGTGGGGGTATCCCACTCGGCGAGATAGACCTGTAGATCTTGTCAGATCATTCATCTAGGAGAACAACACTCTGATGACACTGAAAACGGAGAGGTGGCTTGCCTATTTTATAGTTGCACGCCACGGGCATCTCTATCTATACCTTACTGATGGAGCGTATGGCGGACGTGATGAAATAGCCTTTACTTATATAACTTTTATATTCTAAATAGCTCATGTCTCATTGGCGTGCAACACCTGGATATGAAATAGAACACATACATTCTGCAACTAGAGTATTCATTCGTATCTGACCGGCCTGCTTTGCATTCCATAAAATACGGGTTCAATAGAAGTTGTCACAATGCGTTTTAGCACTCGAAAGGATAACATCATTGTTACTGAGATCAGTATTTGGTTTTTAAAACCTCAACAAATATTGAGATTGAGACATTACTGACATCATCATCATCATCATCATCATCATCATCATCATCATCATCATCATCATCATCATCATCCGGTTTATTTGTTGAATCAAGCCACAATTAATCCTCTGATGAGGGTGGGGCCTGATTGTCTAGTCTCGAAATCTAAGTCTTCCTCTCCACTCCTGTTTTTGGCAAGGCTTGATGGAATCCATACCCATGACCTTCCTATCACGTTTGACTACGTCCTCCCAAGTCAACTTGGGTCTGCCAGTGGTGATGTTCTCTGCTGGCACATTCAACTGTCTGACTTTAGCAATCCAGCCATCGCTACGCTCAATGTGACCCAACCAACGCAGTCTGTTCTTTCGCATGATGTCCGCAAGGCTTTTCAAGCGTACTGTTCAGGCCTCACCAAACAGATCCATCTGACCATTGCCCTGTCATTACGGTGCAGCTTCCTTAGTATGCCAGCAGAGACAGCCCAAGTTTCTGAGCCATAGAACAGCACACTTCTGACACATGAGGAGTATACACGCCCTCTCGTAGTTGTTGGCAGGTGTTTATTTGTCAGGATTGGTAGCAGCTCTCTAAACTTTTTCCAGGCACACTTGCAACGTGAAGCTGCCGCAAGTTCACAGCCTCCACCTGATGACAGCACATCTCCAAGATAACAAAAGTCTGTCACTACTTCCAGCTTGTTGTCACCAGTATCCATTTCCGTCAGTGGTCTGCCATCTATTGGTCTCGCCGTGCCGGTGCAACGAAAGCACTTAAAGTGAGGATCTGCTTTGAGAGAGCCCTTTATGCCACTGTACCTTTTGTGGACCCAACCTGAACAGTGAGTGCAGATGATTGAGTTGCTGCCAGTTCCTTCAGACATACAGCACACGGGTATTTTCCTGTTTTCTGTAGTAAGCTGAGGTTTGGACCTGCGATCATGACCTTAGTTTTACCCATGTTGACTCTGAGACCTTTCTCCTCCATGCTACTCTTCCATCTATCAGTTATCAGAAATCAATAAGTGGATATCGACACGGACTGACAACCTGGATGTTCCAAGTTCGAATCCAGTCGGTTCCACAGTACTACTTTCACTTAGGGATTTTCCAGAAAGATTTCTAACTAGAAAAACATCGGGAAAACTAATGCCAACACAACTTTCAAAAGTTGGCCCTACTGAGTCACTTATAAGTATTATTGGTGGAAGTACTGATTCAGCTCCGTGATGGCAAGAATAGTCAGTATTCAGATGATATTAGCTAAACCACATTTATAAAAAGGTATTAAATGTTTTACTTGCTGGTTTTTAGTTTAATAAAATGTCTTTAAAAGTTATTTTCTATTTCGTCTAATAAAAAAATTGTTGATTTTTTAGTTAAGAAAGAATTCGTAGTTAAGAACTAATGATCGATTTACTTTTGTGTTATGGTATTAAACGCAAACATTCGTAAACGTTTTCTTGTTTGTTTTAACTTTAATAGATTAAAGGTACACATTTGTTAATAGAAAGACTTTAATAGTCATTTTCTATTTTGTGTAATAAAAAAGAAAATGGTTGATTGTTTTTTATGTAAAAAAGAATTCGTAGTTAAAAGATTATAATCGATTTTTATTTTTACTTTGTTGTACTTTAAACAAAACCGGTCGTTTAAAAACAAAGATGTCGAAGAAATTTACTTATTAGTTTTGTCGTTTGTTTGAGTTTTAAATAATTTACTTACGATCAGGCCAGGTGCCAGACTTAGACGCCATTTTAAATGCGATTTGAGTTTTTCGGTAATATATTCCAGAATTCTGGAGAGCGATTACAATGTATTATTAATTGCAAGACGGCATTGCTGAAAATAAACTATTCTGATATTCCGTTATTCCGTTATTAAATTCAGAAAGCCAGTTTGAATGTAAGTAAACAGCAGGGAGCGCTTCTTATTTATTTTTACAATCTAGTGTACTTTTTATTTAATTTTACTTCAATCGAAGTTCTCAAAGTCAAACACTTGATTTATATATGAGATACATAGATATTCGAATATTTCATTAAAGTTCTCCTTTTCCTCTAAAATGTTGAGTAAGTAAAGAAGTTAGAACATTAATTTTCCTCTCCCCAATTGACCAGTTTATTATGTTATAGTATAGCTTTCTTTTGTTCTCTTAGTCTTACCGGATTCCGGGACAAAAAATCATCTAGTCTAGTGAATAATCCAGCGAATTGATTTTATACGTGATTAAATTACTAGGAGAAGGTGCACCATTCCTTGTATGAGCTGGTGTATAGCCAGGTCGCGGAGATCTTATTTGAGCTTCGAATGTCGTAATATGTAAGAAATAATATGAGTTAAATAATGAAATAATAAACGATAACTTAATAATAGTTATACCTATGAAGGTAATGGTCCAGTGTTTGTGAGTTTCGTGGAATGGCTTAGTTGCAGTAGAGCTTATCTTTTAAAATAAAGAGTGAAACTATTTACTACCTTCTTTGTGGGAGTACGTATTTGAGATAATCAGTTTAGTCGGATTAAATGTAATAATATATAAACGGGGACGAAATGTAAGCATGTTTTTCTGAAACACACGTTAGGAATAGCTGTAATTGGTGAGTGGTACAGATTTGCATAGGAAGTGTTCAATTATTTTCCTATAATGGCGAAGTTGTACGGAAAAATTGACATTATTCTATCACATATCTATCTATCTATCTATCTATCTATCTATCTATCTATCTATCTATCTCTCTCTCTCTCTCTCTCTCTCTCTATATATATATATATATATATATATATATATATTTATTTATTCATTATTTGTCGCTCCTAGACAAAGTAGAGCACTATAAGTGTAGTATTAACACAGCATGACGTCACTAGCTTTAAATGCATCGTTCCTTTCATTAAAAAAAAGTAGAACGCTCTGGACGTTAAGCCGCCATATAATGTGTTAAAAGTATCACAGTTTATTCGCTGTTCAAAATTGGCTGAGTAGTTAAGGCGTCGGATTTAAGTGGCAAAATACTCGTAATCCGGGGTTTCGAATCGCATGACCAGTAGTGAATAGTCATATCTCTATGCTGATGAGTTCCGATTATAAAAGGACGAAACGTGTACGTACATAGATAATAAACAATAACAAATATATATATATATATATATATATATATATATATTATATATATAAGGGACGCGTGTGCGTATTAGTACAAAGTGTAGAAGGTCACTATAGTGCGTTTACACATATCTAAGGACCCTAATTATTCTGTAATGCATACCCAGATAATAATCTAAAAAGAGGGCGAAAGAGACAGAGCAATAAACATACAGAGAGATGGTGGAGAGGGAGAGAGAGGGGGGGATACGAGCCCCACTTCCTTTGTACAATCTACTGTCTGTCTATGACTGAATTAATTAATATAAGATGTCATTTTTTTTTTGTATTATTATTTCTCTACATTGCAGCCAACTGTGTCTGTTCGGGTGTGTGCGGGGTCACTTAGTGGATTTGTTTTGAAAGCCGCAGAACCCGATGAAGAGAGAGAGAGAGAGAGGGGACTAGTGTTACTAAACAGGGAGAGGGTGACTTTCGCATAGGATGTAGCCCCCTCCCCCTTTCGCCACAAACCGAACCCACAATTATGAATATTTCTTTTCACTGTTGGTAATTGTTGTGTCAGGATGTGCGTCAGGCGATCGGACCCCACGAAAAGGCGATTGATAAAAAGGTTAACTTGAGGGTGAAATACTACCGAGTACTGCGGATGGGTATAGTGACTTCGTGGGTAAGAGTACTGGATTACTCTTGTACTTTACATCGATATGAACACCCAGTGACCCTCGAATATACAGAGCAGGGATGCTTTCTTTGCGATATACGTACGCCCCTAACTTCCTGGGTGTAGCCCTCTGTAAATAAGAACCCTAGTTGTAATTAGCGAGAAACAGCATAGCTTCGCATCTATGCGTAGAGCAATCTCGGCTGCTGATAATGTTTAATATAACCATTTAGAATTCACTTATCTTGAAGCCCGTGCTGGCTGATAGCGTGATGAGTAAAGGCCCGCTCGTTATCAAAACGGTTGGCGTTCGAACTCAGCTTGAGGTATGTGCTTGTCTGACCACACTGAGGAGTTGCGATATGTCGAAACACTCTGTGTGTGGATGATATGCATTGTACCTTCTTAGGTTTAGGACTTTATTAAATGAGATGGCTGATTGCCATTAACGATAATACATAGGTCTGCGTAAAAGAATAGAGCACTTTCGGCTGCTGAAACTGCTTAAATTAAACATCACTTATCTTGTGCTGATAGCGTAATGGGGAAGGTGCCGGTCTGTTATCAAAATAGTTGGGGTTTGAACTTAACTTGGGGCACTTGCTTATCTAACCACGCCGAAGAACTGTGATAACGCGAACCAGTCTGTAGATAACTACATATGCCCCTTCACTTTCACGGGTTGAGCACTTTGTTAAGTGAAATCACGAGTTTCTATTAGCGATAATGCATAGCTCTTCGTAAAAGAATAGAGCACTTTTCGCTGCTGAAAATGCTTAATATAAGAATTTAGATGTCACTTATCTTGTAGTTCGTGCTGATAGCGTACTAGTCTTAAATGTTCGTCTGTTATAAATAGGTTGGGTTTCGAATTCAGCTGAAGGTACTTGCTTGTTGCAGCATATTAAGAGCTTCTTCACAAGGACTTTCCGTCTGGAGAACGCAATGCCGCAGGACTGCTTCCCTGCAGATGTTTACTTTTGTCGTCCTTACAAATATTTTGGCTTGATTCTAACATTCATTCCATCTTACATTCGAGTTGTTTAAACAAACAAAACACATCAAAGCAATCTTAGGTCGAGCTCTTTGTGTGTTAACTGGTTGTAATTAGTGATAATGCATATGCTTCGTGGACGAATGGAGCACTCAAGGTTGCTAAAACTGCTTACTAGAAGCATTTACAATTCACATATAGGAGCTCGTGTTGATAGCGTAATGTGTAAAATGTCCATGGTTGAGTTTCAAACATAGCTTGAAGTACTTGCTCGTCCAACCACACTTAATAACTGTAATACATCAAAAAAGTATATCTGTGAGTGATTACATATAGCCCCCCCCCCTTGCTAGGTAGAGCTCTTTGTCTGATCGCTGGTGGTCATTAGCGATAATGCATAGGTCTTCGTAAAAGAAAAGAACACGTTCAGCTGCTGAAACTGCTTAAAACAAAATCAGTCGAGCTGTGTAATATAGTTAGCAAGAAATAAAAAAAAGAAGTGAAAAAAACAAAAACAAAAAAACAGAAACAAATAACTGTTATTAAACGCAAGAAACATTACTTTTCTACTTACCTGCATAATTGTCACGTGTGGTTACTGATTCATAGATTTATTATTTATGTGTTTGTTATCGTTACATTTAATCTATCGTTTTAGTCATATTCCAACATGGCGCGCGATCTTTTTGAAAGCTGCTTGCGAATTTCAAGCTTAAAATACAGTAAAAAGAGGTTAGTGTAAATGTAAGCCGAAGTCCATGGTGGTTACCAGTCAGATTAGTGTAAGATTTTTGTTATTATTATATTTTAAGCCTAAAATTAGTAAGCAACTTCGCCCCCCCCCCCCAAAAAAGCGAACGTCATAGTCGAATGATGGATTAAAGTTTTGATGAACAATTCATAGATAATAAATCTTACAATCGGTAAACACTTGAAAATGAGTCAGGTAAGTAGAAAAGTAAATTTTCTTGCGTTTTGTAACAGTTATTTGTTGTTTATTCGTTCTTGTTTTTTCCATCCCTTTTTTCTTGTTTACAGTATTGCACAATCGCCCACACTTATTTCATTTACTTATGTTATAGATTTGGTGTCTATATACGAAGGTCAATGCATTATTTACCCCCTCTTCAGGACGTTAGGCACAAGGCCATTTTTATCTTACTCCCATAAGTTAAGATGTGACCCAAGGTCGGGTCGGGAAAGTGGGGATTGAAAAGTCAGCGCCCGAGAACGTGAGCACTCTGGCCATTAAAAATTACCTGGGTAGCCCCGTCGGCATTCTCCGGTAGGGGCGCCTCAGGCAGTAAGCAATAAAGTTACTCCTCCCCAAAGAGGGGAGGCAAAGTCTGGGAGTATGGACCTCCTAGAACTGCACAGGACCGTCCCATAGACCGGTGTAAATCAAGCCCCGAAGGCCAAGACGATACCAGTCTATGGAGTGCAGTATCAATCGAAACAGATACTACACTTTGATCCCGGTTAAAAGGCAAGTCAATGTTGACCAAATGTAAATATATAGGAGTTAACTTTCTTCCTCTGTTTGAACAGAAAATGCTTTGTTTTTTTACGAGCGTTAAATGAAAAGCGGAAGAATAATTTTACTTTGAACACATCCTAGTGAGGGTAAGGGCTTATCTCCCTTAGATTTAGAGTTCCATTAAAAGTAAAGACTCATTTCTGGAGTTAATTTGAAACGTTAGAATGAAAATATCAAAGATAAATAAATCATCCAAACAATGAAATATATATGAAGAGTTCGAATGCAAACCGCGATAAATCCGATTTGTTTAAATTGAGACCTTAATCAATAAAAGAACGAATATATTAAATATAGACTTCGAATATAAACTTATCTTAGTTGAAAGCAAACATTAATTATTCCGGTATCATATTATGTAAAACATAATTTGAGTGGGTTTATTCAACACCTACCCACAATAGGAGTATGTTACACAAGGTCGGAAAGTGGGATTTGAAAAACCAGCACCCTAGAAGTTGAGCACTCTGGCCATTAAAAATTGCCTGGGCAGCCCCGTCGGCATTCCCCAGGCAGTAAGCAATAAACTTACTCCTCCCAAAAGAGAGGAGGTAAAGCCTGAGAGGGTGGACCTCCTAGAACTGTACAGTACAGACCCATAGACAGGTGTAAATCAAGCCCCGAAGGACAAGACAATACCAGTCTATGACGTGCAGTATCCATCGGAATAGATACTACACTTTGATCTCGAGTGTATTGTCGAGTGTTGAAATGTAACAGTTTATATAGTGGTAGCTTCGTAATTTTTTAAATGGCGTTTATCGCGTTTTGCATTCGAACTCTTCATATATAAATAAATATATATATATATAAATATATGAATATATAAATATATATATATATATAAATATATGAATATATAAATATATATATATATATATATATATATATATAAATATATATATATATATATATATATATATATATATATATATATATATATTAGGTAAATAGTAATCTTTCTAAATAATGTCAGTTTCAACTCTACCAAAAAATATATTTTTTTTTGTAATTACAGAACATATTTTCAATGTGTTGGCTTGTGGAAAAAAGGGAGAGTGCCACTAGTAAATAACAGCTTTAATATATAGAAAACGAGGTGTGCGCATGTCATCCATTTGTTATGTAATATCTGTTATTGTCCCCTGGTGTGCCGTATTGTCAGTGGGGGGGGGTTCACTAACATAGTTCAGTTCAGTCTAGTTGGATCTACCGCATTATCTCCCACTCTATAATAAAGTACAATGTGTATTCATTTGTATATAAATAAATATATGTACTTCCATCTCGCAACGCAAACGTTAGCGTGTAAAACACGTGCTTTTTCTACCCTGGACGAAAATATTTCAAATTGTGAGGGGAAGGGAGAAAGCAAATATAAATCAGACAACGACTTCAGACTTACTGAGCCGCCTGAAATGAAGTGTTTTTTTTTCTTTAGCTCATCAGAAATTATAATAATAATGTATTTATGAAAATAAAATGAATGGCGTAATTTTATGGTTTTCATTGTTTTTGGACTTCTGATATATCATATATATTATACGCAGATTGATTTCACTTTTCTTGCACGTCG
>OY744553.1:28191091-28281091 GCA_963556195.1 Sepiola atlantica
ACATACATACATATGTATGTATGCATATACATACATATGTATGTATATATATATATATATATATATATATATATATATATATATATATATATGCATACATACATATGTATGCATGTATAAATATATATTTATATCTGTGGTATGGTCTGTAAAAGTCTTATCTGTAAAATAAAAAAATAATATGTCTCTCTTTCCACCTTATTTTATTTATTTATTTATTTATTTATTTGTCCTGTTTGTTTCAGATTTTAGATTTTTTGATTTTTAACGGCCCTAAATCACGTGACTCCCCAATTTTTGAAATGTTAAATTTCTTTTCTTCTTCTTCTCTTTCTTTATCTCTTCATTTCATTCTCTCCAAATATGATCTGAGGTTAAGATCGGATTCTAATTCTCCCTGATGAGATCTCAGTTTATAGTAACTGTTGATCGATAACATCGACATGCCAGTGTCGCAGATTTTGTACATATCTGTGTAAAGATAAAAAATTATCATATATAAAGCTCTATTTTGATATCGAGCACTTTTTATGAACCCGGTAAAAATTCTCTAGATTACCACCCTGTGGATATTTTTTACCTGGATTATTCCCATTATTATATATATATATATATATATATATATATATATATATATATATATATATATATAATTTAGTAACAAAGCCATATATTTTAAAAGATTTTGGTAGACGTTTCTGGCTACCTTATCGACGGAAATGCCGTTGCTATCTTCGCTGCCGATTTAATCGATGTACTTTTATTTTCAACCAATTGACCCCAATTTAACATTTTGAATCCGGCTATTTCAAGCCAAAGCGCCCATATTTTTATGTGATGACAGCAACAAATAAAATGTCGAGTGAGTGAACCTGAAAGATTTTCCAACTTATGAGGGCCGGGCCAATATTTCATCCTCCCCCTTTAACGCACCCCAAAAAAGGCACGATCAGATAAAAGTACAAGGAAACCTTCGCCCTTTTCTCTCTTAAATATTTCACTGAAATCATGTCTATCCTTTTTCTTTTTTAAGTCTATTATACATGTGCTAAGTGTTGCCAACTGAGAGGTTCAAAACCCGCGAGATCAGAATAAAAAATCTTCAAAAAACAGCTAGATTTTTACTTTTCGTATCTCCTATAAAATATTACGAATATACATGTGTTTTCTATACATATTTATTTATTTGAATATCATTTTAATTATTTAATTCAAATGTTTAAAAACAAAGGAAGTAATTCATGAACGAGTTGTCTCACAAATCGAGAAATGTAAAGTTTAAAAAAGATTTATAAAGTCATGCTTGATTAGAGCATATTTTATTGACATATTTTATTGAAATGTACAACAACTATTTTTCTGAATATATCAAGATGGCTTAAGAATAGTATCATATGATGATTAAAAAGAAAATGAATATGGAAAGAAAGTGAACTGAAATCTGAAATTGCGAAACAAAATCTCCAAATTTGACAGAAAAAAAAACCGCTAGCCGCTAGATTAAATTTTACAGAAAAAAAAAACCGCTAGCCGCTAGATCACATTTTACTAACAAACTTAGAAACTTAAGCTGCATATCTAGCTGGAAAACCGCTAAATTGGCAACACAGCTGAGTCCACTTCGGTTATCTGTTAGCATGGTAGTTGCTGGCTCCAGGCGGCCCCAGCTTTACCTGTGAACCCCCAATGGTATCATAATGGATCTTTGCACATAGATCAACCATTCAGAAACAAATGATTTACCATAACATTTTGCAGACATGAGGGTTTTTTTTTATAACATAATAGTTTTACTTAGGTGAATGTTTTTTTTTATTTGCTAATAATCACAATTTATCAAGGCTTACAGTAACTCGAGGATACGGGTTTACAACATGGACTGATTAGCATTGAATAATTAACAATATTATGAGAGGATTGAATATAATGAATGAATGGACAAAATTTGATTATTTTATGACAAATTTGTTGGCATTGTATTTTAAGATAACTTTGTTGTTGCCTGCTGATCGTAGAAATTACGTTCCAAGAAAGAAAGGAGCGTTATTTGCAGTTAGGGTAGGTAGACGAGTTTTTGCTGTAAATGTCTTACAAGGAAGAACCAGAAATTGAAGCTCAGTCAAGCAGCTTCCATGGAAATAACGATAGAATAGAAAAAGACGCGCAAAATGTTCTTTGTGAAAAAAAAGAGTTGGGGAGAAGAGATACATCCCACTAGATTGCAAACACGATTTTATACTCTATCAAGGCTAGAAAAAGTGCTCAAGGAACCCCCTCCCCCTCCTAGTTGCGGGAGCAGTACTCCATTTTAGGACGTACCTGACTCTTATATAGTTAAGGGATTGTATCAGTTATTTTTCAGTGATTCTTATACTGAAGGGTCACTGCTTATTAAGGCCAAAGGTCATTCGGGGATGAAGTTTAATGAGATGGAATGGTAACTAGCTGAAAAGTGACTAACCTCATGAGAGATTGTTGAGGATGTTTAATGGAATAAACTAAGTTTAGTTACTTGTGGGGACGATATATGACAAAAAAGATATGTTGGCATTGGATTTGAAGACAACTATATTGTAATCTGTATAGAAGAAGTTCCGCGATGATGTGTTCCACAGAGAAAAACCTTTACGAATAATCTTGGTTCGTGGAAATTTCGCTTGACGTAAAGCAAACCAATGAATAAAGGAAAATAGCAAAGCGAATTATTACAGTGAATGATTTACTAGAGATTGGAGCTCAGTCGATAATCTTTCAGCATGACGAATCCTAACAAGACTTGGTGTCGGTTCAGGAGAAGTAAGCGCAACGATTACTTCATTATAAACTCGACGCGGAGGCACGTTTACACGGGTTATCTATTGTCTCTTGAGACTGAACGGAGGCTTTAAAAATTGTAAGGTCAGAGAGAGAGAAGATGGTGATGTGTTGAGTTAGAGGAAATGAATGAACATGTGAGAGGGATAGAAAGATAGATAGACAGATAGATACATAAAATGAAGCCTGCATAAACAACGACTTGCTGCTGAACTATACACACACACACATCCCCCCACATCCACACACCCCCACCCACATATATATATATATATATATATATATATATATATATATATATATATATATATATATATATATGTGTAGAGAGAGAGAGAGAGAAGGAAAGAGAAATAGAAATAGAGAGAGAATGAATAGAGAGATAGAAACAGATAAAGACAGAAAGAGAGAGAAAGACAGAGAGAGAGAGAGAGAGAGAGAGAGACAGAGAGGAAAGATAGAGAGAGAAAGAGAAAGAGAAAAAGGATAGATAGATGGATAGATAGAGGGAGAGAGAGAAATGAAAAGATAGAGCGGTAGAGAGAGATGGGATAGAACGATATATCTATCATGAATCATGAATCATAAATAAACGATTAATAAATAAATAAATAAATATATATATATATATATATATATATATATATATATATATATATATATAGTTATGTAAATTGATAAATGTATAATCGAAATAATAAAACTATCAAAATGGCTCTTAGTAAGGATAAGACACAAATTCCTGAAAACGGTCGAGAGACCAAACGCGCTCTAGGAATGGCCGACGTCACAACGTTAGGTGCTATACTCAACCGGTTAGCACCTGAGAACCGCAGAATTGCTCGCCGTGTCGACAGATTGACACGAATAATTGTGAAAAGAGAGAGCTCCGTGGTCTTCAATTAAGTCTGCAAACAACGACTTGCTGTCGAACTATATATATATATATATATATATATATATATATAGAGAGAGAGAGAGAGAGAGAAGGATGGAGAGAGAGAGAGAGAGAGAACTTTTTTGTAATATGTATATATATAGAGAGAGAATGGATATATAGAGAGAAAGACAGAAAGAGAGAGAAGAGAAAGACAGAAAGAGAGAGAAAGACAGAGAGAGAGAGAGAGAGAGAGAGAGAGAGAGAGAAAAGTTAGAAAGACAGAGAGAGAGAGAAAGAGAAAATATACACAGAGGAGAGATTGATCGATAGAGAGATGTGATAGAACGAGAGAGAAAATGAAAGAGACAGGATAGTGATACAGAGAGAGAGAGAGAGAGAGAGAGAAAGGGGGGGAGAGAAAAAGAGAGTGAGAAAGAGAGAGAAGGGATAGAGCAATAGACAGAGAAGAGGGTTCAAGTGATAGAGAGAGAGGGGGGGGAGAGAGATGAGGAATACAGCATCATATATATATATATATATATATATATAGAGAGAGAGAGAGAGAGAGAGAGAGGGTGTAAGATATAGAGTGATAGTGATAGAGCTAGATAAAGAGAGAAGGGGAGAGGAAGGGAGGGCAAAGCGCTAGATAAAATGAGAATGTGGGAGAGGGAGAGAGGGGGTGAATAGAGAGAGGATAAGAATGTGGGAGAGAGAGAGCGCGTGCGCGGTTCTTTGTTAGAAACAAAGGACATCTAAATACGCCCGCGAACGCGATAAGTAAACAAGAACGTTTCAATTGTGGGAAACGCAGCTAAAAAGGTGGATTACGAAGATATGGGGAGGTGGTGGCCCCTGACGGGAGGGGGTATCAGAGACGGCACTGTCAATCGCCGAACTACCCAAACCAATAGTGCGTGTTTATTAATGCCAATGTTAATTTCTGTATGACGCTGCCCGAAGGGGGCAAGACATTCAAGGTTTAAGGCCTTTGACCGATTGACTCAAATGACCTTACGACCAGATTCGCCAAGCACGTACGCATGGTAAGCTGACATTTTGGCAAATTGACGTTTTGGCAAATGGATTTCTTGACCAAATGTACAAAATAAGTTAAAATTGAATTTAAAATACGTAATTACACGTAAACAATAAAAAGTTAATTTTAACTTAAAACATAAAGGGATCAAATAGATTTGAGGCACCCCATGTTTAACAACACCAAAATGGCATATTTTTTATTTTTTATTTTTGACTTCCGGTTTCATCGCTTATGATAAATTAAAGACTTTTATAGCGAAAAATAAAATTTTATTTATTTTTTATTACAATCTTTTTTAATTCCGTTTTTTTTTTTTTAGATTGTGTGACACCATCTCTTCACAACTTCTTTTTCATGTATTTTTTTTTTACATTTGTGTTTTTTTTTGTTTATACATTTTTCTTTAATGAACATTTAGGTAATTATTACTATTACCGACATAAATTGTTTCTAAGGAAACACCGTCGGCAAATTAGTCAAAACACAATGTAATTTGCTTTACCTTCTTATCTGCGATCTATTTGCGTTAATAAAACTAAATATTTTATATTTAATAGAAGTTATGAGCTTTATAAGTGTCAATTCTGAGAAGAGGGTAATTTTTATTTGGTCAGTTAATAACGTAAACAAAGATGACTACTTTGCTCAGAATTGATATTTGTGCGAAATTAAAAGGCTTAAAACTTATAATAAATAGTAACTATTTATTTGTTAATTGTTAGTTAACAGTTATTACTTAATAGTTAAATATTATTTAATAGTTAAATATTGAATAGTTAAATATTACATAGTTAATTATTATTAAATAGTTAAGTCTTATTAAATAGTTAACAAATGAATAGGCAAAGCAAAAAAAAATGTATTTTACAAATTTTCCAACCGCATTTTCTTTTAAAATATTTTTTATCACTAATAGTATTGTTTTCTAAAACTTTTGTAAATAAAATTGTAGTTTTTATAAATCTCCATTTTTTTGTAAATATAAATGTTTTTTTAAAAATTAAAATTGCACGTATAACAGAACTTGCTTGTAAGTAAATCTATGTATTTCTTTAAGCCATTCTTAAAACGTTTTGTAAGTAAGATCTATTTTTTCTAAATACCACCGTATTATTTTGTTATAATTCAATCGGAAGTAAAAAAAAAAAAACCAACGATGTTAAGCCAAAATGTGCTCTTTTGGTCGTTACCCATTTTAGGGTGCCTCAAATCCATTTGATCCACATAATGAATTTAGAATATACAAGTAGTAGGTTATGATCGCTTCTCTCCTTTACAAAACCTTTTTTACTAGATGGTAACAGCTTATCAAGGCCAAGAGCTACTCGATGATGAGGGTCAATGAGACGAGATGATTATCAGAAGAAGGATGGTGCTTCTGCAGGTTACGAAACGCGCTACAACCGACGTTTCTGGCGAAAATGCTAGTAAATTTAAAAAATTAAGGAACACATATTTAACTAGAGAAGAACACAGTCATCGTATGGTAATTTCAATGCACAAATATTTATTTTTTGTTACGAAAAAATATAATGAGAAATTAATGGAAAAATATGAATAAATATTATTTCTAACGAAGAAAATATAATGTAAAAACTGATAGCAAACAATTTTGGTTGTTGTAATTCATTTTTTCTCTATTCTTTGTTTACCGTGCCGCCTAAGTTAGGGTTAGGGTTAGGTTGTTAACTTTAAGGTTAGATTAGGGCTAGTTTTTTTTATGATTGTTGTTTTTACAGATTTTTTTTTATCGGTTTAGTGTTAAAGTTAATTTCCAGAACTGGAAGCAAACTAGAGTTTGCATCATTCAAATAATACTTATTTGAATAAAATACAAAATGCACACTTTGAAGCAAACTAGAGTTGGAATCATTCAAATAATACTTATTTGAATAAAATACAAAATGTACACTTTTAATTCGCGAAAAAATGTTGCATTTTTCGCGATATTTTTTTCGCGATTTCCAGTTGTCGACTGCTTTGATCTGATTGGTTAAGCGTTTCGGACTTTCCGTCGGTTTATATGACCCGCCGAAATATGCCGACGAAACGTCGGTTTTAGCGCGATCCGTAAACTGTAGAAGTACTAAGAAATACTAAAATTGATAAATTGTAAGAGCTGCGTTTGATCACTTATGGGGTGTTTCAGTACAAGAATTGTTGACCTTGGATTGGAAGACGACCAAGTTGCAATCAGCAGGGAAGCAGTACTGCAGTAATGTGTTCAAGAGACGAAAAGTCATTGCGAAGAAGTCCTGTTCATAGCAACCACTCCGGACGCTAAAAATATTGAGCGAAAAAAGGAACATCTTTTTCCGTGTGGTAGCATTACGAGTTCTTACTCTGAATGTTTTACAATGAGGAACCCAAGATTAGAGCTCAGTCGAGCATCTTCCATGGAAATAACAGAAAACTAGAGAGAGACAAACAACAGCTCCTCTGAGAGAAAGGGGCTGCCCGGAAGAGAATATATCACTTTCTATTGATTTGAAAGTGTGCTTTGTGCAGACCCGACCCAGTCTCTAGTCTATCGTTGTTTTCATGGAAGCTGCTCGACTGAGCTCCAATCTCTCTGTAAGACATTCACAACAAGAACTCGTCTTAATACAATAACGAAAAAAGACTGATGATGATATTCACCTTATAAAATATTAGATGGTGAAATTCAACCTATAGAAATATTAGATGGTGAAATTCAACCTATAAAGATATTAAATGGTGAAATTCAACCTATAAAAATATTAGATGGTGAAATTCAACCTATAAAGATATTAGATGGTGATATTCAACCTATAAAAATATTAGATGGTGAAATTCAACCTATAGAAATATTAGATGGTGAAATTCAACCTATAGAAATATTAGATGGTGAAATTTAACCTAAAAAAATATTAGATGGTGATATTAAACCTATAAAAATATTAGATGGTGAAATTCAACCTAAAAAAATATTAGATGGTGAAATTCAACCTATAAAAATATTAGATAGTGATATTCACCTTATAACATATTAGATGGTGAAATTCAACCTATAAAAATATTAGATGGTGAAATTCAACCTAAAAAAATATTAGATGGTGAAATTCAACCTATAAACATATTAGATGGTGATATTCAACCTATAAAAATATTAGATGGTGATATTCAACCTATAAAAATATTAGATGGTGAAATTCAACCTATAAAAATATTAGATGGTGAAATTCAACCTAAAAAAATATTAGATGGTGAAATTCAACCTATAAAAATATTAGATAGTGATATTCACCTTATAACATATTAGATGGTGAAATTCAACCTATAAAGATATTAGATGGTGATATTCTCCCCATGTATATATATAGTTACGTATTCATGCTAACCTAATTAACTGATATGAATTTGGGAACAAGTCTGCAAGGCGTGAAGGGTTCAAATGTTGGTTATATTTAATTTTATGCCAAGAGAGTAAAAATTAGGTGGAAACCCTTTCATAAAAATTCAGATACTTTTTATTTTTGCCATGGATGTTTGATATCCTCTAGAATCAAAATCATGGATTTTGATGAAAATTAGAATGAGGATTCTAGGCATAAAGTTTAGTATAATAATATATTGATCTTAATTTTGCAAAAAGACGTGTGTGTGTGTGTGTGTGTGTGTGTGTGTGTGTGATCTTATAAATGATATAAATGATGGGGAGTGGGAAGTAAACTCTAACGCCGGCCTCTATTATCTTACAAAGCTTAGGGTCTTGGTCGATTACAGAAAAAGGGTAAATAGATTTAATTGCAGGAATACTCTTGCGAACGATAAAGAGAAAGAGAGAGAGAGTGAGAGAAAGAGAGAGAGAGAGAGAGAGAGAGAGAGTAGGGGAAGGGTCCGGCGGTATGAGTGGGGCGGGTCAAAAAGCAAAGATATGTCATTGGCTGTTGACTGACTGCCGAGTGTTGGATGGGGACCGGCAAGGGTGCAGGTGTGCCGAGTGACAGCTGGCCGAAGGAGAGGCTTACCCTGACGACACAAAGGACATTCAACGGGGTTTTTATCTCCACGTACATGTACGCAGTGCAAACAGATCGCTGAAGGCACGTGGTCATTTCAAGCGCGCACCTGGTTTATTTATAGCAGAAACGCCAACCCCGCACCCCGCCAACATAGAAAATGTATGTATAAGCGGGTAGGGAGTTCATAGACTCAACTGCCCTAGCCCTCTCTTCAGCCATATTTATTGTGGGAATCTTGTTAGATGTGGAGGGGGTGGCACTCATATTTATGAGGTATAAAGAGTATATTTTTTGCCTGATTATTAAAGACGGAGTAATACACACACGCACACACACACACACACGTGCACACACACACCCACACACACACACACACACACACACATATATATATATATATATATATATATATATATATATATATATATACTTTCAAAATCAATGGCCGATTCCCAAAATGTAAAAACATTTTGACCTCCTTCACTTTAAAACTCACTAAAATTCAGGAAATTATAATGAAAATTTCAATATTTATTAATCAACAAATAAGTTAATAACAAATAAGTTATAAAAAGATTTGTAAATAAAATTATGTATTTGTTAAATCTTATTTCATTTGTTTCTTACAGAAAAAAAGGACAAAAACTTCATAAACTTTAAATTGCTTCCGTTTAGAAACTGATTTTTGAAGTCTAACTCCGCCCTCGTGGGGAGGCAAAACGAAAGATTACAAGTCAGCCGATTTTTTAAAAAGCGTATATATTTCGTTTATTTATTAAAATAACTTGCGTAATCTTCCGTTTTGCCTCCTCGGGCTAGGAGCAAAGTGTAGTATGGAAAAATCCTTCTAAACTGAGGTAAGATCCAGAGTGCCTCTTTTTGGGAAGCTTGATTTTTCCCTACAAAACGAAACATTATTTAAGTACGGTGATAAATATTTCATACCCCCCCCCCCCCATTTCTGCCCTCGTGGGGAGGCAAGTAAATAGTGACACAAAAACATGTTTTAAAAGAAAACATGTTAATATTTTATTTGTTTTATTTATGGACTCTCTGCCTTAAAATAAATATTAACATGTTAAAAGAAAAAAAAATTCCGAAATATACTGCATTTATTAACATAAATAAAAGATCTATTTACAAGTGTTTTGTAAATAGAGACCACGTGTATTGCGAGGTTAACCGGTGACTTTCAAAATATGTCCCGCGTCTTGTGTTAATGATCTGGGGTCCCTATTGTTGTCTTGCTCCAAATACTTTTTATATATTACGAAAAAGACCCCTAAATACCGTGTTAACAAAATCACTATAACTCGAAGAAAAATTAATTTTTTGAATTAGCGATATTATTATTGTGTCAAGCATTGTTTAATCAATATTTTCACCACAAAAATAATATAATTGTAAAAAATATTTCATGTGATTTTAATGATAAGAGTTTCTGGAAAAATGAAAAATGCGACATCATTATATTTCCCTTTCATACATGAACGTGTCATCATCAGCAGAAGAATTTTTTTTTATAATCTTGAAAATAAACCAAAAATTGACAAATTTGAGACCCAGGAACTTAACGAAAAAAAAGAATTTTAAAAATAGAATAATTACTACTAACGATGAACTTTGATTGGTATGGTAGCCCCGTTCTGTAATAAACAGGTGGGATTAGCCTTCCAACAACCACTCACTTTTACACCGCCCTCAAAATGTAATTTTTAGAGATTGAACAATTTCTTTAATTTCACAATTCGTCGTCAATTATTTGGAAAGATTTGTATTTGTTTTGTCTTTTTTTCATTAATAAATATTTAAAAAGTTAAAAACAAATATTTATTAATAAATAAAGAGAATTCAAACATGACATTTTCTTTCAAAATTGAATTATATTTATTAATAAATAATTGTTTTAACTTTTTTTAATGAATAAATTGTCAGTGTAGTCATTGACTTTAATTTACTTTTTCACACTTAAAATAAGAGAATACACTTTATTTTAAAAATAATCAATGTAATTTATCGTTACACGTTAAGAATACATCGAGTAACTAAAGTTTTAAATCATGTAAAAAAATTGATAAAATTGACGCAGTTCGTAACGTAAAAATAATTTTTAACATTTAAAAATGTTTAATTTCAAATTCTAAGGAAAAACATTGGTAAACAGACGTCATCAATAATTTCAGAGTACTACTAAATTAAAAACTAATACTAAGTTAAATATTAACCTTTTTAGTTTAAAATAAAATAAATAAGATCTTAATTGCGTACATTCACAAATATTTTACTCATATATATATATATATATATATATATATATTTAGATTTTTCACTTATAAAATAGATCATTCAGTGAAGACCGGGGTTGTTCCAATAAAAACAAGCTCGATGATACTCGATTACAGAGTACAGAGCATTTATATGTGATTTTATGAAGGCTTACCAAAGCATTCCTTTCAGGACACCAATGATCACCATTAAAGATATATTTCCTGATGATCTGCCAAGCAAGTAACTGCTTGGTAGTGAAACACGTGTAGGAAAAAACATTTAATTTGAATAAATAATATTTATAAGAAAAAATATCTTTAATGGTGACCATTGGTGTCCTGAAAGGAATGCTTTGGTAAGGCTTCATAAAATCACACACACACACATATATATATATATATATATTGGGAATACCAGGTGCTGTATGTGCTCTCTGCTTATCTCAGCATTGTTTCCAGTCGTCTTGTATTACTACTTGCCATTGGAATCAAGCAATGCCGACTCAGGAGAGCGGTTGTTGAAGATTGCGCAACCCTTGCAATTACAAATTCACGCGCGGGCAGCCCCTAGTGGGGCACTCATACGTCGAAATCGACGGGAGAGTCCATCATATATATAGTCTCGGAAGTTTCTCAACCATTAAAACTATATTAAAAAAAAACCCCAAAAACTTCTAGTCCCAAGTCTTTCAGTGGAAAATCACTCATGTAAGTCAATTTATTTTGTACAGTTATTATATTAGTTTGTTTCTAACACTATTTAAAGGGATCATCAGTTGTTTACAATGAAAAACTGTTTCGGGAATTTTTATATGTTGTGAAGTTGTTCCACAGTAAATAATAAATAAAGGAAGTCAAGTCGAGGGTTGGTTAAACAAGTGTATTAACAAAGTAAGAAAGTGACTAGCTCTTGGCTAGACAGTTACAAAACTGTCCTTTGTCTTCTGGTGTCTCGCACTATTTATAGTGACAACCGGTGTTGTTTCTCCTGTGTAAGAACGGCCGGTGTAACAATATATATATATATATATATATATATATATATATATATATATATATATATATATATATATATATATATATATCACAACCATCACCATCAGGGTTTCTGATCACTCCTGGAGGAGGACCCCTCTCTGGTTTCTGACACCTTAATGGTGACTGTCATTCAGTGTTTTTTGCCATAGTCACCCCCCCTCTCTCTCTCTCTCTCTCTCTCTATATATATATATATATATATATATATATATATATATAGAGAGAGAGAGAGAGAGAGAGAGGGGGTGACTATGGCAAAAGTTATTAAAATATTATTGTTTATCAGCCCCCCTCCCCACAAGGCCTGGGCACTTTCGAGTAGCTTTAATAACAAGCAGTACTAATAGCTATATGCGCGATCCGAACACCGTTTCGTAAGATCACTCTAGCTGCCTGGTAAATGGCGGCCACGTGTCGCTATTTACAGTTAAAGTTACTCTATATTTACTAACTAATTGACGATAGACCTTTGGTTAAGATCACCGACTACGAATCAGTGGCGATTTGTGTTCGGGGTTCGCGCCCACCGACCACCGGGAATTAGTTCCTAGACTGAAGATTGCGTTAGCATGAAACATCGATGTCTCTAGGTATTTAAATATTTAATATTTATTTATTAAAATATTATTGTATATATATATATATATATATATATATATATATATATATATATATATATATATATATATATATATGAGGAAAATTGCGGCTCAAAAGGCACTATGTTCTGGGGAGGCACACATAAACAGAGGCTGACGAGAGAGCAATTATAGGTCTCTCTTTGTTTGGATTTATAAGCGATGGTACCGATGTTGTTCTGATCTTCTGTAATACACACACATATAATACGAATTTAAGTAAAAGTGGCACATGAAAAAATTGCATTTAAAAATTGCACGATAAAAATTGCAAAAGTGGATAAATAGGAAACCATGGAACGAGTGAAAAATGTTGATAAAAATCTCACGAGTTTATCAACATCTTTGATACATCAAATTAAAAAGAAATTATGTTTAAAAGTAGATGATGGCCCTCAGATAAATAGTGCGCGGACAAAAGCACACCGACAAAAGCCAACCGGACAAAATATTAGAAGAAAGACCACCCGACAAATCAGTTGAAATAATAATCAATCTGAACTATATAAATTTACTTTTATATTATTATCAATATATATATATATATATATATATATATATATATATATATATATATATATATATATATATATGAAGAGAAAAAATGGTGCCACACTACAAAATGAATAATAAATTGTATGGGGAACACTTTATATAAGATGGAATAGAAAAAAAAAAAAAAAATAATTTTATATAAAACAAATAAAAAAAAAAACCCCGTTAAGTATGGTTTCGGAATTCACGAATAAAAAAATTCACGAATAAAAACAAAGTTCTCACATTAGCATAAAAAAAACAAAAAAATACAGCTTAAAGTTCCCAAGGCAGCCTTTCGTCCGACTCTCGTCAGGGGAATCGTCGGTAGAGTGATTAAAATACACGAACAACCATAAACTGGTGTAGAATAAAGTGTGTGTGTGTGTGTGTTATACAAACAATTTTTTTGATATATCCGAAAATATTCCAAATGGCAAGCTAAAAATATTGCCTTGCAAGCTTCAGAGCATATATATTATATAGTTGCATTCCAATGACCAAAGGAACAATCAATCCATACCTTTCATCTGTTTTTCCATTTTCTTAGTCTTTATATTTCGTCTAACGACCACAATCGTAGTTTTTGTTTCTGTTCGTCGAATCTTTCTCCTTGTCTTACAGGCAAACACAATTTTCCAAATATGTTTATATTGTAGTTTTTCAAAATTAATTGTCTATATAAAACCTATGCACGTTTCACAACAGAACCGAGGGAAAATTCTATCTTTCATCTCAGCTATGCAGCTCATTAGTGAAACAGTTTAATTCATTCGGCTCTGTTCCGAAACGTGCGTATCTTGTATCGAAACAATTAATTTTGAAAAAAAATACAATATAAACATATTAAGAACATTTTCTTTGTCTTTTAGACGATGAGAAAGATTCGAATAACGGAACAAAACTATGTGCATTTTTCGTACTTTTTTCTCAAGAGATAGATAAGGAGATGCAACTGTGTGTTTGTTTGTGTAGGTTTCTTTGGTAAAATCAAATAACTCTATCTCATCTCAAAGGGTTGGCTCCCAGGATTTTTGAAGAATCTACAATAGTATTATTAATAGTAGCAAGTCTGCTATTTCTCCACTTTTTAATGGTCTTCAGGTTATTTCTATATTCTAACGATAAGGCCGATCTCTTTGCTCTTTTTCAATTCTTACTCTTGATGATTCTGGTGCTGTTCGTCCTAATTTTCCTTTGAAAACTGATCAGTCTCTTGGTTCTGTTATTATCACCCCAAAGATGGTTGCTCGGGTTCTTTCTGATCTTGACATGTCTAAGGCTCGCTGTTCTGATTCAATTCCTGTTATCGTTTTCAAGCGTTGTGCTCCTAAACTTTCTTCTATCATCTCTAAATTATTCAATCTCTGTTTGTCTAAGTCCTGTTTCCTTTCTTGTTGGAAGGAGTCCTTTGTTGTCATTATCTTTAAAAATGGTGGTGATCGGTCTGATCCAACTAAGTATAGTCCTGTTAGTCTCCTCTCTGTTATTAGCAAAGTTTTTGAAATGTTGGTAAACAGCAAGCTTGTTCATTTTGTGGAAAGTCTGAACCTCTTTAGTGATGTTCAGTATAGCTTTCGTGGTTTTCGGTCAACTGCTTATCTTTTAACTGTTGTAACTGAGCAGATCGGTCGGTTTATGGATAATTCAGAAGGTAGAGCCATTCGTTTGACATTTCGAAGGCGTTTGATAGAGTATGGCATTCTAGAGTGTGGCATTATAATGTATTTTCATTCTGATCGAAGCTTACAAGTAACTTTGGACAGTGTCTCTTCTTTCTCTTTTCCTATCAATGCTGGTGCTTCTCAGGGCTTTATCTGAGGCACACCACTGTTTCTTCTCTATATAAATGATCTTCCAGATATTATTGTTCAGAAAATTAAAATCTATGCTGACGATACCACTCTCTATTCTGGTGTTGCTTCTCGCCTATCTCCCTCGGATCAGTCGAAGTATGCAGCTAATCTAAAAGTTGACCTGAGTTCAGTTGGGGATTGGAGTACAAAACGGTTTGTTTCAGTTAATCCAGTTAAAAGACTACGCTCGTGGCGTTCATTCGTAGGCGTGCTCCTTTAATTCCTGAGATTCTCATGGATGGCTTTGCTCTTGAGGAGAGATCGACTCTAGAACTTCTGGATCTGTCTCTCTCATCAAATCTTTCTTGGAGTTCATACATTAGATCCATTGCTCTTTCTACTTCTCGGAAAGTCGGTTCTCTCTATCGCTCTAAACACTTTCTCACACCTGGGGCTATTCTCTATCTCTACAAATCCACAATCAGACCATGTATCGAGTACTGTTGTCATATTTGAGCTGGTGAATCTCTGTCTAATTTGAGGGTTCTTGATAAGGTGCAGAAACGTATCTGGAATTTTATTAGCTCTACCTTTTCTTATTCTCCACACCTCCTCTATCACAGACGTGATGTTGCTAGTCTCAGTCTTTTCTATAAATACTATTATGACATGTGTTCTTCATAATTTTGTGATCTATTCCCCACTTCTTTGTACCAGCTCGTTTGACTCGTTAGTCTAGTGGTTTCCATCAATTTGTTGTTGTGATATTTCATTGTAATAAAGCTTCTTATTCAATCCTCTCATTTCAAAAACTTTGCTAATAACGGACGATAATTAGTTGGATCAGACCGATCACCATCATTTTTAAAGATAGGGGCAACAGAGGACTCCTTCCATTAAGTAGGGAACCAAGACTTTTACAAACAGAGATTGAATAATTTAGAGAGGATAGAATAAGACGCTTTGTGGAACTCTCTTCCTACTGACTGTTTTCCCTCTACCTATAATGTTGGTCTTTGCAAGACGACGGTCAATAGGCATCTCTTGTTTTTGCGATAATCATAATTGTTATTGTTTGCTGCTTATATCAAGTGGCTTCATGCCTTGTCTGGAGCTATTTTCAATAAGTAAAACTATAGCGTCAATATTGGATTAAATACACATGTGTACTGGGAAAAATTCGTTTTCTCAAGAAAGTTTTTGATTTAAAACAAAATTAATAATTCTCTGATAAATCATTGTCTAAGGAGATTCAAGATATTGTTGAGAACATTGATTGTCTGCACAATTGAAGAAGCAACATTCGAAAAAAAATTCTTTATTAAAAATAGAAATATGTTCGTTGAAATAAATGCCCTGGAATTGCCAAAGAATAAATTCATATATCTATATTTTATTGTGATATAAGTATCAAATGTACATTTTTATTGTTATATAATCATTGAATATAATTTTTTTATTATATAAGTATTGAATATAAATTTCAGTATGATATAAGTATTGAATATAAATGTTATTATAATATTGAATATAAATTGAATATTAAAGTATAAATAAACCTTAGGATATAAATATTGAATATACATTATATAATGATATATGTACGAAATACATTTTTTATTATGACATAAGTATTTAATATATATTTAATATAATAAAAATTACTTAATATAAATTGATTATGATATAAGTATTGACTCTAAATTTTATATTCAATATATATTCAATATGATATATATATATTGAATATAAACCTTATTATGACATAAATATTATTATGACATAAATATTCAATATAAAATTTATTATGACATAAGTATTCAATATAAAATTTATTATGATATAAGTATTCAATATAAAATTTATTATGACATAAGTATTCAATATAAAATTTATTATGATATAAGTATTGAATTTACATTTCATTATTCAATATTGAATATACACCTTATTATGATATAAATATTATTATGATATAAGTATTCAATATTAATTTTTTTTAACGTAGTTCACCCCAAACAAGGCAGGCCGCCACTGTAGACGTAAGAAGCTACTGAGAAGAAAGAAAAGGGGAGAAGGTTGAGGGGGGTCAACCTAAACTGGGATCTGCGCAGCGAGATGTCTGTTTACATTCATTTTAAATTTCTACATGTCAGTACTGTCGGGGAAACAGGGGGCAGGGACGGAGTTCCAGAGGCCAGCAGCACGAGGAAAGAAGCTATTTGAGTAGAAAGCTCTCGGGCATCTGGGGACCTCCACAGTGAATGGATGGGATTTAGTTGATTGTTGAGTTATTAGTATTGAATATACATTTGATTATTCAATATTGAATATAAATCGTATTATGATATAAATATTGAATATAAATCTTATTATGATATAAATATTGAATATAAATTGTATCATAATTTAAATATTGAATTTAAATTTTTATTACGATATACCTGGTCATTCAATACCGTTTCCTTTTGTGTTAAAAGTGTACCATTATAATTCGTCGTTTTTTTAACAGAAACGTCTACCCTACTATTCCACATGATGAGTTGAATTAGAAATAAAAAGTATTGCCTAAAATGTTACACGTGCCCATCGGCGCGCTGCTATATCTAAGTCAAAAAGCATTGGCGAATGATATTTAATGTAATTAATAACACGTGTAGTAAGAAACACAAAGAAAAAAGAAAAAAAGCTACAGAAACAATTATAAACATGAAATATAAAAGCTGCAGAATTATCGTCTTAAGTCTCGTTGTAACAATATAAACAACGCAAAGAAAATAATCCAATTGTTCGAACAGGTGTTAATACGTTGACAGTCGACGTGAAGTATTTTACGCATTTGACCCGCTGACATAGTTTTGCTTCACGAAAGACGAGAAGATCGCCAAGAGAAAAGAACACCTCTAAGTGACAACATATATCGGCTTATCTAGAGAATAAATAAGCATAGCAAGTGCAGACGTTGACGCCATTGTCGGTGCGTTTCTTAAGAAAGGTGTTGGCAAATTAAACGAAGAAACACACTGGAGAGATAAAGGTGAAATATTGAATTACACGTGTAGGCTAGGTCGATTTTGAAACAGAAACACACGGTTCGTTTCGTAAGTTGCAGATTTGGTATCTGTAAGAAAACATTCTGGTGCGAAAGTTTCAAATTAACACAAAGAATTGAGACATAACATAGTTTTTGTTTTCAAAACTTGTAGAGTTATTGGTGAGGTTGAGATGCTTGTTTGAGATTGGAGAATCAAATATTGTTTTCAAAATGTCCGAGTTTAAGCATGTTCATTTTTTTAATAATATCATTGTTTGTTTCTTATACATTATTTATATATTCTTCAAATTTTTATATACATTACGTACCTATATGTATATATTCCATGATAAATGCCAGTATACTGAAATCATATGCCATTAATAGGGTTAAGATGAAAATTCATATACACTAAATGTACAAAAGCAAGGAAATTCCCAAATTTTTACACTTTTATTGTCATTAAGAGTATGCGAGCACAACAGGGCTATGTATTTTACTGGTAGGAATTTTTCTTTAGCGCACCTCACACACTTCATCCACTCATGCATAGAGATTTATACTGCAGTGATGTGATAATGAAATGGCTTGGTTGATATGTAGTCATACCCTTAATGACAATAAAAGTGTAAAAAATTGGGAATTTCCTTGCTTTTGTACATTTAGTGTATATGAATTTTCATCTTAACCCTATTAAGGGAATATGATTTCAGTATACTGGCATTTTTCATGGAATGTCACTACTTTTTTAAAGGCTATGCCTCATGAAAATGGTAATTTTAAAGTTTTTTTTTAATTTTCTGGAAAACTAAGGTATATAGTAAACTGAAATTAAAATGCCATCAACTAGACCCAAGAACCTCTATCTCTGCCAAAAATCAGCTGAATCCATCACATAGTTGATGAGATACAGAGTGGCACACACGTACGTACGTACGTACGTACGTACGTACGTACGTACACACGGATAACACAAAATCACTCCTGACCTTTGTGGATTTCTGGGTTGCCTTGACTAATGATGCTGAAATTTGACACACTTATAGAACCTATCAAATGAAAATTTTGTGCAAAGTTTTAAATAATTTGGTTTATTTTTTTTTTTAGTTATGACTGATCAAAGAAATGAGATTTCTAACATAGGTCTTTTTGAAGTCTATTAAGGGATAGAGCGCTATCACGCCTCCCTTGATATATATATATATATATATATATATATATATATATATATGATATTTTTTTTTGAAAAAAACATAACAATGTGTGGAGTTAAAATAAATAACATTTATTTTAATATTAATTTTCGAGAATTACAATTCTCCTTGTCAAGGAGTTTTTTCTTTTTCTTCTTCCTTTTCTTCATCGTCCGATGGTAATGGACTTCTTGTTCAGAAAATCACGTCATGTCTGAAGGCGAGGTTGCGCCAACTTGAATTAGATAGGGAATTTAGAAATATTTTTCAAACCATTGTTTCGTAATAGTATTTATTTTAACAAAACATAACAATGTGTGGTATTAAAATAAATAACATTTATTTTAATCTTAGTTTTCAAGTATTTCAATTCTTCATGGTAATGGACTTCTGGGTCAGAAAATCACGTCATGTCTGAAGGCGAGGTAGCGCCAACTTGAATTAGAAAGGGTATTTAGACATCTTTTTAAAACTCTTCTTTCATATATATATATATATATATATATATATATATATATATATATATATATATATATATATATTTATGCGAAGTTATTTTCCACCCCGACGCACTTCCCCGTCGATATTTTTACAACGAGTGATTGATATCGAAATCGATTAGCAAATTAAACTCACTTTAAGAGGAATGTATTTGTCAGTCTCTATTAAAATTAAATACAATTATAAATATATATATATATATATATATATATATATATAAAGAGACTAATAGAGAGAAAGAGAGAGAGAGAGAAAGAGAGAGAGATGAATGCAAATAGTTTTCTTCGTCTCCTATATAATAAAGTAATTCTGTTACATTTATTCCAACAAAACTGCTTCTCTCAAATTCGTAATCCCACAAGGAATGTTGCCAAGAATTTTACTCCCCTACAATTAAGCCATCTTTTGTAACTCAAATACACCGACTCATTTTCTATCATATTTATATTTACTATTAAGCCACAATATGTGGGAAATGGTATTAGTTAAAAATGAAGTAATACTTTATTTTTAACTAATAATATTTTTCTTACATATTTTACTAGATTTAAAAAATACATAGCAAACGTTCTCTGTTCTCACTTACATTTGACCTAACGTCCTGAATATATTCAGGGAATAATGGAATATTGGAATGGTTTCATTTCGCCAGTCCCGTCTGGATATTCAAAATACATTTTAATAATTTTTTAGAATGCTGGAATAAATTACCGAAAAACAGCGTATTCATAATGGCGTCTTAGCCTTACTTCTTGGCACATAGTAAGTAATTTTTTAAAAATCAGTTATTATCAGTATTTCTTCTTTATATTAAACAACAGACAACACCGATTACTAAGTTGCATCGTCAAGATAAACCGTTACAACCTTTTTACGAATGTGGATTTTATTTACTTAAAACAAACACAAAAACATTACTAACACAAACTCGTTTGAAGGTTGCGTGTTCAAATCACGTCGGGGTCACCATTTGTAAGGTGATGATGTTTGGATAAAAGGGGTTATCCTTTTATCTTCTCGTAAAGAAACGGAACAACGAAAAGTATTTCTGTAACTATAACAAAAATGGGTTTTATTAACTCAAGGTTACCTATACCGTTTGGTATAGGTAGAAAGGAGTTGGACAGTGTCCGTCTGAGGAAGAGGAAGAATATAAGAGTTCTTAGGGCTGTCCGTGTATTTCTTCAGGTGAAGATGGTAGTACTCGTCCAGTGGCGACGGCAACAGGAGAGAGAGCGTTTCCTCGTTCCTCGCTGGAGCTCTCTGCGATGTGTCCAAGCTGGTGCCAGGAGGTCATCTGATCTTTTTCTTCGAACCCTAAGGGGACATAAGTAGTCCCTTAGGGAACTAACGATATTACTGCGCCCTGTGATTCGATTGGACAAGCCAGCTCACAGGGACAGATAAACCTTTACAACCTTTTTTACGAATGTGTATGTTATTCACTTAAAACAAACATAAAAAAATTACTAACACAAACTCGTTTATTACTAAAACAACACGGAGTATTACTTATTAACTTTTTAGTAAACTAATAACAAACAGGAAAACTTTACAACCTTTTTACTCATCTGTTATTTTTACTAAAACCCAAAAGAAAAATAATTACTAATAGAAAATGGCTTGATAACTTCTGCAGTTTATGTACTGTGGTATTTTTAGATAAGATATTAAAGTTAAATCGAATTCTTACCGTATCTTTCGTTTATTCAATCGTTGCGTGCAAGTACAGAATAGTTAACAAAGCGCCATATGTTTCCACTGTTTATTTATGTCCAGCGCGAATGCAGACCCCACAATTTACTCCCTCTCTCTTTCTCTCTCCCTCTCTCTCTCTCTCTCTCTCTCTCTCTCTCTCTCTCTCTATCTATCTATCTATCAATCTATCTATCTCTCTCTTTCTCTCTCTTTCTCTCTCTATCTCTCTCTATCTCTCTCTCCCTCTCTCTCTCTATCTATCTCTCTCTCCCTCGCTCTTTCTCTCTCTCTCTATCTCTGATCTTCTTGTAGATGTCAGTAGTTTTAGTCTATTTAAATCAGTTCTCACGTGTAAACTGGGAAAGTCCCAGTTCCTTTCTTTCTCATGACTAGTTAGCATCGATTTTTCTTCGTCCGGCTTCGCAATATTATGCGCTTTGTTGATCATCCTTCTTCATGTCCCGATGATGGGGAGGGAGGGGTCACATCTTCATCTCTCTGTGACATCTATGATCGCTATTTTGTTTGTGTCTGCTCCCCTGCTTTGCCCCTTCCCCTATCAGTAAGATTTTCTATTCTATTCTTTTGGGGGGAAGAAAGAGGGGCGGTCTCTCCAATTGCATAATATTTTGTTTATTAGCTGCATGCCCTATTAAGCAGGACCCTATTTCTCTCTGATATGTAAAGTATGGGTTTCTAAATAATTATATTATTTTAGCACGGCTCGTACAATAAAGTGGTACCAATAACTATTAAGGAATGTTTTTTTAAAATAAACAATGACATTCCCTTACGAAGTCTTCAACTGCTTTCTTTTTATTTTTCATTTTATTAAAACGCTGTTATGACAACCTATTAAAATATGTCCGATTGCATTGACATAAATAGATTTTAATTTTCCTCTTTTCTCATAGTTGTTGCGTTGGTCGCAAACAGATGATCACTTACTCCCTTTTAAGGACTTTTTAAAACAAATGTTTTTTTGTTATATTTAAAACAACCAACAAAACTCAAACCGCTAAAATACAATCGCTTACGAAGTCTTCGACTATTTTCTTATTACTAAAACAAAACGTATAATCCCTTACAAACTTTTAAGGACTTCCTATTCAACTAAACACAACCAGAAAAAAAACCTATACTATTTTTATGCATGTTTTCTCTTTGTTTTACAAACACTAAAACAAATATGATTACATTTAAAGACTTCCTATTTAACTAAACACAAACAGAAAAAAAACATTTACTGCATATTTTCTCTTTGTTTTACAAACACTAAACACAAATGTGATTACTTTTAAAGACTTCCTATTAAACTAAAACCAACTAGAAAAAACCTATACTATTTTTTAAGCATGTTTTCTCTTTGTTTTACAAAAACTAAAAACAAATGTAATTACTTTTAAAGACTTCCTATTAAACTAAAACCAACTAGAAAAAACCTATACTATTTTTTAGCATGTTTTCTCTTTGTTTTACAAAAACTAAAAACAAATCTGATTACTTTAAGGACTGTTTTTTTTTAAATAACAAAAAAAAACAATTTCTTACGAAGTTTTCGACTGTTTTCTTTTTAATAAAACAATACAGATAACACTTACTAAACTTTAAGGAATAAAAAAAAAATTTTTTTTGATCATACAAAAAAAAAAAATTTTTTTGATCATACAAAAAACAAAACTGATTTCTAATACAAAATCGATTCTTAACTTCTGAGGAATCTTTTTTTTCTAAAACAAAAAAAAACAAAACCATAGATCAGTACAAACAAGCGCAATCACATGAACGAAATAGGTATCTACAGGGTTTTGGGTTGCTAAACAACCAAGGCATTTTAAAAAGTATTATTACTAATAATAGGTTAGGGTTATGGTTATTACTAATAATAGGTTAGAGTTATTACTAATAATTGGTAACATCGATCAGAAATGACAGCATATTATGGGGATCTGGTTTTAACATTGTGGGGTCTGTGTTCGCGAGTGGATCATTTAAAGTTGGGCATGCAATTTCTTGAATTAATCTAATTTCTCGGGCAACGCCGGGACACGGGCAAACTATATATATATATAAAATACAAGTATTGTCTGTATCTCAGACTATTACTTTTCAGTTATTAGACACAGGAACCTGAAATTTAGTAAGACCATGGCGTTCTAGACTGCAGTCCTCATGCTTAATTACACTGACAAGTTTACATAAATAACTCTCTTATTTCATTCGTTTCTTATACCATAGAGCAGTGGTCCCCAACCGGTGGGCCGCGGACCGGTGCCGGTCCATAGACCAATTGGTACCGGGCCGCGTAAGAAATACAGTTTAGAAATATAGTTTGCATACATGTGCGCAGTTTTTAAAGCTCTTTATCTCAGTTTGTACGCTTTGTCATAAGATTAGTCATACGCTTTGTAAGCTTAGTCACTAGTGTTCTCATTGACTTGGTGTTCTAGTAATGTTAAAATGTTCATGCACTTTATATTCGTTTTTCTGGTGTACCTGTATTTTATTTTGAAAGGAATGTTTAAAGTAAATTTTTAATGTAAACTTTTTAATGATATATTTATTATTATTTCGAGGCTTTTATTTTCATGTTATGTTGTTGGTACGATGCTACATGTAAGTTGCAAGTAAACAATATACCCCCGGGCCGCGGTAAAATTGTCTAACGCTTATCAGTCCGCGGCAACAAAAAGGTTGGGGACCACTGCCATAGAGAACTATTGGCGAGTGAAAAACAGACACAAACAGTGCGTGTTTACCAAATGAGCTGCGGATGGTGAAACCATATGGTTATAAAAAGATAACTTATTATTATTAAAGTCATCATCATAATCATCATCATCATCATCATCATCTGTTTGACGTTTGTTTTACATGCTGGCATGTGTTGGACAGCTTTTAGAAATTGACTTCAAATCTAAGCGATATCTG
This sequence comes from Sepiola atlantica, assembly GCA_963556195.1. Lineage (NCBI taxonomy): Eukaryota > Metazoa > Mollusca > Cephalopoda > Sepiida > Sepiolidae > Sepiola > Sepiola atlantica. The sequence continues at coordinate 28,215,444 of OY744553.1, forward strand.
TCAAGATTTTTTATTTATCCTTCTTTTTCTGAAGTGGACCGGCTTCTTTTCAATATATTTTTTCATAGTTTTTTCAAATATAGTTTACTGAATTTACTTCAACCTCTCTCAAAAGCAAACATTTTAAATATGTCTTCTTGAAAACGTGTAGTATATTAAACAGCGCAAGGAACGAAAATAATATGCAACAAATAATATTTACTAAACGCAAAAAATGCAATTTTCTATCGACTAGCATAGTTCTATAGTTCTGAAACGTTTTGTATTTTTTTTTTATCTCAGTATTTGTTTCGGAGCATCGAAGGATTAAAAAAAAATGATGAGTTTCTACATACATCAACTTATTTTGAAATACAGAAAAAACTTTTTGAGATTTGTCGAAAATTAAATTTTAATGCGTTTTGTGACAGTTATTAGTTGCAACTCTTTTATTATCGATTTTATCGGCTGTTTATCTGACAGCAGCCATCATGGAGTGTAAGTCGAAAATTGGTAGATGTAGACGCAATCGTATATTGAAATAGAAAAAATTAAAACACTTTCAGAAGATTAAAACGAAGCAGGTAGGTAAAAATGAAACAGTTATTGTATATTTGTTTTCCCCTTTTTAGCGCTGTTGAATATACTGCACTTTTGCCAAAAGGCACATTGAAAATGTTTGATTTCAGATTTTCAGAGAGTTTTATGTAAATTACGTCAACTATATTTGAATAAAAAACGATAAAACTATATTAAAAAAACAAAAATAGACAACGTTGCATAATAGTTAGAGTTTTTCCTAATTGGCCGAAAGATTAAAGTTCAATCTTCGGCCAAGTCATACTAAAGACAAGAAAATAGTACTTTATAGACTCTTGCTTAAACACTACGCAATGTAAGGTGAGGACCGAGGGCAAGTAGAGTAATCACGGAAAACATGAAAAGGGAGCTTTTGGGTCGCCCCTGACTATGGTCGACCAAATATATAGAATAACATTATAACCGAGGATAAGACGATGTGTTTAATAATAAATAAATGACAATACGCATGGGGATCGTTTGCCAGACATCTTAATTACCACTTACTTATCGGTTTTCACAACAAAAATTCATTTTTTTATCTGTTATTTCTAAATTTGTTTAATTGGTTGTAATATTCGCTGAGGCTATTGACGACAACACATTTGTTCAGATTAAAATTTGGCGTCGTTGTGGGAGACGACTTCTTTTATATTCTTTATAACGATCTATAACTAGATTACGGTCAGTTTTAATACATTTATTATACATTTATTACGATAATTTAAATTATTAATTCTTGCTTCACCAACCATGTGTCTTATATGAAATTAGCTTGAACATATGTATGTATCCCAATTAAAACACAAAAATACCCTACAATTATAAGTTTGAGGATGGAACGAGAGCCATCTACTCCCGTGGATTAAATAAAGGGTTTCGTTCGAAATTCCGTACAGATTCCCGAGTTTGAGAAAAAGATAAGTAAGGCAAGGCGCACCTGAACGGAGGTTATATCGGCCGAAACGTAGTAAGAATAATATCGAAGATGAGAACAGTAGTCCGAATGACCCAAATAATAAATATTTTTAATTATTTCGATTTAATCCTCAGTCATGGGTTAGAATGCCATCCCATGTATTTTCAAATATAGTTGAATTTATTCCTTCAAAAATCTCTGGAAATCAAACATTTGTCAATATGCCTCTAGTCGTGCTTCTCAGCTGTGCCATTCAGTGGTCAACATTATCGAACAAGGTGCAGTCTATCCATGCAGGTTGCCTCCAAGAGGGTAACATTTACATTTATTCATTTAATATTGTTTTATCTATGATATTAATCTTGGTTTTTTGGCTAAAATCAAAGTGTAGTATCTGTTCCGATGGATACTACACCCCATGGACTGGTATTGTCTTGGCCTTCGGGGCTTGATTTACGCCGGTCTATGGGTCTGTCCTGTGCAGTTCTAGGAGGTCCACCCTCCACGGCTTTACCTCCCCTCTTTGGGGAGGAGTAAGTTTATTGCTTACTGCCTGAGGCGCCCCTACCGGGGAATGCCAACGGGGCTGCCCAGGCAATTTTTGATGGTCAGAGTGCTCACCTCTCGGGCGCTGGCTTTTCAACCCCCACTTTCCGATCCTACCTTGGGTCACATCTTACTTGTGGGAGTAGGATTAAACTGGCTTTGTGCCTAACTCCTGGAGAGGAGTAAATAATACGATTTGAATCATAGTTACGTTACCTGAAATGGAAGATTTACATTCAATTTGTTGTTAAGTTCGATTGAAAAAAAGTTGATCATTCTACGGCTCAATGAAGTATTTAACTCCTGCCGCCATCTTCGATCTGTCTAAGAGTCAGATACATCCGAAGGTAGAGTACTGTTGATACATCCGGGGACGTGCCGCTTGGAACACTCTTTTCTGCCTTGACAAAGTACAAACTCGACTTCGAAATCTAGTGGATATGTTATCTTCTCTTCCCTACAACCTCTTTCTCACAGAAGAAAACTTGCTAGTCTTTCTCTACTCTTATCATTATTCTCATGGTAAATGCTCGAATGAGCTCAAATCTCTTGTTCATCTGGTAAAAAATTGACAACAAAAACTCGTCTAGCTACAACCGTAGTAAATTTTTTTTTCCTATATGTCCATGTAGCTAAACTATACTTCGACAAGCAAAGTTTATTTCCAGGAACTACCCCACTGTGAAACACAATATCACGGGACTGCTACTCAGCTGACTACAACATGGTCGTTTTCAAGTCTAATGATTAAAAAACTCTTGTCGAGACGCCTCTTAAATAATCAAATTCTGCCCAGTTTCAACAACCGCCTTAAATCATCAAGATGTTGTCTCACCGTCCACCTGATCAAATCATTATCCCTTATCCCCGAGGGGCTTTGAGCCTTGATAAGCGCTTACTCATTAGTACAATTTTTCTAGCCTTTAAAGATTTTCTGAAAGCTTTCATTCCACAACATAAAACACATTTCTAAGTTACCCTTTCTACCCTTGAATGAAATAAAGTTTCGCTATAACAAAAATGATAGATACTAAATCTGCGTCAATAATCATTTCTTTTCCCAATACGGCATACTCGCGTTGACACACCGGTTATCATTAGATCACCGAAGTTAAGAGATGTGGAGCCTGCCCAGTACCAGATGGGTGACCATTTAGGAATGCTAGACGCTGTATGCCATCTACCCATGACCGGGATATACATGCGACTGGGTGTATTACAATGATAAAGGCCCTTTTGGGGGAGCTGGACTTCCTCACATTCAAAAGTTTTATTCCTGGCTATTTCTGTATTCGCGAGCAGACGAGTAAAATCGAGACAGTGGTGTTGTCGCATAAAAATGTCACTACAGCAGTCAGTGGGAAAAGTGTGTCGTCAATTAGATGTGATCCTAGCTGAATTTTAAGGTTTTTATGGAATCGATGGGCCGAAGTACTGCCGAATGGTCAAAAAGCTTGAACCCAAAAGCTTGAACATGAGTGACTGTAGTCTTTCTGTCTGCCCATTTTTTTTTAATACCTTTCACTCTCTCTCTGTATCTCTCTCGTCTTTGTCACAGAGATAGATAGAGATAGAGTGTGTGTGTGTGTGTGTGTGAGAGAGAGAGAGAGAGAGAGAGAGGGAGAGAGACAGGCAATATTAGTTAGAATTTCTATTTCGTACGCGGCGGTCGTGTTAAGCCCAGCTCAGCCGACTCTCAAGCTGAAATGAATAGATAAATTATAAATTTTTTATATATAAAAATAGCGATGGCTCGCTCTTTCTATACAAGCATTCAACTTTCAGCAAAGATAATTAATTATCTGCAATAAATTATTGACGCTTAAGACCCGTCAAACATACGGACGGGATTAAAACCTTCATTAAAGAAGATGTGTCTATCGTTTACCTCCGGGGAGCTGGTAGACCCGTGTCAGGATGGAAAAATCATTGAAAAGACGTCCCCAAGGAACGGACACACCGAGTTACACTCCTCAGCAAGCGATACCACTGCACATGTCTAGTCCCTAGAATAGTATTGCATTAATGCCGTGACAAAGACACGACCAAAGGAGAAATCCAAGGATCAGTCAGGAGTCATTCCCTGTTAAGAGAGAGTATAGCTTGTTTGATATTCCCTGTGAACCTCTTCCTCCGGAGGAAACCGGCATAGACCTTCTTCTTCTTTCATGCAAATCAGATGATTCTGGTGTTGGCATTCGTTGCCCCGATGTTTTTCTAGTTAGAAATCTTCCTGAAAAGACATTGGGTACTTACGGGAAGGACCACGAGAAGGTTGCCTACATCCCTAAGTAACAGTGGACCTGTGGAATCGACTGGATTCGAACTTGGAACACCCTGGTCTTCAGTCCATGTCCACTTAACCATCGTCGGATAATACTACAGCAGTTATTACCGGTTCGGTCGTTTTCTCAAATAACCAAAATTTAGTAAATGATCAATGTTTCGCGCAAGCACTCCTGATCAATGTTAATTTTTTTTTTTTAGATGTTTATACTAATGAGTAATCATTCTCCAAGACCAGAAGCCACTCGATGATAAGGGTTGAAGAGATTGTCAGTTAGATGATACAAATCTGTGGATGAATTAAGATTTGACAAATATGAAGACTGTTTAGTATAACACTTCATATTATTAAAACGATTGAAATGATACTTATGCCCCCTTGCTTAACCACTCAGTATTATAAAGTTATGATAAACAGTAAGTGCGGTAATCCTGAGAAGGACGTAGCGCCCTCCCCTACATCTTGGTCTAGTAGCTAATTAAAACGGAGCTTTACGACTATGGTCGATAAAATACAAACAATAATATTCTAACCCTTACCTTAGGATGAGAAGATGTGTTGAATAATAAATAAATAACAATACGTATTTGAATCGTTTACCAGACATCTTAATTACATCTTTTCTGTTGTTTGATAAATATCGCTTTTCACAACGAAAATATATATTTTCATTTATTTATATTTGAAAACATCTTTTTATCTTCAGTTTTGAGTGAAAATGTGTTTCTTCAATTCACCAAAGACAAGGCACTCTGCCTCTGAGACGTAAGGGACTACTGTTATTTAAGGGTCATATTTATAGGAGCATTGTGAGTGCGGAATTATGAAGCAAGACGCTTATTCACATTACATTTCACGTTCTTACATGTGAGAACAGTCGAGGAAAGATGGACTAGGAAGGAGATTTCAAAGGTAAACGGTTCGGGAAAGGAAACTATTAGCGTAGAAAGTCTTCCAGAATATAGGGACTTCTACAGTGGAGGGGTGGACTTTAGCAGCTTGTTGGGTTGATCGGGGGTATTTACGTTTAGGGGGTACAAGTGCAGCAAGTTTGTCGTAGCACATTTTGTAAAACAAACCCAGGGGTGTAACAATGTAGTGATGGGACAGAAGTTGGAGCTTCGTAGACAGTGTGGGACTTATTATGTTAGAGACTCTTTTTGGGAGTCTGCCCAAGATGGAAGGAGAATATTGGTTATTTTATGTACTAAAGATTTCTTGAAATCTAATGTTTGTGAATATTCTTCCACTTGTGGTTCGTAACAACGTCATTAAGGGGGCTGCAGTATAGAACACCATGCAATCTATCCATTCAGGTTGTAACGGTTATATTTATACATTTAATATTGTTTTCTCGATGGTATTCATACTATTTGAAGCATAATTACATCACACAAAAGTAAATAGATTCAAGAAAGTTAAACCATTTAAGAACTGCTGAAATGTTTAATTCCACCACATAAAACACTTTTTATTCCATAACTTTTTCTTTAATATAAGTTTCGCCGTTGATACGCTATTTATTATAATACCAACTCAAATCATTGTTTCTTTACGAAGTCGCAATATTTAGTTAATGGCCAATATTTAGTTAATGACAACTATTTTGTTAATGGCCAATATTTTGTTAATGGCCAATATTTAGTTAATGGTCAATATTTAGTTAATGGCCAATATTTTGTTAATGGCCAATATTTAGTTAATGGCCAATATTTAGTTAATGGGCAATATTTAGTTAATGGGCAATATTTAGTTAATGGTCAATATTTAGTTAATGGCCAATATTTAGTTAATGGCCAACATTTAGTTAATGGCCAATATTTAGTTAATGGCCAATATTTAGTTAATGGTCAATATTTAGTTAATGGCCAATATTTAGTTAATGGCCAATATTTAGTTAATGGCCAATATTTTGTTAATGGCCAATATTTTGTTAATGGTCAATATTTAGTTAATGGTCAATATTTAGTTAATGGCCACTATTTTGTTAATGGCCAATATTTAGTTAATGGCCAATATTTTGTTAATGGCCAATATTTAGTTAATGGTCAATATTTAGTTAATGGCCAATATTTAGTTAATGGCCAATATTTTGTTAATGGCCAATATTTAGTTAATGGCCAATATTTAGTTAATGGGCAATATTTAGTTAATGGGCAATATTTAGTTAATGGCCAATATTTAGTTAATGGTCAATATTTAGTTAATGGCCAATATTTAGTTAATGGCCAACATTTAGTTAATGGCCAATATTTAGTTAATGGCCAATATTTAGTTAATGGTCAATATTTAGTTAATGGCCAATATTTAGTTAATGGCCAATATTTTGTTAATGGCCAATATTTAGTTAATGGCCAATATTTTGTTAATGGCCAATATTTTGTTAATGGCCAATATTTTGTTAATGGCCAATATTTAGTTAATGGCCAATATTTAGTTAATGGCCAATATTTTGTTAATGGCCAATATTTAGTTAATGGCCAATATTTTGTTAATGGCCAATATTTTGTTAATGGCCAATATTTAGTTAATGGTCAATATTTAGTTAATGGCCACTATTTTGTTAATGGCCAATATTTAGTTAATGGCCAATATTTTGTTAATGGCCAATATTTAGTTAATGGTCAATATTTAGTTAATGGCCAATATTTTGTTATTGGCCAATATTTAGTTAATGGTCAATATTTAGTTAATGGCCAATATTTAGTTAATGGCCAATATTTAGTTAATGGCCAATATTTAGTTAATGGCCAATATTTAGTTAATGGCCAATATTTTGTTAATGGCCAATATTTAGTTAATTGCCAATATTTAGTTAATGGCCAATATTTAGTTAATGGCCAATATTTTGTTAATGGCCAATATTTAGTTAATGGCCAATATTTAGTTAATGGCCAATATTTAGTTAATGGCAAATATTTAGTTAATGGCCAATATTTAGTTAATGGCCAATATTTAGTTAATGGCCAATATTTTGTTAATAGCCAATATTTTGTTAATGGCCAATATTTAGTTAATGGCCAATATTTTGTTAATGGCCAATATTTAGTTAATGGCCAATATTTAGTTAATGGGCAATATTTTGTTCATGGCCAATATTTTGTTAATGGCCAATATTTAGTTAATGGCCAATATTTAGTTAATGGCCAATATTTAGTTAATGTCCAGTATTTAGTTAATGGCCAATATTTAGTTAATGGCCAATATTTAGTTAATGGCCAATATTTAGTTAATGGCCAATATTTAGTTAATGGCCAATATTTTGTTAATGGCCAATATTTAGTTAATGGCCAATATTAAGTTAATGGCCAATATTAAGTTAATGGCCAATATTTTGTTAATGGCCAATATTTAGTTAATGGCCAATATTTAGTTAATGGCCAATATTTTGTTAATGGCCAATATTTAGTTAATGGCCAATATTAAGTTAATGGCCAATATTTAGTTAATGGCCAGTATTTAGTTAATGGCCAATATTTAGTTAATGGCCAATATTTTGTTAATGACCAATATTTTGTTAATGGCCAATATTTAGTTAATGGCCAATATTTAGTTAATGACCAATATTTAGTTAATGGCCAATATTTTGTTAATGGCCAATATTTAGTTAATGGCCAATATTTAGTTAATGGCCAATATTTAGTTAATGGCCAATATTTAGTTAATGGCCAATATTTAGTTAATGGCCAATATTAATTTAATGGCCAATATTTAGTTAATGGCCAATATTTAGTTAATGACCAATATTTAGTTAATGGCCAATATTTTGTTAATGGCCAATATTTTGTTAATGGCCAATATTTAGTTAATGGCCAATATTTAGTTAATGGCCAATATTTAGTTAATGCCCAATATTTAGTTAATGCCCAATATTTAGTTAATGGCTAATATTTTGTTAATGTCCAATATTTAGTTAATGGTCAATATTTAGTTAATGGCGAATATTTAGTTAATGTCCAATATTTTGTTAATGCCCAATATTTAGTTAATGGTGAATATTTAGTTAATGTCCAATATTTTGTTAATGTCCAATATTTAGTTAATGGTCAATATTTAGTTAATGGCGAATATTTAGTTAATGTCCAATATTTTGTTAATGGTCAATATTTAGTTAATGGCGAATATTTAGTTAATGTCCAATATTTTGTTAATGTCCAATATTTTGTTAATGCCCAATATTTAGTTAATGGTCAATATTTAGTTAATGTCCAATATTTTGTTAATGTCCAATATTTAGTTAATGGTCAATATTTAGTTAATGGCGAATATTTAGTTAATGTCCAATATTTTGTTAATGGTCAATATTTAGTTAATGGCGAATATTTAGTTAATGTCCAATATTTTGTTAATGTCCAATATTTTGTTAATGCCCAATATTTAGTTAATGGTCAATATTTAGTTAATGTCCAATATTTTGTTAATGGCCAATATTTAGTTAATGGCCAATATTTTGTTAATGCCCAATATTTAGTTAATGTCCAATATTTTGTTAATGCCCAATATTTAGTTAATGGCCAATATTTTGTTAATGCCCAATATTTAGTTAATGACCAATATTTAGTTAATGCCCAATATTTAGTTAATGGCCAATATTTAGTTAATGCCCAATATTTAGTTAATGGCCAATATTTTGTTAATGGCCAATATTTTGTTAATGCCCAATATTTAGTTAATGGCCAATATTTAGTTAATGGCTAATATTTTGTTAATGGCCAATATTTAGTTAATGGCCAATATTTAGTTAATGGCCAATATTAAGTTAATGGCCAATATTTTGTTAATGCCCAATATTTAGTTAATGGCCAATATTTTGTTAATGGCCAATATTTAGTTAATGGCCAATATTTTGTTAATGGCCAATATTTTGTTAATGGCCAATATTTTGTTAATGGCCAATATTTAGTTAATGGCCAATATTTAGTTAATGGCCAATAATTTGTTAATGGTCAATATTTAGTTAATGGCCAATATTTTGTTAATATCCAATATTAAGTTAATGGCCAATATTTTGTTAATGGCCAATATTTAGTTAATGGCCAATATTTAGTTAATGGCCGATATTTAGTTAATGGCCAATATTTTGTTAATGGCCAATATTTTGTTAATGGCCAATATTTAGTTAATGGCCAATATTTTGAGCAAGCACTCCTTATCTATGTGTATTGTTATATTTTTATTCGTTTTATACTAATAAGTTACGAGTTAACGAGATCAAAGCCACCCGTAGATAAGTGTTAAATAGATTGTAAGTCGGTTAATTCAAATACGGGGAGGGTGTTAAGGTCTAGTGATTGTGAATCTCAATCAGAATCACACTTTAGAGGATCAACAAAGTGCATCCGTAATAATTCAATAAAAAGAAAGACTGTTGGACTTTCATGATTGAGATCTGGTGGACAAGTCATGCATAGACTAAAGTTTTTATGGTTGGATTCTAGAAAAGATTGTTAATTTTGTTAACGACTCTATGGATGGCATATTTGAGAGGTCACCCTGTTATATAAATGTATTGTACATAATAAAAAGAATAAATACATGTCATATAGTTAAGAGATGCAACGACACACAAATGGCTTTCATCTGTCTGATACGTTTTCAATCGTAGGCGTGCCCCTTTTCTTTCTGAGATTCTCATGTGTATCTCTGCTTTTGAGGATGAATCGACTCTGAAACTTCTTGGTCTTCCTTTCTCAGCAAATATTTCTAGAAGTGTTTCTTAATCGAAAATCGCTCCACACAAGGAATGAAGCCACTTTCTGTAAGGAGGTAACAAGAATAAATATGGTTATCGCAAAAAAACAAGAGATGCCTATTGGCCTTAGTCTCGAAAAGACCAATGTAATAAATATGAAGAAAATAGTCAGCAGGAAGAGAGTTCCCCACGCCTTCGATTCCTGGAAAGAAACTACTTGAATAGGAAGCTGCATTACAATGAGTTATACAAAACAGCGAATTGATGGAGATCACTAGAGCAACGAGTCAAACGAGCTGGAACAAAAGAAGCGGGGAATAGATACCATAATTCTGAAGAACACATGGCATAATACTATTTATAGAAAAGACTGAGACTAGACGTGGTGTATGTGAGAGAGAGGGTGCAGAAAAAAGAAAGGATAGAGCCAATGAAATTACAAATTTCTGAACCTTATGAAGAACCCGCAAATGAGACAGGTTCACCAGCCCAAATATGACAACAGTACTCTATACATGGTTTGATTGTGGATTTATAGAGATAGAGATAGAGAATAGCCTCAGCTGTGTGACAGTGCTTGGAGCGATAGAGAGAACCAACTTTACGAGAAGCAGAAAGAGCAATGGATCTAATAAAGATTTGATGAAAAATAAAGACCAAGAAGTTTCACAGTCGATTTCCCCTCAAAAGCAGAACCATATATGAGAATCTCAGGAAGAAAAGGGACACACCTACGATTGAAAGACACGAGCTGAGTCTTAACTGGATTAAATAAAACAAGCCATTTCGTACCCCAATCCACAACTGAACCCATGTCAACTTCTAGATCAGCTGCATATTTCGACTGATCCGAAGGAGATAGGCGAGATGCAACACCAGAATAGAGTGGTATCATCATCATAGATGTTACTTTTCTAAACAATATTCTCTGGAAGATCATTGATATAGAGAAGAAACAGTGTTGGGCCTATAATAGAGCCATGAGGAACACCAGCATTGATAGGAAAAGAGAAAGAAAAGCCACCGTCCAAAGTTACTCGCAAGCTTCGATCAGAAAGAAAACACATTATAATGTCAAGAACCTCACCACCAATACCATAATCCTGAAGTGTGTGTAAAAGACCAGAATGCCAAACTCTGTCTAACGCCTTCGAAATCTCAAAATTGACGCAATATATATATATTTAATGTAAATTGCTCAAGACAAGGCATGAAGCCACTTGATGTAAGAAACTAACAAAAACAAATATGATTATCGTAAAAACTGGAGACACCTATTGACCGTAGTTTAGAAAATACCAAAATTATAGGTAGGAGGAAAACAGTCAGCAGGAAAGGAGTTCCACAACCTTGCGGTTCTTGAAAATAATATATTGTAATAGGAAGCTGTATTAAAATGAGGTATCAAAACAGAGAATTGGTGTAGACGACTAGAGCAACAAGTCAAACGAGCTGGAACAAAAGGAACGGGGGATAGATCACATTATTCTGAAAAAAACACATGACATAATAGTATTTATAGAAAAGACTGAGACTAGCAACATCACATCTGTGAGAGAGGGAGCGTAGAGAAGAAAAAAAGGGTATAACCAATAACATTATAGATACGTTTCTGTACCTTATCAAGACCCCTAATATGGGGCAGAGATTCACTGTCAAACGTCTTCGAAATGTCAAGCGCAATGGCTCACCCCTCTCCTAAATTATCCATAAAGCGACAGATCCGCTCATTTACAACTGTTAAAAGATCAGCAGTTGAACGAACATAAAAGACAAGCCCATCAAACCAGACATTGTCATCTGGAACAAACCAGAAAAAACTGCTCTCATCATTGATGTAACCGTCCCAAATGACTACGGCCTCAATAGAGCCGAACGGGAAAAAATAACAAAATATCAAGATCTCAAAAATGATCTAAAAATAACATGGTCCCTCGATGAAATAAACATCATACCGGTTTTAGTGGGGGCAACTGGTCTGGTGAAAAAAAATCTAAGTAAATACTTAGAAACAATCCCCGGAAAACCAAATTGTAGGGAAGTACAGATAGCAGCCCTAAAAGGAACCACATCTATCCTTAAGAGAGCTCTCGGATATAAATTTTACTCATAGGGAAATCAAGTGTTAGCCTCAAGAGTAGGCCCTTGATCTCTTTAGATAAACTAAATTAAAATGAAAAAAAAACAAACATCACTAACGAAGCCCAGACTTTCCAGAAAATGAACAAGCTTGCCGTTGACGAACATTTGAAATACCTTGCTAATAACAGAGAGGAGACTAACCGGACGATACTTAGTTGGGTCAGACCGATCACCATCATTTTTAAAGATAGGGACAGCAGAGGACTCCTTCCAATAAGAAGAGTAATAGGACTTAGACAAACAGAGAGTAATTATTAATTTAGAGAGGATAGAAGAACGTTTAGGAGCACAACGCTTTAAAACAACAACAGGAATTTAATCAGGTCTGGAAGCCTTAGACTTGTCAAGATTAAAAAAAAACTCTACATTATATCCATTGCTCTTTCTGCTTCTTCTAAAGTCAGTTCTATATATCGCCTCAAACAATTTCTCGCACCTGAGGCTATTCTCTATCTCGAAAATTCTACGATGAAGCCATGTATGGAGTACTGTTGTCATATTTTTGCTGGTGAATCTCTGCCCCATTTGAGGGTTCTCGATAAGGTGCAGAAACGTATCTGTAATTTGATTGACCCTCTTTTTATTATCTGCAGCCCCTCTCTCGCAGACGTGATGTTACTAGTCTAAGCATTTTTTTAATAATGTTTTCTTCATAATTGTCTGATCTAATTCCTGTTTCCTTTGTTCCATCTCGTTTGACTAGTGGTCTTCATCAATTCCCTATTTTGATATTTCATCCTAATAAAGTTTCCTTTTCCAGTAGCTTTTTTTCCAAGAATGAAGCCTTGTGGGATTCTTACTTTGGTGACCGTTACCCTCCTACCTATAGAATTTCTAATTTCTAGATTAAGCCCAATAGGCATCTCATGTCTTTGCGAAAATCATATTTCGTTCTTGTTAGCCTCTTACATCAAGTGGCTCCATGCCTTGTCTGGAGAGATTTCCATAAAAAAAGTGAGAGAAGAGTTTTTAAATATTCATCAGTTAGACGTTTATAACTCTAGCAGGCATATATTGACATTTATTTGTACCAAATATGGTCAAATTACAGGAAGGATTGTAAATTTTATTTTGGGGGGAGGTGGTCACCCTATTTTATTAATTTGGCCTTTTGGCTAAGATCAAAGTGTAGTATCTGTTCCGATGGACACTGCACGCCTGTCCTGTGCAGTTCTAGGAGGTCCAACCTCCCAGGCTTCGCCTCCCCTCTTTGGGGAGGAGTAAGTTTATTACTTACTGCCTGAGGCGCCCCTACTGGGGAATGCCGACGGGGCTGCCCAGGCAATTTTTGATGGTCAGAGTGCTCACCTCTCGGGCGCTGGCTTTTCAACCCCCACTTTCCGACCCGACCTTGGGTCACATCTTACTTGTGGGAGTAGGATAAAACTGGCCTTGTGCCTAACTCCTGGAGAGGAGTAAATAAGACCCTATTTTATTAATTTGGCCTTTTGGCTAAGATCAAGGTGTAGTATCTGTTCCGATGGATACTGCACGCCTGTCCTGTGCAGTTCTAGGAGGTCCACCCTCCCAGGCTTCGCCTCCCCTCTTTGGGGAGGAGAAAGTTTATTGCTTACTGTCTGAGGCGCCCCTACCGGGGAATGCCGACGGGGCTGCCCAGGCAATTTTTAAATGGCCAGAGTGCTCACCTCTCGAGCGCTGGCTTTTCAAACCCCACTTTCTCGACCCGATCTTGGGTCACATCTTACTTGTGGGAGTAAGATAAAACTGGCCTTGTGCCTAACTCCTGGGGAGGAGTAAATAAAACCCTATTTCATTTATTTGGCCTTTTGGCTAAGATCAAAGTGTAGTATCTGTTCCGATGGATACTGCACGCCTGTCCTGTGCAGTTCTAGGAGGTCCACCCTCCCAGGCTTTGCCTCCCCTCTTTGGGGAGGAGTAAGTTTATTGCTTACTGTCTGAGGCGCCCCTACCGGGGAATGTCGACGGGGCTGCCCAGGCAATTTTTAAATGGCCAGAGTGCTCACCTCTCGAGCGCTGGCTTTTCACACCCCACTTTCTCGACCCGATCTTGGGTCACATCTTACTTGTGAGAGTAAGATAAAACTGGCCTTGTGCCTAACTCCTGGGGAGGAGTAAATAAAACCCTATTTTATTAATTAGAATAAGCGGTGGGCAAAATAAAAAAAAATAATATAGTTAAAGTACTGACATACCAAGGTCGGTAAATTGTCTGATTCATTTAAAGAGAAAACGGCGTTTTCAAAATATTCAGCAGTTAGAATTTCATTACCGTAACTTGGTGGACAAGTCAAGCATCGACTAAAGTTTATTTGTACCAAATATAATTGGATTGTAGAAAGAAGTGTGAGTTGTATTAAGAATTGCGTGGGTTGCATTTTTGGAGCCTATACTTTTAATTGTGATATTTGTTTTATTTAATCTTTATGTCTATATTTAACTATCTAGTATTATACTAAAGCTGAGTTAATCAAAGTTTGGAATTTGTTTTCTGTTGGTGGGGGGAGGGGTCACACTGTACTTTAGTTACATGTATTTAAGTGAAAGAATTTAATCTCCGTTTACGGTTAATTACTATTTTATATCGACTATTTAATAGATTAGCTCTGTTGTGGAATTTAGTTATTGTCATTTAGTCTATGCATGAAGCAATAGTAAGGAATTATACTTAGTCGACAAGTAGGACATTTGGCCAAGATCAAAGTGTAGTATCTGTTCAGATGGATACTACACCCTATAGACCGGTGTCGTCTTGCCCTTTGGGTCTTGATTCCGCCTGTCTGTGGGTTTGTCGTGCGCAGTTCCAGGAGGTCCACCCTCCCAGACTTTGCCTCCCCTCTTTGGGGAGGAGTATGTTTATAGCTTACTACCTGAGGCGCCCCTACCGGGGAATGCCGACGGGGCTGTCCAGGCAATTTTTTAATGGCCAGAGTGTTCACCTTCTCGAGCGCTGGCTTTTCAAGTCCCACTTTTCCGACCCAACCGTGGGTCACATCTTACCTTGTGGGAGTAAGATAACACTGGCCTTGTGCCTAACCTCCTGGGGAGGTAAATAAATAGCCTGAAGTTTAGGTGTACAAACTCTGGTTGGATTGAAGATTCTGAATATTATTAACAATTCTATCAGTTGCATTTTTTTAGGTATTCCAATACATTAATTAAAAAGAGGTTATGGTTCGGTAAGTGTGAAGCCCATTCAGGATCACACCCGCTACTCGTAAAAAATAACCAAACTAACCCCGCATATCATTGAACGGCAAACTGAAGAGGCTTACTACACCCAAAATAAAGACATTTCCGTGATAGAAGTGCGACAGAGTTATTGACAATTGTACACGTCGTATCTAGGTATACGTATCATTAAACATATATAAAACAAAGACTGTTGGAAATTCATGACTGGAACTTGATGTACAAGTCAGACATATAATGTATGTGGTAATGTTTTAGAGTTCACGAATAGTCTGTATTTGTTTTAATATATATGATCTGGGTAGTTAAGTGTGAACCCCATTCATTCTGTTTATATATATATTGTTTTTTAGAAAAATCTCAGATCAAAATCTGCATAGTTAAGTGTGAACGGCATTCGGAATCAAACCTCCTACTGATGAGACGAGCATCCAGCTGTCCCATAATATATTTGAACGACGATAACATAACGATTGTTGGAGTTTCATGACTGAAACTTGGTGGGCAAATCAGGCATAGAGTGAAGTGTATTTGTCTCAAATATGGTTGGAATGCAGGAAGGATTGTGAATTTGTGACGATTTCATGAGCGACATTTTTGGGGGCTCACATATGATCTTTTAAGATGAATAAAGTTTAGTTACTTGGACTAAGTATCAGTTGTGTTAGTTATTGGATTATTACAATGTATTCATTTTGAAAACACGTCGTAGTGAATAAGCTATTACGCCGATATCGTCTTAATGTAAACCCTAACACACCCTATGGCAGCCAGATATTGGTATTGTAAATTCCTTAATTGGGTTGGGAATTGTGCAGAAAACGTTCCAAGAAATTATGAGACTCCATGAATAATGTATCATCAATTATTTATGAATAGATTGAAGAATGTACAATTTTGAAGACGAAGTAATGTCTACAGTAGAACGTGTATGCAGTGTAAGTCATAAATTACAAAAGTGGTAATCTCTCATTTTTAAAGTATACATTTAAATAACACCAGTTAAGCATTACCCTTCTTTTAGTTATTATACTAAATGTGAGTGTACACTATCCGTTAAAAGTGATTAAATAAATGCTGAGCTTCGCAAGTGTTCGTATAAGCATATAACGATTCAATCGGGTTAGGGTTAGGGTTACAAGAAATAAGAAAGAAAGAAAACGTGTAAAACTTGAATATTAAGAAAAATAACGTAGCAATGAGTATAGAAAAAAGAAAATAAACAAGAATTAAAACGTCTCATTATGGAAATAGAGTAAATAGTTTTTGCCCAGTTCATTTGAACCGGTAAGGAACGGGATTATACATATAATGAAGTGCTATTATAAAAGTTACCGACACATAAAGAGACTTCTTTATACTTATAGCACGAAATCGCGAAGTTATACCATCGATTGTCCGACCAGTCTGTATATTTAATTACACAAGATGTTTTAGGATTAGTATATTCAAGAATGTTCAATTCCATAACTGAAACACACAAACGTTGATATGCAGTAAAATAAACAAATCAAATAAAACGATGTTTTCTTGTTTCTGTTGTTATTGTCGTTGTTCTCTTTTCCTCCTCTTCTTCTTCCACTTCTTCTCGTATCTTTTCTTTTTATTCTTCTTCTTCTTCTTCTTCTTCTTCTTCTTCTTCTTCTTCTTCTTCTTCTTCTTTTTATTCTTCTTCTTCTTCCTCCCCTTTCTTCTTTTCCCTTACTTCTTCTTTTTTCTTCTTTTTTCTTCTTCTTCTTTACCTCTTCTTCTTCCCCCTTTTTCTTCTTCTTCTTCTTCTTCTTCTTCTTCTTCTTCCTTTTTTCTTCTTCTTCTTCTTTTTTATCTTTTCCCTTACCTCTTCTTCTTCTTCTAGTTCTTCTTCTTTTCCCTTACTTCTTCTTCTTCTTCTTCTTCTTCTTCTTCTTCTTCTTCTTCTTCTTCTTCTTCTTCTTCTTAACATTTTACCTCTTCTCCTTTTCTATCTTCTTTTTGTTCTTTTTCATCTTCATCTTCTATTCCGTCTTCTTCTTCTTCTTCTTCTTCTTCTTCTTCTTCTTCTTCTTCTTCTCAACATTTTACCTCTTCTCCTTTTCTATCTTCTTTTTGTTCTTTTTCATCTTCATCTTCTATTCCGTCTTCTTCTTCTTCTTCTTCTTCTTCTTCTTCTTCTTCTTCTTCTTCTTCTTCTTCTTCTTCTTCTTCTTCTTCTTCTTGTTTCCATCATCTTTTGTCCGTCTTATCCTTTGTTCCGTTCTCTCAGATAAAAAACGACTTATCCGTGTCACTTAAAAGCATGCAAAACAGTAGAATCGGCTTTTCAAAAGAGGGAGGGGCGCCCACGGTATGGGGGCGCCACGTAAAGGCCGGTATATCTTCATTGTCTTCGCTCGTCTTTTGTCTTCCATGTCATAATAGGTCAACAGATGCTTTCAGGAGAGGCGGATTCATTAAGAAACACATCATCAACAAATCAAACTTTAATCAGGATTCAAAAGCAACAACAAAAATGAGTTTATCGACTTGAACTGGTGATAATAAAGTGACAAGGAGAATCAGTTTCTCTGTTCATTGCTTTCTTTCGATTTATATTTCTCCGTCTATTCATATATATATATATATATATATATATATATATATATATATATATATATATATATATATATATGTATATATATATATATATACATCGAGCCGAGTCTCTTTAGTCAAAGGTGACTTTGACACTAGGTTCGAATCCTTTGACCGGCAGTAATCATCATTTCCTACACTGAACTTTGCGAAAGCATGTAACACATGTGTTTATAGATAATAATAATAATAATAATAATAATAATAATAATAATTTACAAAAAATATTGTTATCACCTCCTTCTACAAAGATTTGGCCTCTAAGTCAATTTACAATTCGCTGTTACTATATGCGTAATGCGATGTTCCGGCCTCTGCTGTTGAATAGTTTAATGAATTACTTTTAATATCGAAACACCTACTGCATATATTTATAAGAAAATAGGGCAATAACATTATGAATGAATAACACTAAACATTAACTTATGATGAGCAGTTTTAAAATAGTTATGCAAATTATACATTAAAATATATATCTTTTGGTCTTTCGTCTGTACTATATATACAGTATTTCAAAATAGTATGTTGTGTTATTGATTTAATTAATGATATAAGAGTCATAAATGAAACTGATGTTTTGCATTTATTTATTTAGATATTTATATGTTTGTACATCTGTATATATGCATATATATATATATAATCAACATTTGTATAAGGTGCTTACTTTATGTACTATATAAATGCCACTTGTCTGTCTGTCTGTCTGTCTGTCTGTCTGTAATGATACTTGTCAACAATGACTCAACAAACCTGTCACAAAGTTGATATTTTTCTAACCAGAAAACACTCGCAAGCATTATATTATCGATTTATTCGTGTAGAACGGACACAACAATCATGTAATGGCGGTGCTTAGATTTGATCATTTATTAACTATCTGTTCGATCTACGCATGCGCAAATATTTTGGCAACTTCCGTTTCTCTACGCCGGAGCTAGATTTCATTGAAACATTTTACTTCATACCTTTTGTTTGTATATACTAAGTAATAAACACCTTCTCTCTCACTTACATACAAAAAACAAAAAAAAACAAAATGCTTCTGTTTTAGAATCGTCAAAACCTTTCCTGTCCACGATCAATGAGGTAGAAATCATTTTCGATGTTCTTACTTAGCGAAGAGAATTTAGGACGCTGAAAGCGTCTTACTTAGCGAAGAGAATTCGATACGCTGACACCGTACATAATGTTTTTGTTTTTTTAATAACACAAATATTTGCGTGCGTGTACGGAACCCAAAAAATATTTCCTCAGTCGAGACGGATTTCTTCTTGACTTTAAGGTTTACACTTATTACCAAAACACAAGGTTTGCCTCCTTCAAAAACATCGGATTCATTAAAATTGCCTAGAAAGCAAAAAAACACTTGCTGAAATTCTTTTGCATTATAAATGTATTTAGTGATTTAAAAAGTACTTAATTCTTTTGTTTGCGACTGTCTTTAGTCATTTAAAAAGTGTTTATATTTTTTTTACATAACATGTAACCCTAAATTGATTTTACGCAAGCTTTTACAGAATTTGAATCGAATTTAAATACACTTACTTCGCATACAAAATAATCATCGCAAACTACATAATAAATAGATGGAATTCTTTCTTCGTAAAAACAAAAATATGATACACAAAATTATTATTTGGTTTTAATTAATACAAAATATAATCTTTCTTATTCTTCTTCTTCTTCTTGTTCTCATTTCCAATTTATGAAAAAAAACAGCTCTTTTCTTGGAAAGACAACACGCAACGCCATACAGTAGCATAATTGGAAGCATTCCCCGGTCGGGGCGCCTCAAGCGATTAGCAATAAACTAACCTTTTCTTAACAGGTGAGAAAGCAAAGCCTGGAAGGGTGAACCTCCTAGAACGGCACAGGACAACCCCTGACCAATACGGTACCGGTCGAAGGGGTGTAGCATCCATCCGAACAGATACTACACTTTGATTTCTTAATTTGCAGAAAATATATAAGAATTTACATTTTATACACATTTAGCACAAGTCCATCAAAAGTGTGGGAAAATGAGATTTGTTGGGCATCTTTGGTCTAAAGTAATACATTTGTATACTCGAAATCATCACAAGGTGTACTTATACAGAATTTGAAACGAATCGCTGATAACAAAATAAACACTTTGCTTACATAAATAATAAGTTTAAACCGTTAAAATATTTTTTGGTTAATAATTGGAAAATATTTGTTTGAAAGATGCTAAAACACATCATTATTTTACTAACTAAACTTAGAAACAAAAAACAATCGTTGATAACAAAATAATCATTTTGTTTACATTAATAATACATTTTCATTGTTTAATTTACTTATTTTTCGTAATATTTTATACCGTGGTCTGTAGTCCGGTGGTTATAGACGCGTTGTACATTATCTACAGTGTTTTTTAACAGTGACCGAAATATACATCTAAAAAGGGAGAGGGAGACAGGGTTAGTACTTACTTTTTAAATTTTGTATAATTTTTAATATCCATTCCACAGCGATGCAATGTGACACAAGTTAGTGTTCTTCCAATTTATGAAAAAAAAAACTTGCACTTTTCTTGCAAGGATTGCACCTTTCGCCCTACAATAGCAACCTCAGAAGCATTCTGCTGTATGCGCTCCCCAGGCGATTAGCAATAAACTAACGCCTTCTCAACGGGTGAGAAAGAAAAGCCTGGAAAAAGAAACAACAAAAAAAACACAACGTTAAAGTGATCTATTTTCTTATAGATTTTGTTCTCTGCGTCGGCAGCATAACGACCACGGATAAAGAACACCGACCAGAAAGCCGAGCGGTAGAATCCAACTAACCCTCAATATTTTATTTTAACGATAACTTACATATACATCGAAGGGCGGATGAGGGCGAAGACAGAGGTTGTTATTTTTATAGAAATATGTCATACTTTTACCCCGGGCAAAGGAAGGGTGGGAGAGAGGATGTGACCCGGGAAGAAATAGCTTTTGCTCTAAGCAACGGAGAGATGGGGCGGAGGTCAGTCGGGCAACCGGGGAGCAGAGAGCTTTCGCTCAAGGCAACGGGGAAAAGGGGGTAACGGGGAAAGGGAACGATGAAATGGAACGAGAAAGTAAGAGAGAGAGTCCCGGGCAACGCCGGGTAGCCCTGCTAGTGTGCTTTTTCAAAAGTATCTCAAGTACACTAATTAGTTTCCCCCAAATCCAATAAAAGTTGTGATTAATGTTTTTTTTTTTATTATTAATGTCGTCGTGATTCCAGGGGAGATAACTCAATCTTTATTTGTTTACGACTTGTTAATAATTTATTGTAAGCATAACATTGGAAACCACTTTGCTGCGTAAGCTGCGAAATAGAAAGCTGAAAGCGGCTTATGATGACAGGATTGTCTTTGCTTTGATGATAAGTAAAAGGAAATGACAATTTGAATTGAGTGAAACAAACAGCGGGTTGTTCGAGAGAAACACGAGTGTTATGTTGAATATATAAGGAAAAACGGGTTGGTTGGGAGATACGCACCAAAATAATAGATTTCTCTTCACTTGATATAGTTCTGTAACTATGAGTTTGAAGGACACTATCGACTCGCGAACTTCACCTCTACCCTATTTTCTTTTCACTTAATTTCCACTACCATTTAAAGATCAACTTGCTTGTTTTCGGTCCTTAACAAACTGGAAAACAGTGATCGGTCTATTTCTTTAGTAAGACTTGGAAGGGTCTTACATACCGGTGTTTGTGTTGTTCTTAGTTTTCCTATCCCCCACTTAAATTGTAAAACTTCGAGATCGAACTAACACCAGTTCATTGTTTGAGTTTATCGATCTCGCATCTAGTGTTCTCGGTTGCTGTTTTTAAATTTTATTTTTTCGTCAGCTTTTCGCCCATTGTTTATGTCACGTGAAGATGATTCGACGAACACTCGAAAGTATTCGTGATACATATTGAACATTTATTAATCTTTTTATTATTTTTTTATTATTATTTTTATTCGTGATACATATTGAACATTTATTAATCTTTTTATTATTTTTTTATTATTTTTTTATTCGTGATACATATTGAGCATTTATTAATCTTTTTATTATTTTTTAATTATTTTTTTATTCGTGATACATATTGAACATTTATTAATCTTTTTATTATTTTTTAATTATTTTTTTTATTCGTGATACATATTGAACATTTATTAATCTTTTTATTATTTTTTTATTATTTTTTTTATTCGTGATACATATTGAACATTTATTAATCTTTTTATTATTTTTTTATTATTTTTTTTATTCGTGATACATATTGAACATTTATTAATCTTTTTATTATTTTTTTATTATTTTTTTTATTCGTGATACATATTGAACATTTATTAATCTTTTTATTATTTTTTTATTATTTTTTTTATTCGTGATACATATTGAACATTTATTAATCTTTTTATTATTTTTTTTATTTTTTTATTCGTGATACATATTGAACATTTATTAATCTTTTTATTATTTTTTTATTATTTTTTTATTCGTGATACATATTGAACATTTATTAATCTTTTTAACTTTGAGACTAAAAAGAGTATTAGAAAAATTGTAAAGCAAAAGAAGGTTTTATTAATCAGAAAAAAAAATCATGTTGTGTTTAACAATGTTTGCTTAAATATATATTTCTGAATAAAATTAAAGTTTCAACACATCCGGGATATTTAAATTAAGATGAGAAAAGAAGGAGATACGTTGATTGTTTTTATAAAACAGACCAAATATATTGCGCAACAAAAACTTAGGGGCATGGCCACGTAAAGAACATCTTAATTGAGAAACGGAATTGCTACTAAGAGTGGTTCAAAACAATGCGATCAGTACAAACGACATAAAATCCAAGATAGACAACACCCAGCTAAACAGTAGATGTAGAATTTGCTTACACCGAGACGAAACGGTAAACCACATTATTAGTGCATGCTGCAAGGTAACACAAAAAGAATATGAAATAGACATGACGGTGTTTGGAAGGCTGTCTGCAAGGAACTGTTCAAACGACTATTGTGTGGACATGTAGAGTTTGAAACTGGGGCCGGCGGGCGACATGGAAATACAAACGGAGAAATCCGTTAAAGTAAAATGGCCAGACGGGATAATAGTCAGCGAGGAGAAAAATCAGCCAAATAGTAAATTTCGCTGTTCCAGCAGATCACAGGGTTAAGAGACAAGGGGATTGCGAAACACCTGGAAGAGACAAATCGTAGAAACTGGAATTAAACTCGAGATATGAAATGAAATACACCTAGAAATACTCATCATGATGTTTAAATAAACGCCTAAGAATCATCAATTTTCTAAATAAAAGCCGTGCCTGATCTTTTGTAGAAGAACTCGCCGAGAAAATACCACCGTCACTCAAATCACAAACACAATGTGGGTTGTCGTAAAAAACATTTACTTGCTCAAAAAAATGGAATGGCAATACAAATTTGACGATCGTTTCTCTTTTATTTCTGTCTCACACACACACACATATATATATATATATATATATATATATATATATATATATATATATGTTTCACAAAGTTTATATTTCTGTCTCACACAGATAAATGACCACCCGCGATGCCTTCCACAGTGGTGTTTATTCAGCATTTTTACCAATCTAACCCTACCTCTAATCTAACCTTAATCACTAACAATCAGTCATGCTAAGGTTTGGAATAACATTTTTTCTTTTCTGACAATCGTAAGATTTAAAATAGTATATTTGTTGGTCTGTCACGTTTCAGTATTAAATTATCGATTATTTGTAGAAGAGCTCTGCCCTCACTCGCAATATTTCCACCTCTTCAAAAACAGATAAATGTAGGTTGCAGCAAAACAAGTTTTATTACTTACTCAAGAGAACTGAATCAATTCATATCATTGTATAGTTTTATGAAAAAAACAACTTTTCCCTGATATTTCTGTCTCCACATAAACTTACACAGATCGTTGTCCACTATTCCGCGAGGCATTCCACATTGGCGTTTATTTTGCATTTTTTCAACCTAACGTGAACTCTAAACCTAGAGGCTCGACTCAGCTCTAATCTTTAGTTCCCCTGGTAAAATATTCACAGCAAAAGCTCATCTTCCTACCACTATTTCAAAAAACTTTCTTTTCTTAGTCTATATAAGCTAACACCAAACGTAATTTCCATGAATATTTTTCCCCAAGAACTTCCCATCTTAAACACATATTACCACGAGTCTACTGCCTTGTAGATTAACACACGGTGTCTTCAAGTGCAATGTCAACAAATACTTGTCGAGTTGTTTGCTTAAATAGTATTATAGTATTCTTCATCATTCAACTGATAATCTCATAAACCCTTATCCTCGAGTGGCTTTTGGTATTGGTGAGTGGTGACTCATTACTATAAAACTAAAAGTAAAAAAGCCTTATCCCAACTCTAACCCCAATCATAACCTAACCCTACGACGACGCATGTAGAGACAGACCTAAAAAGGTAGGTCTAGGGTGCGTTGGCGCACTGAGCTAGACTGCCGGGAGTGTATTTTGTTGCAAAACTCATTTTCCGATTTGTGGCGAGGTTCTTCTACAAAAAAATACACGTCGTCCATTTTAAGAAGCAATATCACATCTTAAACAATTTTTGTATGTTGACCCTATAGGGTTATAGTATTATTTACCTCCTCTTCAGGGGGTTAGGCACAAGGCCAGTTTTATCTTACTGCCACAAGGTAAGATGTGACCCAAGGTCGGGTCGGGAAAGTGGGGCTTGAAAAGCCAGCGCCCGAGAAAATGAGCACTCTGACCATTAAAAATTGCCTGGGAAGCCCCGTCGGAATTCCCCGGTAGGGGCACCTCAGGCAGTAAGCAATAAACTTACTCCTCTTAAAAGAGGGGAGGCAACGCCTGGGAGGATGAACCTCCTAGAACTGCGCATGACAGTAAAGTACAAGTTTTATTACTGACGCAAAAGAAAGAATAAACTCCGGTCATGTCGTTGAGTAATTGCATAAAAAACGATTGTTTACTTATACTTTTACTTACACATAACCTCACACAGATAGCTATCCACTCTTCCACAATGCGTTCCACAGTGACGTTTATTCTTCATTTTTTACGCCCAAATCCTAACCCTAACTTAAAAAATATGTCAATGGCATGTGCGTACACTGCACATAGTTGGCGGAGCTATTCTGTTTATGCTAAACTTACATTTCTATAAGTGTCGGAGCTCTGTAACAAAAAGAGCCGTCGCCATTTTAAGTGGCTGTTTAGCTAGTATTTTTAGAAAATATATACCTGTATGGACACCTGCACCGATGCGCGATTTTGTTTCCCATATACAAACGAGTCCTGTGTTTATTTATTCGTGACTTGGCACGCCTCAACGAGCAAAACATGTTTGCATGAATGCATATGTGAGATGCAGTTTTATAAAAAGCTGGAAGTCATTTACGTCACCAAGGATCAAAAGGCGAACATGACCGCCTGTTACAATAAGAAAACTATAAAATTAATGTGAAATTGATGTGTAAATATTTGAATAAGGGAATTTTTCAGGTGTAAATAATATAAATTCGTTCATAGAGAAAAGAAACGTTTGAAAGGAAATGTCACGCTGAGCTTCTATATTTTAAGTCAATTAAATCAATTATTTTATACAAATGTATTTTTTTAGTTTTTTTTTATGGAAATCGCTCCAGAGAATGCACACACCAACTTGATGTAAGGAGCTAAAAAGAAATATTTCAAGATCAAAAACTAGCCAACAATAAGTAATAGATGGATAGATTCCGACCCGAAAACAGCAATTCTTCCCCTTTGTCAGAAGCATCGCTCATGGAATATAAGGACTAAAGGACAAAGTAAGGGAAACGAGAGTAACGTTATGATCGAAAGTAAACCAAATGTCCAAAAATATGTTCATGGAACAACTTTTTTTCTATCTCTTTATATATATATGTGTATATATATATATATATATATATATATATATATATATATATATATATATATATATATGAATTTCATACGTACATAAAAGTAATCCATGGGAACGTGTTTCTTGCTCACAGCCGTCATCAGCATGGCTAACTTAGATAAGGATCGAACGTTCGATGTTGATGTTAATAGTCTGGCGGTTTCCCTCCGGACTATTCGTTCAAGTAACGTTTGAAAGAAAATTTTACGATGTAGTTATATATATATATATATATATATATATATATATATATATATATATATATATATATATATATATATATATATATATATATGAGTGTGAGTGTGGGTGTGCGCGTGCGCGCGTGTGTGTGTGTGTGTGTTTGGCATGAAACACACTTTCCTTTGAAAATAATGTTTATTTATAAATAATTCAAAGTTCTCGCAAGATAGACCACATAAAGTTCAGTTGACAACAACCCGTCATTCTGCGTGGTGCATAAGTCTGGCTCCGACCTATTGAGTTCTCTCGACTGCCTGCCTGATAGCCGCCGTGTTTTCTATTTAGATGTTTATTTACTTCACATTTTCTAGACAATACCTGGTGGAGCATTGATATGCGCCTCATCTAATGAGTCAAATATGATTTTCGTATCGGGGTTCGAACCGTGTGATGGGCAGAGATTGTCTCCTCCCATACTGACGATGTAAGATTTTGCAGGAAACACATGTGTATATAGGTTTAATTTGAAAATAATATTTATTTATAAATGATTATATATATATATATATATATATATATATATATATATATATATATATATATATATATGATCTGTTGACAATCATCGAGCTTTATATTAGAAAAGGTTGGTTTAGATAAAGTATAGTGTGTATATGCTAAAACATATATTTTCGCACTCCTATGTATATGTTTGGTAGAAGTATGTAATGATAAACGAACTACATATGCTGACCCCCAAAAGAGGAAGTAATAATGGTATTATTACGACATACTACAATACTCCGTCCAAAATACAGGAGGGAAAACCTGAGCGGTTCTTCCCCATAAAACTAGAAGGAACAATAACACATATACTACCCTACACCACCACTCCAAAAAAGGAGAAGGTAGTACCTGGGAAGTAGTCTTATGACAACAGAAGAGATACTACATAAACCCTCCTTAAAAAAGGATGTAATACCTAGGGGATTACTTCCCTCCATTGGAAAAAGAAGAGGGAATTCCTGTGATAATGGTCTTATGACAACATAATCAATACTACACTACCTATAATATTAAAACGTAATGCAATAATAATAATAAAAAAAATGATTTACTCCTCTCCAGGAGTTAGGCACAAGGCCAGTTTTTATCTTACTCCCACAAGTCAGATGTGACCCAAGGTCGGGTCGGGAAAGTGGGGTTTAAAAATTGCCTGGGCAGCCCTGTCGGCATTCCCCGGTAGAGGCGCCTCAGGCAGTAAGCAATAAACTTACTCCTCCCCAAAGAGGGGAGGCAAAGGCTGGGAAGGTGGACCTCCCAGAACTGCACAGGACAGACCCATTGACCGTAGTAAATCAAGACCCGAAGGCCAAGACAACACCAGTATGGGGTGCAGTATCCATCGGAACAGATACTACACTTTGATCTTAGCCAAAAGGCCAACATCTTTGCAATAATAGACTAAATCATTTTTTATGCTTAGTCATGAAGACATTTTTTAATAGTTTCTTGATCTTTAAGCTAAGATCCAAGTGTAGAATCTGTTCTCAGCATCCAGTGTCATGAAACGTGAATTAAAACGAGAGAGATTAAGGTGGAGAGAGAGGGGAAGGGAGGAGAAGACAGACAGATGGTCAGCCAGAGAGAGATAGAGACAGCCAATCAGTAGGTAATCTTCCTTTTCTTTTCTCGCTTATGCGTTTTTTTTTGCTACAGAGAGAGAAAGAGAGAAATAGTTATAAAGATAGACAGCTACAGATGCAGAGGAGAGAGAGGTGAAAGATCTTAGCTGTGGTTGTAGCTAAACGTGTTCTTGCTATGAATGTTTAATAGGAGTGACCAGATTTTTGGGTCCAGTCAAGCACCTACAATGAACATAACGATACAGTTGAGAAAGGCTAGCATCATCTCTTCTGTGTGACAGGGGCTGTAGGGAAGAGATGAGATCAT
This sequence comes from Sepiola atlantica, assembly GCA_963556195.1. Taxonomy (NCBI): domain Eukaryota; kingdom Metazoa; phylum Mollusca; class Cephalopoda; order Sepiida; family Sepiolidae; genus Sepiola; species Sepiola atlantica. The sequence goes on from OY744553.1 coordinate 28,243,461, forward strand.
CCCCACTAGATTGCGAAGGTAAGAAAGAGTGAGCCAAGCGAAATCTCCCCGGGTAGGAGAGCAATACTCCATCTTACGACCGATCCGTTTTTGAATACATGATTAAAAGAGAATAGCTGAGAAGAACAAGAACACCCTATAATCTGCCCCCCTCACCACCAACGTACCCTCCTCAAAATCGCATGAGCCAACATCGGTTGCTACTAACGAAAATGCATGTTGATGCTTTAAGAGGACGAAAAGACCGAAGGCGGATAATATCATCGATACATTAATTGCAAAAGCACAGAGAGCACTGGAATTCCCAGGAAGTCTATTGTCACTCAGATTCAAAAGAAATCCATCGATCATTAACAATGTCCTACATTTAAAAAAAAAAATTATTCACCCCAAACAAATCATATTGACACTAAAGCGTAAATGTTCCGGCATCTAGGAACCTATAGAGTGAAGGGGTGAAATTTTTGTGCTAGTCGGGTCGGTCAAGAGTATTTACGTTAAGCGGTACAAGTTCAATAAGTTCATCTGGGGACATTCCCTGCAAGTGCTTGTGAAACATGCGTCGGGATGCAACTCTGTGGCGATGCAACAGGTGCTTGCGATTGACAGACAGTGTGCAACCTATTAGGTTAAGAAATAATATTTGTATCCTGTCCAAGAGGGAGAGACTAGAGTTTGGTGCACCAGCTCAGATGTGACACAGTATTCCATGCACGGGCGAATGGTGGCTTTATAGAGATATAAGATACTGGCAGGCCTTGAGCGGGAACGCAACGTGACTTGTAACATTTATCGAAAGAAGCTTATTCACGCGGTACTAGCGGTTCGACGTCAGCGGAATTCCCAGTGTCTGCACGGTTTTCAGCCCTCCTGTACGTTACACTAACGTATTTCCCCGCTTGTGCAGTTTACTCTGACGCGACTCTCCTTCGAAAACGAACAAAGAATTAAGGAGTGCTGAGCACAGCGATCATTGACATGAATTTGGATGACCGGTAGCGTCTCATTTATATTTTGTCCGTTGAAAAGTTTGACACTGATCTCTTGTTCCCGGCCTCGTTTCCCGGGCAATCCTTAGTCAGATTGCATCGGTAATAGCGTACATGCCTTTCTCGTTTTTTTCCAGTGCAAATTTCCTACGTGGTTCGGCCCGTAGTATTTGTAGCGGAAAATTCCAGCGTATAGCTCCGACCATGGATATACTCTAATGTAAGTTATAGTTACTTGCACGACCGCGTCGATATATTCTTCAAAGGTTGAATAATCCGTCCGTATGGTCTTACTGCGATTCAATAATTCGTCGTGCATTAGCGAATTCATATGAGTTTGCCCGTAAAAGTGGCTTTGCTCTATCTGAAAGTCGTATTAGTTCGCCATCCGCCAGTTATCCAATTGAAGATCAACCATGCAATCATTATCTCAAACCAAGGATTTGAAAATAATAGTTAAAGAAAAATGAAATATACATGCATCATCGATCGCTGATATTCATACATTTTTATCCCACTGTAAATCTTAATTGAAACCTAATTTTATGTCTATGTCACAAAATGATATGAGTTTTACTAGGAAGTCCGCGGACCGGATTGCAATAATAAAGCCTAGCTAGGTGGCGGGCCGGACGCTAAGCCTTCGTGGGCCGGATGTTTCCCGCCCCTCATGTAATGCAACAGATACTTTGCTGCTTTCACCAAATATAATATTATGATAAAAGAGAAACAGTATATTTGAAGATGGCTTCCGGTTTTAAAATCAGAAATAGACAAGCGGTGTCTATCAAAAAAACTGTAACTCATCATATTTTCGGTCGGATTTCTTAGGGGGGATTATATGTGTTCATCATTTTTTAATACATAAGAAAATAAAACTGTTTTTTACAATTGGAAATTTAACTTTTTTATTACAAATAATCAAATATAACTTTTTTATAATTGAAATATTTTTATTACAAATAACAAAATATAACTTTTTTATAATTGGTATATTTTTATTACAAATAACAGAATATAACTTTTTTATAATTGGAATATTTTTTATTACAAATAACAAAATATAACTCTTTTATAATTGGAATATTTTTTATTACAAATAATCAAATAGAACTCTTTTTATAATTGGAATATTTTTTATTACAAATAATCAAATATAACGTTATTATAATTGGAATATTTTTTATTACAAATAATCAAATATAACGTTTTTATAATTGAAATAATTTTTATTACAAATAATCAAATATAACGTTTTTATAATTGGAATATTTTTTATTACAAATAATCAAATATAACTTTTTTTATAATTGAAATATTTTTTATTACAAATGATCGGTCCAAACTATTATAAAAAAATTGGAATGTTTTTTGAGGTTGTAATATTTTTAAAAATATTTTATTTTGAAAATATTTTTAAAATAGTTTATTTACTATTTTTAATAATTTGATTAATTCATCACTTTCAACCTCTTAGATTTTGGTGGAATTTTTAAATTCCGCCAAAATCTAATCGATCGAAAATGATAAGTGATTGTTTTTGATAAACACCGCTTGTCAATTTCTGATTACAAAACCGGAAGCCGTCATCAAGTAGTCTGTTTCCTTTTTACCAACATTATCTTAAAAAAACAAAAATAAACTAATAAATGCATAAAAAGAAAAACAATCATTAACAAATTTAAATCTAAAAGTTTTTCTTTAGTTTTGTTCACTCCAACTGTAAGCGTAAGGGAATTCTGTGATAGGGGAAACATTTATGAGGCTCAACCTGTAAGTAGTGTTAGAGAGCAATATAAATGTTCATATTACATTTAAATTCCTGCATGTTGGTAGGGTCGAGGAAATAAAGAGCAGAAAAGGAACTCCAAAGGCAAGCTATCCGAAGAAAGAAGCTATTAGAGTAAGACATCTTCCGGCATCTAGGTATCTCTACATTAAGAGGTGGAAGTTAGCTGATAGTTCGAGAGCATTTTCGTTGAAGTGTTATAAGTACATCATGTTCATCGAAGCAAATTCTGTAGATGCACCATGCGACATGGGCAGAAGTTTGATAAACAGTTCGGTACCTATTAGGTTAGATACTAGTGTTTGCATCATCTCCAAGAGTGTGAAATTAGTGGTTAGTCATTAGCCCAGATGTGGTAACAATACTCCATGTACGGGGAATGATCACTTTATAAAGATATAGGATACTGGCAGATGTGAAGACGTTTTCTAGCCCGATAAAGGGAGTTTACCGCCTTTGCAGCTTACTTGGCAACATCTTTTATGTCTTTATTTCAACTCATGTTTACTGAGAATGTCAAGCCGAAAAGTTTGAACCGTCGACTCTCGGGAAAGGTTGTTTTTGCTGTGAAAACCTGCGGTTTGAAATGTTTCTTAAAGTTGTTCAAGGAAAGGGACTTTCTCTGGATAGAATTAAATGTGACACGGGTATACAGATAAAAATTGAACTTCAATGAAATAATATATTCTAGAAACGTAATAAAACTTTAGTAAAATGGCTCTATGCATTGCATATGATATTTCGATGTATTATAAATATTTTTCAGACATAAAAACGCCAGAAAAAAAACAGATGTTGTCACATGTAAAATGGTATTACAAAGGAATACGGAAATATAAATCACCGTCGAAAGAAAATGAAAAAGGAAAAAAAACAACAAAAAAACAGAGAGATAAAGGCAGTAATTTTTTATAATATACTAGACGTGATCAAATGTACTTATAGACAGATATGAAATAATTTAATAGACGCCATTAGTGTCAGTAATACCCTAACCATAACCCTAGCCCTTACCTTAACCCTTACCCTAACCCTAACCCCTAACCCCTAACCCTAACCCTTAACCGCATATCCTAACCCTTACCCTTACCCTAGCCCTAACTCTAACCCTAACCCATAACATTAACCCAAACCCCTAACATTAACCCTAACCCTAGCCCTAGCCCTAACCCTTACCCTAACCCTAACCCTAACCCTAGCCCTAGCCCTAGCCCTAGCCCTAGCCCTAGCCCTAGCCCTAACCCTAACCCATAACATTAACCCAAACCCCTAACATTAACCCTAACCCTAGCCCTAGCCCTTACTCTAACCCTAACCCTAACCTTAACCCTTGCCCTTGCCCTAGCCCTAGCCCTAGCCCAAGCCCTAACCCTAGCCCTAGCCCTAACCCTAATCTTAACCTTAGACGTCATTATTGTCACTTATAATGAAGAGTAGTGTCAAAGCGAATAGAGCCATGCAAGATAATATTGAGTATGTTTACTTACTGATGAATTGGACAATCACTTGATTTACAGTGGAAAGTGGAGTCTCAAAGTTTGCGGCTATTTGATGCGGATAAATCTACTTTAATATTAACATATAATATGGCTCCTATGAAATTCTGACACTTAAAATGTTTCCTTGGTTGATGTCATACTTACATGCTGATTTATGATAGATACAGGGTGATTCATAGGTCACTTAGCTATTTATTTTTGAAATTCTAAAGTTAAAAAATACGGTAATACAGAACAGAAAGTTTATTCAACAAATTCATTTATGGTAGTTTAAAATTACAGCAAATTCTCAAAATGTACATTTTTGTTCTGCATGCATAGCTCCATTCTTTTTTGCAAGGAATTTACGACTCTTTGTAGCATATTTGATTTATTATGAAATAAATATATATATAGAAACAAATATATAAACAAACACATTTAAAATAACAAATAGCAGTAATTAGAGAGTAAGATAACAATCATCAAAAGTTCATAGTATGTTTGTGCTTCATATGGTAATCATTTTAAATAGCTAAGTGAAGTGACTTATGAATCACTCTGGATATTAATATCTGAAACACACAATATATCAATTATAATAACATATTTATATTTCCAACTTTCACTACTGCTTTGCACGCCGTTGAGTGCTGGCCGTCGGCAACGGAAGCAAACACTTTAAACATATATGATTCGAACATGCTTGTCTATGAAACTGTCTTTTTTAAATCGGTGTCAAATGAGTAAATAATAATAATAATAATAATAATAATAATAATAATAATAATAATAATAATAATAATATTAATAATAATAATAATAATAATAATAATAATAATAATAATAATAATTTGTGGAGGGTCGAGGAGGATGAAAAGACCGAGGAGGGACAGCACAAACCAGACCTCCACTGGAAAAGTGCAGATAATGCTTGGACCCTGGGGAGGCTTATTGCCACTCAAATACCAGAGAAGACCAATTGTCCTTACCAGCGCGAAATTAATGGTAAGAGGCTGTTGCGATACCGCATCGTTATCGAAAAGAGGTGAAGAATACTGGAAATCTGGGAAGGCTTGTTGTCACTCAGACTCCAGGAAATACCACTGGTTGTTGTCGGTGAGCAATCACTGACGATGATCTGTGTGAGAACTCCTAGTGAGTATAAATAATAATAATAATAATAATAATAATAATACTAATAATAATAATAACAACAAACATCCAAAAAAACAAACATGATATAAAACTATTTTGAATATGCATACAAATGGTACAGGCATAAACCGGGTACAATACTTGAAAACGAAAATCACAAAATCGTCTGGAACATATAGGTACACACAAATAAAGGATCTCATAATAGTCAACAAAAATGGGGAAAAACTGCCAAAATCGTAGATTTTGCAATTCCAGCAGACTGAAGGTTGAAGATCACAGAAACAGAAACACGAAACAAGTAAACGGAACTTGCCAGAGAACTTAAAGAAAGTCAATATAATGCCAATAATCATAGGAGCACTAGGAACAGTCCCAGAAATATCCGAAAAAAAGACTGTAAGAAATTGAAATCAAAGGGAAGACTACGATTATACAACGGGCAGTAATGGCGAAAACATCTGAAATCTTAAAGAAAAACTCTAGAATGCGGAAACCAACCAACATAATGTGAAAACGGTAACCAGTCATATGGAAGTTGCAATGAAAATAAAACAAACACATAGAAAGAAACCCATCACACAAACACAAGGGTACAGAAACTGTAAGACATTTTATAAACTTCCCCCATCCCCGAAAAAGAGTAAAGTAAAAAAAATAAAGTAGGAAAAAATCTTATGTGATGGCACCAGTCGTGAAGGGTCAAGGAGAATGGAAAGACCTAGGAGGGAGAATACTAACCAGAACAACTAACCAGAAGTTTGCGGAGAGTACTGGTATTTTGGGAAGGCTTGTTACTACTAAAATACCCGAGAAGACCAAGTGTCGTTGCCAACGGGAAATCAATGGTAAGTGGCTGTTGCGATAACGTGAACTTATTGGCAATGGTTACCAAAAGAGGTCGAGACTATTAAATCTGACTGTTTGTCACTCGGAATCCATGGAACACTCTTTGTTTTTAGCAGTTGACATTAATTTTTAGCAGTTGACATTCATTTCTAAAACACTCTTTGTTTTTAGCAGTTGACATTCATTTTTAGCAGTTGACATTCATTTCTAAAACACTCTTTGTTTTTAGCAGTTGACATTCATTTTTAGCAGTTGACATTCATTTCTAAAACATTCTTTGTTTTTAGCAGTTGACATTCATTTCTAAAAACATTTTATACTGTTCAATTAATTAACTCCGCTTTAATAAAACGTCAAAATGAACACTTAGATTTTGTGCGTGATGAGCTTATTTTCTATTTTTATTTTAATTTTTATTTAATTTTGTCAGAAATAACAAAGGAAATGAATCGTCTTTTTAAATATTCACTCTCGATTAAACAAAAACTCAAATCAGCAATTTCTTTCGACCAATCACAATGCAAGAAAAATTCAGTCTTGAAAATTCACGCGTAATATAAAACTAAAACACAACATTTTCTTCCACCACCCGTTCTTCTTTCAAGGACAACACACGTTTGTATGTCACAATTTAAACGGGCTCTTTAGGCCCGAAAAGTACACACATGGCGAGTGACATTCACGAATTTCTGTCCACCAAGTGAAGCAGAAACCCAGCCTCTACCAAACGCATATACACACTTCGTACATGAACTTTCTCACTTACAGAGGTACCCTAATACATACACACACATTTATGCCTATCATATTTACACACAAGTAAAAACACACGGCGTCAGCCGAAATGAAAATATCTGCTTAATATCTCCTTACACGAAAAACAACTCTTTCACTGAGGAACGCTCAAATCATTTTGCATTGATAGACTTTGTCATATCTTTCATCAAGTATTGTATTTCTTTCTACATATTAATTTATTAAGTATTGTATTTCCTTCTACATATGTATTTATTAAGTATTGTATTTCCTTCTACATATGTATTTATTAAGTATTGTATTTCATTCTACATATATATTTATAAAGTATTGTATTTCCTTCTACATATGTATTTATTAAGTATTGTATTTCCTTCTATATATGTATTTATTAAGTATTGTATTTCCTTCTACATATGTATTTATTAAGTATTGAATTTCCTTCTACATATGCATTTATTAAGTATTGTATTTCCTTCTACATATGTATTTATTAAGTATTGTATTTCCTTCTACATATGTATTTATTAAGTATTGTATGCCCTTCTACATATGCATTCATTAAGTATTGTATCTCCTTCTACATATGTATTTATTAAGTATTGTATTTCCTTCCACATATGTATTTATTAAGTATTGTATTTCCTTCTACATATGCATTTATTAAGTATTGTATTTACTTCTACATATGTATTTATTAAGTATTGTATTTGCTTCTACATATGTATTTATTAAGTATTGTATTTATTTCTACATATTTATTTACTGAGTATTGTATTTCTTTCTACATATGTATTTATTAAGTATTGTATTTCCTTCTACATATGTATTTATTAAGTATTGTATTTCTTTCTACATATGTATTTATTAAGTATTTTATTTCCTTCTACACATGTATTTATTAAGTATTGTATTTGCTTCTACATATGTATTCATTAAGTATTGTGTTTCCTTCTACATATGTATTTATAAAGACACCCCAGCTTAAACATATCTGGCCAAAGCGTCCGTTGGCAAAAAAGTCCTTAGACCAATCGTCCTATATTCCGAGTCCACGTGCGCCAAGTTTTCTTTCTTAGCCACTGGGCTTTCAAAGTGCTGGTGGAAGGAATGTGTTAAGAATAGACGGATTGGAGAATGGTGGTGCATGCTGTATTCTCTTCTGGTCAGGGAAAACGCGGGAATCATGCGGAGTTGGGCCAAAGAATCCGATAGCAAATTTCGCTTTTCCCACTTCTTCAGAAAATCTGTCATTATGCCAGATACCATTTATCTGGCCAAACAACAGGGGATATCCCTACCAAGCGGCATATCCTAAAGGGGAACGAATAAATTTATTAGTTATTTCTTATCGCCGGAGTCGAACTAACTTGTGAGAGAATGCTGAGAATATTCTCAGGCTATTTTTACGACTAGACCTGAGTAGGCTTAAGGCGATGTGCTTAACCCTTCATACAGCATTCAACCCGACCTGTGTTATATATTGTGTTTTATTATGTTTGCCTGTTTTGTCGGTGTTTATATATGTTGAGTATATGTGTCAGTGATAAAATGCGTACTCGTTTTGGGGCCGGTAATAATGTTTTAATCGGCAGACGCACTTGACTAGTTATCCTGTGTTTCTGGTAAGCTAATAACTCTCACACTATCTTTTCAATCTCAATTCACTGTCGCATCGATACAGTGTTGCACCCCTGTGTCGTTTTACAAGTACTTCCACAGAATGTGCTCCGATGAACTTACCGCATCTGTAAATCATAAATACCCCCGACGACCCACCCGACTAACAGCAAAATTATAAAATAGATGTCGGAAGATTTCCTACTCTAATACTTTCCTGGAACCTCTTACCTTTTAAATTCCTTCCATGTTCCTCTGTTTTTCCGAGTGTACCAACATTGTGAAATTTAAATGTAATGTAAACCAACATCTTGCTGCCTCTAACCAGTGTTTTCTGTCCAATTCCCAATTTTATTCTAATAATCTTTTACATAGATATATTTATGAACCAAATAACATTTTTAACAATTAGGGATATTTTTTAGTAGGATGGGTCCTAGCATAACTGTGATATTGTGGTATTGTAGTCACTGACATGTGGTATTGTGGTCACTGAAATGTGGTATTGTGGTCACTGAAATGTAGTATTGTGGTCACTGAAATGTGGTATTATGGTCACTGAAATGTGGTATTGTGGTGCTAAGAGTAGAATAGAAAGACGATGACCACCGACCTCTCGCTTCCCACACTTTTTGTGACGTTGTGTCTAATTTGTTAAAGTGTAATTTTACTTTATATATTAGATAAATAATTCGAAATGTATCTATTCTGGTACTACGCTTCATCTGTTCTGCCCTCACATGTGAAGGAAAGCTGCTTTTAAAGTGAGGCAATTTTTTATTTTGTCCAGAGTACATCTTTGAGAGAGCTGGTTTTTCCCCTCATTACAACCATTCTTGTGTCTAATTCTTTCCCCGTGGGGAGCCAAGTACATAGGAACGTACTTGTCAACGTCTGTTTAGCGTTGTAGATAAACGGGATCAAGACAATAGCCGGTTAAACTTTAGTGGATAAAAGATGAAATATGGGGTTAATTATGTAGTTAAATGATATGTACGATATAATGGATGGTGGCTGACCCTGCTGTGAACTCAATCCTCATTAATAGACGGAGAGCACAAGTAGACTGACAACTGTTGATTTTGGAAGAGGAGTAGACACACTCTGCCCACGGCAGGAGGCAAGTAAATAGGGACAAAGAATCGCTTATAATACTGGCTATTGGTCAAATGCCTTAACATTTATGGTAAAACAGAAAATATCTACTTCATAAAGGCCGCCGTATCTGAAATCACCAATAATATTTTAGACCAATTTTTTTTGGCAAATAATAATTTGTCTTCACAATTTGTTTAATTATTAACAATTTATAAAATAGCAGTGTTTCTTTATAATTTAAAATATATTTTTTTAACTTGGTAAATATTTTTTTTTAAATAATAAAATCAATTATTTTTCTAACTGAAATTTTTTATTTATTTTGAAAATATTTTAAAAAAATGTTTTAATCATTAATTATTAACCAAATATAATTATATTACAAAGTAACAAAGAATTATTAACTAATAATACATTAAAACAGTTTTTGCAAATATCAGTAAGTTCTATGGGAAGTCCTGCTTGCTTCGAGGGCCTTGAGCAGGCTCAAGGCGTTTCCATGAATAGTAACGATCGAGAGACGCTCGTAAAGCAAAGAAAATTAACGATGGTTCCTGGTGTGGACCGTCATTAATAGTCTAATGCTGTTGATAAAGTCGTTCTGGCAGGGCCTATCGCACCATCCGTCTCCATGGCGATCGGTTTGAACACAAATCTTTCGAAAATACCGACGTATGTTGATTGCTTGCGGTCTTCTGTTGACCCAGCTGCATGTCAAGGGTCTGTTGCAGATTCTGTTACTAACGAAAGGGGAAAAATGTTAACATAAGTCACATCCCATATAAGCGATTGCCGTTTTAAAGGGGAACACCGCCAGACCATTTATATTAAGATAGTGTTAAACATTTTCTATCCAAGGTTTGCTTTTCAATTTTTATTTTAAAAGTTCAATTGAAAAATTAGTTCAAAATTGAAATGCCCAAATAAAACACAAGTAAACGAACAGCAACAGCAGCAACAACAACAACAAAAACAACAAACCGCGCATGCGTGGTCCCCCTCTGTATGTGACTCGATGTGGCGAGTGTAAAATGCAATAAATTGGGGCAATTTGGGGCATTTTTGACACCCTGGAGGTTAGAACCACAATTTTTCTTAGGTCAACGATGCTCATTTTATATACAGAACAATTGCCTCTACATTTTGGCCAAGTTTCAGAAAAATTGAATGGATGGATCAAACGTTATGGAAGGAAATGGTCATTTTTGCAATTTTAGGGTGCTTTTGACTCCCTGGGGGAACGAACCAGATTTTTTCCAAAGTCAGCGCTACTTATTTTGTTTTAGGAACAATTGCCTCCACATTTTGGCCAAGTTTCAGAGAAATTGAATCGATGGATGAAAAGTTATGGGGCAAAAAATGTCATTTGGGGGGCTAACCAGATTTTTTTTCAAAAATCGGAGAATGTCACTTTCTAACCTGACAAAAGTTACAACTTCATGCAAAATTTCAGAGAAATTCAATGGATGGTTGCGGAGAAAAATCCGGACGGATGGACATACGGACGGACACACAGACGGACACACAGACGGACACACGGAAATGCCTCAAAACATAGGTCTCCCGATTTTATAAATCGGGGGACCAACAACAACAACAACAACAGCAACCATACTACTACTACTACTACTACTACTACTACTACTACTACTACTACTAATAATAATAATAATAATAATAACATAGCAGCAAGGAGACCGGATATGATAATAATCAACAAGAAAGAAAAATCCTGCAAAATCGTAGACTTTGCCGTTCCAGCAGTCCACAGAGTGAAGATCAAAGAGACGGAAAAGAGAAGCAAATATACTGAACTTGCCAGAGAATTGAAAGGAATATGGAACATGAAGAAAGTCAGTATAACACCAATAATCATAGGAGCACTAGGAACAGTCCCCAAAAACATGGAGAAAAGACTAGGAGAAATAGAAATCAAAGGGATAACTGAGACCATACAAAGGACAGTAATGATCAAAACAGCTACAATCCTGAGAAATGTCCTCGAATGCGGAAACCAACCCACATAAGCAACGAATGGGAACAGACACATGGAAGCACAAGACAACAGAACCGGGGAAAATACAACCGCACGAGAGAGGCGCAAGCATAGGCTGACGCCACAAAAATTATGGACAGAGGGTCGAGGAGGGAAAGCGCAAACCAGACCTCCATTGGAAGAGCGCGGACAGCTCTGGGACCTTGGGGAGGCTTGTTGCCAATGGCCCTTATCAGCGGGAAATCGGTGGTAGGTGGCTGTTGCGATACCGCAAGGTCATCAGCGGTGATGAACGAAAAGAGGTGGAGCATACTGGAAGTCTGAGGAGACTTGTTGTCACTCAGACTCCAGGGAATACCACAGGTTGTTGGTAGTGGGCGATCACTGACGATGACCAGTGTGATAACTCCTAGTGAGTAAATAATAATAAAAAGCCGCGCATGCGTAGTCCCCCTCTGTATGTGAGTCGATGTGGCGAGTGTAAAATGCAATAAATTTGGCCAATTTGGGGCATTTTTGACCCCCCATTGTAGCCCCTGGGGGACCGAACAAGACTTTTTCTGAGGTCAAGGATGCTCATTTTATATCCAGAATAATTGCCTCTACATTTTGGCCAAGTTTCAGAAAAATTGAATGGATGGATCAAACGTTATGGGAGAAAAGTGTCATTTTTTACCATTTTGGGGACCTTTGACCCCCTGGGGGGCGCGAATCAGATTTTTCCAAGGTCAGCGATACTTATTTTCTATTAGGAACAATTGCCTTCACATTTTGGCCAAGTTTAAGAAAAATTGAATAGATGGATGAAAAGTTATGGGGCAAAAAATGTAATTTTTTTCCATTTCGAGGCCTTTTGTCCCCCTGGGGGGGCTAACCAGATTTTTTTTCAAAAATCGGAGAATGTCACTTTCTAACCTGACAAAAGTTACAACTTCATGCAAAATTTCAGAGACATTCAATGGATAGTTGCGGAGAAAAATCCGGACGGACGGACACACGGACGGACACACGGACGGACACACGGAAATGCCTCAAAACATAGGTCTCCCGATTTGATAAATCGGGGGACCAACAACAACAACAACAACCATGATAACAATACTACTACTACTACTACTACTACTACTACTACTACTACTAATAATAATAATAATGATAATACTACTACTACTGCGAATACTACTACTACTACTACTACTACTACTACTACTACTAATAATAATAATAATAAAATGTAGCCTTTGTAAATATGTTAAGTAATGGAAGCAACGTTTTCATCGATCGGTCCTTAAAGTTCGGAGGTTATCACCGGCGGAAGATGAGGAGGTCATGTGACTTACGGGCGAGCCCCTCTTCCTCTCGATCAGCTGGTGAGTATTGAACGCGGAAAGACATGTTCTCTCTCTCTCTCTCTCTCTCTCTCTCTCTCTCTCTCTCTCAGACCTGCGTAATTTCTGTTTTGGTGCTTTTGAATAAACTTATGACAGACAAAAACAACGAGTGTCGGCGTGCGTTTTATCAGCAACTTGTGTTCACAAGGTCGGTGATGATGATAGCAGCAAAACGGGGTTTTGACGGATGTATAGAACCATCGATAAGGTGTAATGTAAAAAACGAGACGAAACGGTAAATCACATGATAATCACATGCAGCATGCTAGTTCAACAGACACAACTGCGTGGGCAAGAAAGTTCATCGGGAACTATGCAAACGTATGTACTTTGAAATGCGGACAAATGGTGCAGACACAAATTGGAGCCAGTTTTGAAAAAAAAAACATAAACTCGTCTGGGAAATGGACGAAGCCATCTAAGCAGGTAGAACGGACGTGTTAATACTCAACGAGAAAGGCCTGTAGCGCATTGGCTAAAGGCGTTGACTGCAATCAGTTTTTAGTGACAGTTTTCCGGAGGTTGAAGGTTAAATCTTTGCTACAGGCCTTAATAAGTATAGCATCGTAATTAACACTCGTAACTGGTCATGGTTGACGGAACGAGAACAATCTACCCCATGAATTAAATAACGGGCTGAGTTTAAAATAAAAAAGATGCGCATTATGTAAGTCGGAGGTTACATCGGCCGAAACGTTAAGATGAGAATAGTAGTCCAAAGAATAATTCCAGCAATATACGATGTCATTATACATGTTTGAACACAATTGTTAGACGTAAAGGTTCATAATGTAGGCTATATTTAGCTTTATTTAGTCTTATGCCAAGGGATGAAAAGGAATTGGAAGCTCTTCGTGAAATTCAGTTACCAACAATTTTTGTGAAATTTAAACAATAGCTATTTGACATCAATTAATAAATATTCTCCAAATTTTAGTTTCATTGGAATATCTTAAAGGGTTTTTAAGGGGGCAATAATCAAGGCACAACCTCAAAGTTCAAAAGTTTTTATATTTGTATTAAATTTGATTCATTCTACTTAGACACCCATCAAGCAAGTTTCCCTGAATTTCAATTTCTTCTTAAGACCTCTCAAGCTTAGACTTTACATTTAAAACTTTTTATAAAACAATAATCTTATACAGGATCTTTATCAAAATTGGAATAAGGATTGTAGACATAGGGTTTAGTAGTATTATATCTTGATTCTAATCTTCGTGAAGTGACATTATGTGATGCAAAACCTTTTTGTTAAAGAAATTAATTTTACCCTTCCTAGGTAGGGTATTTTTTTTAGTATTTCTATAATCGTACCTGCATAAAAGTCGATACACGTGCCAGGATCTGGGTTAGTGCGATGTACGAGGATACCGAGATGGAGAGACAAGTTGGTTACATTTTATTGGACGGATGCTGTCAACACGCGGTTAATTGTCTCTAGGGGTCAAAAGATCTGTACGATATAATGAATCCTGTCTGACCTCTTCGTGAACCCTACTGTGCAAACACACGCCGCTTGCAAATAGAGAACGGCCGAGAACTGTTGATTTTTGAAAGGGGAGTTTGTGTATGCATGACATACACAGTGTGTATGGCTTCGTCTACACTTGTCTCCCACAGAATGTGTACACTAGCAACATAGCTCCGTAGTGTTTTTTCAATGTCTATCTATTTGATTTATACTAGCTAATTGCTGTCCGTTCCCGGCGTTTCCCAGGTATCATTTTACATTCATATTTCTTTCGCTTTTCTTTTGTTGGGGGGGGGGGGTAGGGTAAGATCGTAAAAATACTTTTGCAAAATTTTACAAGATAATTTGATGACTATTGAGAATAATTTGATGACTATTATAAATAATCCATAAAAAATTTGATAATTATTGAGAATAATCCACAAGATAATTTGATAAATATTAAGAATAATCTACAAATAATTTAATAACAATTGAGAATAATTTAAAATATAATTTGATGACTATTGAGAATAATCCACAAGATAATTTGATGAATATTGAGAACAATCTACAAGATAATTAGATAACTATTGAGAATAATCTACAAGATAATTTGATGACTATTGAGAATAATCCAAAGTATCGTTTGATAACTATTGAGAATAATCCACAAGATAATTTGATGACTATTGAGAATAATCTACAAGATAATTAGATGACTATTGAGAATAATCTACAAGATAATTTGATGACTATTGAGAATAATCCAAAGTATCATTTGATAACTATTGAGAATAATCCACAAGATAATTTGATGAATATTGAGAATAATCTACAAGATAATTTGATAACTATTGAGAATAATTCACAAGATAATTTGATGACTATTGAGAATAATCCAAAATATCATTTGATAACTATTGAGAATAATTCACAAGATAATTTGATGACTATTGAGAATAATCCAAAATATCATTTGATAACTATTGAGAATAATCCACAAGATAATTTGATGACTATTGAGAACAATCTACAAGATAATTTGATAACTATTGAGAATAATCTACAAGATAATTTGATGAATATTGAGAATAATTCACAAGATAATTTGATGACTATTGATAATAATCTACAAGATAATTTGATGACTATTGAGAATAATCCAAAATATCATTTGATAACTATTGAGAATAATTCACAAGATAATTTGATGACTATTGAGAATAATCTACAATATAATTTGATGACTATTAAGAATAATCCAAAATATCATTTGATGACTATTGAGAATAATTCACAAGATAATTTGATGAATATTGAGAATAATCTACAAGATAATTTGATGACTATTGAGAATAATCCAAAATATCATTTGATAACTATTGAGAATAATTCACAAATAATTTAATTACTATTGAAAATAATCCAAAATATCATCCACCATTCCGCGATGCGTTTTACAGTTGCGTTTATTTTGCATTATCTCTATATATAATTCGCTAGGATATGCATATATGAATAAACGTTACTCCGTTTCCTTTTACTAATGAGTCACCAGTTATCAAGGTCAAGAGCCAGTCAAGGATAAGTGTTAATGAGATGAATGTATTGTTAGTTGAATGAATTTGGTTTTTATGGGCCGACTCAAAATGATCAATGTAATGTACAAATTATTACTTATGTCAAGTATTTGTTGACATTATTTTTGAAAACAACTATGCAGGGAAGCAGAATACAGCTTATATAAATTGTCGAAAAAAAAAACAAGACAATATATAATTACACTCTCTTACTTTTGCATAGTCTCTCCTTTCAAACTCGCCTATCGATAAAAAGAAAGCTTACATTTTGTTTTCATGTTACCTATAGGTAGGCTCGTTTAGAAACATGCACGTAAACGTCCTGTTGCATTCAATTAGTCAAAGCTGCGGCTTTTCTCTCGCCCAAAGCGCACACAACCAAGCAATGTCAAAAGAGAAGACAAACATAGACGAAAAGGGAAAGGAACGAATCAATCATGAGCGCGCCATTTTCGCTAAAGATTTATTTTGATTGGCTGACATAAAACGCATACACAGACTCGGATTAAGATACACGTACAATAATTAACCAATACTAAATCGACTCAAGATAATCTCTACATTTTGCCTATATCTAAAACCGAGTCTTAATTCCCACTATATTTGTAACTAGAAAAATACCCGTTACACGAAGGGTGCCATTTGTTTTCATGGAAGGTGCTCCAGACAAGGCGTGAAGCCACTTGATGTAAGAAGCTAAAAAAGAACGAAACATAATTATGGACCTTAGTTTTGAAACGATCACGGCTATAGGTAGAAGAAAACAGTCAACAGACAGAGAGTTCCACTAGTCTGCAGTTCTTGGAAATAAACTACTTGAATGGAAAGCTGTATTAGAACGAAGAATCAAAATAGCAAATAACATGAAGACAATTAGACCAACGGGTTAAACGAGTAAGAACAAAGGAAGCAGGGAATAAATCAGACACTTTAGAAGAACACATGCCATAATAGTACTTATAGAAAAGAGTTAGACTGACAACATCACGTCTGTGAGAGAGTGCAGAGAAAAGTAAAGGGTGGGGATAACAAAATTATAGATACGCTTCTGAACCGTATTAACAAACTTCAAATGTGAGAGAAATTCACCAGCTTAAGTATGACAATAGTACTCTAAACACAGTCTGATAGGAGATTTGTAGAGATAGGGCCTCATGTGTGAGAAAGTGTTTGGGGCGCCGGAATCAAAGTGTAGTATCTGTTCCGATGGATACTACACCCCATAGACTGGTATTGTCTTGGCCTTTGGGGCTTGATTTACACCGGTCTATGGGTTTGTCCTGTGCAGTTCTAGGAGGTCCACCCTCCCAGGCTTTGCCTTCTCACCCTTTGAGAAGGGGTTAGTTTATTGCTAAGCGCCTGAGGCGCCCCTACCGGGGAATGCCGACTGGGCTGCCCAGACAATTTTTAATGACCAGAGTGCTCAACTTCTCGAGCGCTGGTTTATCAAACCCCACTTTCCCGACCTTGTATCATATCTTACCGCTGTGGGAGGTAGATAAATAACGTTTTGGGGGCTATAGAGAGAACTGACTTTACGAGAAACAGAAAGAGCAATCGATCTAATGTGTGCAGTCCAAGAAATATTGATAAGACACCACGGAACAATTTTTTACCAGTTTTATGTCCACTTAGAGAGGTTAAAATCAAAATATATTGCTAATAAACCTTACATTTTTAATTTTTATTCTAATTTTAATCAAAATCCATTACATGATTTTGATTCTAGAAAATGCCTAAAATTTAAGCTTAAAATTTTTAAAGAAAAAATTCAAATTCAAGAATTCCTTCTTAAGTGGTTTCTAATGATAATGGATTAAATTCAATGCAAATCTGATAGATTTAGATCTTCAAATGGAAGTTTGTCCCCGTAAAACCCTTTAAAATATTCAAAGAAAAAAGATAACATTTGGGGAATATGTATCAATTGATGTCTAATGTTTATTATTAAAATGCCACAAAAGACTTAGCCATCTGAATTTTCACAAAGCTTTTCTACACCTTTTTACGACTTTTGCATAGGACTAAATTTAATTAAATATAACCTACATTTGGACCTGTTACGTCTTGCAGCTCTTTTCAAAAATGCATAATGATCAGTTAATTAGTTTAGGATTGAATCTTGGTCATACAAATATATAAACACATCCACATACTTAACTCTAAACAGGTAGATATTTCTTTACTCCATTTCTATTTTAACGGCAGGTGCTCGAATGAGCTCTAATCTTTAGTTGTTCTATGAAAGACATTTACAGCAAGAACTCAGTTCTACCACAAGTACAAAAGTTTACATTCTTCCCTCCGCGTGTATAGCATCAAGTAAATATACATGAACATAGTTACATTTTAAGAACTTCAAACTTGTTGGCCATATTACCACGGGAGTTCTTACCTACTGACTACAACATGGCCGTCTTCAAATCAAATATTAACAAATACTTATAAACCGCCACACTTTGTCAATTTCATTAATCATTTTCAATCCTGTCATAATATTTTTCATTATTATTCCGATAATCTATCCATTATTTTTGGCTTTAATAAAGTGACTCTTTGTTAAAAAAAATAGCAAAACATTCAAATGAAGATAATTCTGACGTTATCGCTAAAACCGATTCTTTATTCTCATTTGAATTCCACCCGTGAGCAAATTTCCCTCAAACATCAATCTCAGTACCAGACCTGCTAAAGTCATAAACTGTATTAAACCGTAAGCATTTCTTAAAAAAAAATACCTGTCAAAAAGTATTTTAAATAATCATACATCCAAACACGCAAACGACATCATATTTAATCCAGTCTAAGAGCATAAACTAAAATTAGAATGATAAATAGATTTGGTCCCTTCCAAATATCTACCGTCGATGTGCAAATTACAAACGAACAAAAACTAACTACATTAGATACTGGGTGATCTAAATGCAGGCCTACGCATCCACCCCTTTTCCTGTGGCCTGTTCTTTCTATTGACTTTTATTTCTTGATCTTCTCTTTCCCATTTACCATTTTCATCAGCCGACTGATACAGGCACTTAACAGTGGTTTTAAGTGTCTGTCGTGCCTGTCGTCTTTATTCATTCACATCATCTCCCCCTTCGTGTCTCTTTATAAATATCCCCTTGATCCGAATAAAGTGTTCTTGCTCTGATGAAAATTTGACCATACACCTCGAAATACAAAAGCTCATGGCGCGTTTCAATATTTTAATTGGTTTGTTTTCATGCTTATAAAATCATTCCAAGTATAACAATTTCATGAATATGTATTATAATAATTATGATTCTCTTACTATTAGTTGATATCCACGACTTAACACTACCAATCAAAGGGATGTAATTCATCCTAACTCGACCGAGTCTACTAATATTACCTTCTTTGTTTATATAAACAAGAAGTAGACAACAAATGATTTTTCAACTTGATTTAATTACAAAATATTTAGTTATTAAAGTTATTAACCAACATTTGAAGAATAAACATTTATTTACCAATTAGTCAGGCGGTTCAGTCGTTACTACAAACGATCATCTCTCTATATAACAGTCAATATCTGTGTGTAAGTGTGTGTTTGTGTGTTTGTGTGATGTTTGCAGGTTCCCATATAGCAATAAAAGTTCGAGAATCTACATAAAATCTATACGTGTTCTCTTATGTGAATTATTTTGTGGAAGACAATGGAAGTGTTCCCGAATCTCTAAGTGCCCACATAAGAGGGATATGAGGATAACCTCCTTAAAACTTTAAATATATCCTATTTCATGAAATTTCAATCAGATGTATAACATTGTTCTGGGAAGACAATGGAAGTGGTTCCGTAGCTATTCATTACTTTCTGTTTACCGAATATATACGTACTCTCATCTCTAAGTGACCCATTAAAACTTGCAATATGTATATCTAATGTTAATGAAATTTAAACCATATGTATAAGACACAGAAAGTTTTTTAACATTTGCATTTCTTCCGACTATGATAGAGGGGCGAAGCAGGGGAAGCAGCAAAACAAAAGAAAGCAATATAGTCTTATGAGAATAGTGAAAAAGTACATAGTAGCGGTCCTGATTCAATCCCTGGCAACGCTGAGTTTTCTTGCTAATAATAACTAAGAATAAGATTCACACTTCTACCGGACTGACTGAACAAGAACAAACTACTCCATGGGTTAATGGAAGTCTCAGTTCGAAATTCCGTTTAGCTTCCCGAGTTCCAAATAATGGTTCCAAGTTCAAAAAGATGTACCGGAAGAAGGTCGGAAGTTACATCGGTCGAAACGTTGGGAAAATAACAACCAAGATGAGAAGAGTATTGATTTACTCCTCTCCAGGAGTTAGGCACAATGCCAGTTTTTATCTTACTCCCACAAGTAAGATGTGACCCAAGGTCGGGTCGGGAAAGTGGGGTTTAAAAATTGCCTGGACAACCCCGTTGGCATTCCCCGGTAGGGGCGCCTTAGGCAGTAAGCAATAAACTTACTCCTCCCCAAAGAGGGGAGGCGTAGCCTGGGAGGGTGGACCTCCTAGAACTGCACAGGACAGAGCCATAGACCGGCGAAAATCAAGCCCCGAAGGCCAAGACAATACCAGTCTATGGGGTGCAGTATCCATCAGAACAGATACTACACTTTGATCTTAGCCAAAAGGCCAAGAATTGTTTTTTAAAAGTAGTCCGAATAATCCAAAGAACACAACACTTTGAATAATAATACCCATTTTTAAACGGCCTTTCCAGTGAGTTTATCGAACGGTGTGCAGTGTAACTTGTCATTTTAAATCAACTCGATATGCCAGACGTGTTTAGACACGTTTGTTTTGCATTGAGGTTAAACTTAATTTGTTTCTTTTCGACATGTAACTGAACTCATGCATATGTAATTTTTGATGAATTACTGTTAAAACAAAATAAAATAAATAACTAAATAAAAAGTAATGCATGAGTTATCTTCCCCTGCTGTCTCGATTACTAGAATAATGTAAACAGCTATGAATTGCTAATGTACACCCTCCTTAAAAAATATGCTTCGCCAGTGTTCGCCCTAATATTTATATAAAATCATATATATATATATATATATATATATATATATTTCGTACATATACAAATATCCATCTCGTCACGCAAAAGTTAGTGAGTACACAAACTGCTGGAAGAAACCATTTCGAGTGTATAGGAGAAAGAAGAAATAATATAGCCAGTTAGACAACCTCAACTCGTCATCTGAAATGAATTCGGAAAGAAATTATCCACTATATTTCCCTAATGATACATTTTCTTTCTGTTTTTCTTCCTTCTATATCGATTGTTATGGGTTTCTTTCTGTTTTGTTTTAAACTTTTCAGTTTGCGACGTTATCGTCTTTTCTTTTTTTTAACTTCACTTATTAAGACGTTATTTTATGTGACTATAACTATTCATGTGAACACTGGCGAAACATAATTTTTACCGTCAATATATACATTATTATTATTATTATTATTATTATTATTATTATTATTATTATTATTATTATTATTATTATTATTTCTGATGACCGAAAGAAATAAACACCAACATTGACTTTTTATATTAAATGGTAAATTTCTTTCCGAATTCATTTCAGGCGGTGGGGATTGTATGACTTGTTATTTTCTTTCTCGCTTTCCCTCATAACTTGAACTCGTTTCGTCGGGAGACTAGAAAAAAGCACATTTTTTACTGGGTACCTTTCGTGTGACGGGAGGGATATATATATATATATATATATTTATTCATATAAAAAATATACAAATAAATCGACATTTGTCTTTATTATAGAGTGAAGTATAATGTTTTTCGGATTTTGCAGAACAAATCTATGGTTTTAGTTTGTGAAAAAGTGTAATTTTGCTAACTTGGTCGGTATTTGTGAGGCGTCCTAGGGGGGAATACCCAGACTTTTTCTAGGATCATCGATACTTATTTCATTTAAATTATACTAACTTTTGGGTCATTTTAATATTCTGAGAAAAAATAGACACCCCCTAAAAACATGGGGCTCAGTCGGTTTTCTGCGTTCATTGTAATCTGACTTCATGAAAAATTGAATGAAAACTTATTGAAATTATTTTTGATGAATCTATTTTTTTTTCATTTTTTTCAGTTTGTCGGCAAGAACGAGAACATTTAGCACAGCTTTAAAACAAAACTCGCTTACCTACCCGACGTAGCCCGATATTCATTAATGTTAATTTAGTTTACATTCGAAAAGTCAAATATAATAATAAGGTGAAAGTTACGAAGCTCAAAATGTTAGTGAAATAATTCATAGTTTTACCTTTAAGTTAAACTCCCCCATATAGTTTGAGCTTTTTAAGTCATGATTTTAAATTGTCGCCATAATAATAATCTTCTTGTTCGGGATAATTATTCCCGGAAATAAATGAAGCGAATTACATATTTTTAGTGTAAATAAACATGATGTTCAGTTTTGGGGCATTTTCGCAATCTGGGAGTCAAACCAAATATCTCCCTCCAAAATATGATTCAGTCGGTTTTCTGCGTTCATGGTAATATCACTTCATGAAAACCTATTGAACCTATTTTTATTATTATTAATAGTTAGGTTGTCGATAAGAAATAGCACATTTAACACAACGTCATACAGAGAGACCTACCTTCCTAACTGCCTCTATCGAATCGTTAAATAACTCACAATCGTTTCTGCAATCCAATTATATGTGTTACAAATAAACTTCCCTCTATGCCTGACTTGTCCACGTACTTTCAGTTGTGAATATCCAACAGTTTTGGTTTTATCGCTATTCAATGGTAAACCCACTTGGATATGGCGTGCAAATTTGTCAATAACTTGGACCACTTTGATATTCATAACTGAAGCTTGCTGGACAAGTGAGGCCTATACTAAAATTGATTTGTACCAAATATAGTTGCAGAAATGATTGTATATTTTATTTGCATTTAGATACGTGTCATTTTTAGAGTTTATACTTTAATTGAAAATAAAGGTTACGGTTCAGTTATAGCTCACCCGTTAATTTGAGATCAATGTTGAAGTTTGGTTAGTGTGAAACCCATTCAGGATAACGTTGCTACTGATGAGACGATCACCAAAGTGTCCCCGTATATAATTGAACGACAATAAAACAAATACTGTTGAACATTCATGACTAAAACCTAGTAGATAACTGGGTCTAGGATAGATTGAAGTTTATTGTAAGCAAATATACTTGGACTGCAGAAAAGTTGCACATTTTATTAACGATTCCATGGGTAGCACATTTTGGAGGTTTAGCCATGCGAATAAAAAAAATAGACAGTCGACTGCACTTGCAATCTTTTTTCTGTTCTAAACGAAGTAAATAAAATATGCTTACATTTCTGCTTGCGTGAAGTTATTTGTCTATTTTTATCATTTAACTTTAAAAAAAAAAACATAACATTCCTGTGAGATCTATAATTACGACTCGTTTCTCTGGGGGTGAGCCAACCAACATTATTATATAAATATCGGCTTTACTACACCTAAAGATCATAAAAACTCCACAAAGAAGAAAAGTTCTCAAATTAAAAGAAGTTTTGAAAAAAGCTTACACCACATTGTGGGTCATTGTCGGCAAAGAGAAAGAAAAAAACAAAGAAAAAAAACCTTCACACGAGGAAAGCATCTCCTTAGGACACCATTTTTTTTATACAAAGTTATAACACCAAAAAACACGCAGATATTCGAGAATTTTTAATTCAGTGATATTCGGTAGTATAGTAATTTAATTCTACTAATTATTCATTAAAAGGTTTAATTTATTTGGAGGTAAATTCAATTGCCTAAAATTACTTCATTTAACTTGGAGATGCTTATTTATCTGATTTAAATGCGAAACAAAGTCCAGAGCTAATCTCTTTTACATTCACGAGTTAGGATATGGTTTCGCAGATGTAGCCACCAATTCGAGCAATGTTGATATTATTATATGACGGTGTTTTGGTGAAGGATGTTTAGTAAATATAATGGCCCAGATTACTTTTCTCAAGTAGTAAGTTTCTATCCGAATGCGAAAATAAAAGCAGAGCTAATTCCTTTCAAACGCAACAGTTTGTGGGTATAGTTTTATGGTGTCCACTATATTTATTAATTTCTTAATTATGTTTTAAAACTGGACTAATTGTTATCCGGGTACCTATTCATTAGGTGTTGATTTGATAGAGTGTTTTTTTCAATAAGGAATCTTTCTTTTATTATTGCTCAAAACTGGATGGGTTGATCCCACTTGGCCATTATATATATATATATATATATATATATATATATATATATATATATATATATATATATATATATATATATTATTGATTCATTCAAATGCCAATGCAAAAATCAATCAAAAACCATAATTTTAATAAATTCTTTACTTTAAAAAAAAAGTTTAATTATTTTATTTTGGATTGATTTTTGCATGGCCATTGAAATTAATCAATATAATATAAATGCTCTGAATCTTGTAATACAACTTCATTGAGCTTGAACTTATATATTTTTCGGATACTGTAAGGAGTATAAGAACCTACATTTTTTCCATCGAAATCGCTCCATACAAGTCATGCAGTCATTTTATGTAAGGAGCTAACAAGAACGAAATATGATTATCGCAAAGACAGGAGATGCCTATTGGCCTTAGTCTTGAAAATACAATGGGCTATAGATAGGAGGACAGCAGTCAGCAGGAAGAGAGTTCCACAAGTCTGCAGTTGTTGGAAAGAAGCTACAGGAATAGGAAGCTATATTACAATACGGTATCAAAACAGCGCATCGGTGAAGACCACTAGACCAACAAGTCAAACGAGCTGGAACAAAAGAAGCGGGAAATAGATCAGACAATTCTGAAGAACAAATTCCATGATATTATTTATGGAAAGGACTGAGAATAGGTATATCGCATATGTAAGAGGGGGTGTGCGGAGAAGAAGAAAGGTTGGGACCAATCAAATTACAGAGACTTTTGAACCGTAATAAGAACCCTCAAATGGAACAGAGATTCCTCAGCCGAAATATAACAGTATCCCACACAAGATCTGATAGTAGATTTGTAGAGATAGAAATTAGCCTTAGGTTTAGGGTTAAAACCATATTACCTTAACAATAAATAATTAAATATTCATCAGAATTTAGGTTAATTAATATTTTAATAGCCGAAACATAATGTAATAGATACATTTAACTTTCAAAGATATATTTAAAAACAAACAAAACTATTTTGCGAAATTTAAAGGCATATTGAAAAAAAAGAAAAACTGTCCCCGCTGTTGCCGCGTAAATACAACTAGTATATTGTATAAAAGAAAGTTGTATAAATGAATATTGTCTATGTGTCTGTGTGTTCAACTAAACGTAAAAACTACACAAGACACCCACAACTATATTATTTTTCAGCGTTGCCTTGGTAAAAATACAGGCACCTTTTTAATATCTAATCGTTAACATGAACAGAATTAGTTAATGTATGAGAGTCGATATTTAAATCGATTTTTAATGTCATTAGGTAGCAAGTCATCTTTTATTTTTAGTTGCTAAGGAAAGCGGAAGACGAGTTCTTCTTCCTATTTCGTGTGAATCAGATGATTCTGGTGTTGGCATTAGTTTCCGCAATGTTTTTCTAGTTAGAAATATATCTGGAAAGACATCGGGAACTTACGTGAAGGACCACGGGAAGGTTGCCAACATCCCTAAGTGAAAGTGGTACTGTGGAACCGACTAGATTCGAACTTGGAACACCCAGGTATTCAGTTTGTGTCGTTATCCACTTAACCACCGTCCCTCCCGAAGAGGAGTTGATAGAGAGTGAGAGGTGGTGATATAGGGAAGAAGGGAGGAGAGTCAACAGGAGATAAAAAGAAAGGGGGAAGGGAGAGAGTTTAAGGGGAGAGATGGGAGTGAAAGGAAGGTAAGAGGATGAGGGGGATGTAAAGATAGATAGAGCGGGGAATAGAGACATATAGAATAAGAAGTTTTAAAACAAAGAATGTTACACCCTCTTTTTTATTCTGATATTCTTTGTCCATTCCCCCGGGTAACACCGGGTAACCATGCTAGATATAAATAAAATACATTCTTATGTACTTGTTGCCTCCTACCTGTCTGCAAACAAGTAAATCTAAACAAATATACAGGCATGATTTATTTAGTCTTTCCGTGAAATATTCCTCTTGTCCATTCTCTCTCTTTCTTTCTCTTCTTTGTTTCCTTCTCCTAAATTAGAATATACAAACAAACCAGGATTAAAAAAAAAAAAAAAAAAACTGTCTTCGTCGCACAGGTTATACAGTACACATTCCTACGGAAGGAATGGTGGAACTAACTTTTTATCTTCCTATTTCAGATTTCTTGTACTGCATTAACTTTTTTCCTTTCAGTTTTGCCCAGTAAGCTCTCAGAAATAAAAGTCCCTCTTCATGAGGCTAGCACTTTATTTCTTTAAGAGATAGATAGATATCTGACTGTTCATTAAAGTTTTTGTCTTACTTCTCTAACCTTTAGTTAGTAAAGAAGTGAAGAATGTTGACTTGCTTTTTCCCAATTGACAACTAGTTAATTAGTCAGTTTATCTTTCTTGTACTCATTTCTTCTTGGCCTTTTGGCTAAGATCAAAGTGTAGTATCTGTTCTGATGGATACTACACCCCATAAACTGGTATTGTCTTGGCCTTCGGGGCTGTATTTACGCCGGTCTATGGGTCTGTCCTGTGCAGTTCTAGGAGGTCCAACCTTCCAGGCTTCGCCTCCCCTCTTTGGGGAGGAGTAAGTTTATTGCTTACTGCCTGAGGCGCCCCTACCGGGGAATGCCGATGGGGCTGCCCGAGCAATTTTTAAATCCCACTTTCCCGACCCGACCTTGGGTCACATCTTACTTGTGGGAGTAAGATAAAAACTGGCCTTGTGCCTAACTCCTGGAGAGGAGTAAATCAATACTTATTTCTTGGTCTTGCTGGGCTACATAAGTAGACTTCATCTAGTCTGGTAGAGTATACATCTTAGTTCTGTTACTTGAGTTAGCATCTCTATGAGAAGGGGAACAATTCTTAGTATGAGTCAGTTTCTAGTGAATCCGAGTATTTGGCCTTGGAATACTATATCATTTTAAATATTTGGTCCCAATTATCTTATACGGCAGAGTATCTTCATGGCAGTTTACTGGCAAAACCCTGCACAGCGAGACAGATGATACCCGAGGAAAGTGTGTAATAACCATTTAAACTATCTCCTATATTGCAGAATCTCTCATGTATTAACTGTCTTACTTGTATTCTTTGCATTTCTTTGAAGCATATGGTCGGATGTCAGTTTGCCATATTTTATACGTAGTCTTTTGCATCATAATTGTACATGACTATATCATTTAATCCGCACTTGTTTAGCAGAAGAGGGTATTGATTTACTCCTCTCTAGGAGTAAGGCACAAGGCCAGTTTTTATCTTACTCCCACAAGTAAGATGTGCCCCAAGGTCGGGTCGGGAAAGTGGGGTATAAAAATTGCCTGGGCAGCCCCGTCGGCATTCCCCGGTAGGGGCGCCTCAGGCAGTAAGCAATAAACTTAATCCTCCCCAAAGAGGGGAGGCGAAGCCTGGGAGGGTGGACCTCCTAGAACTGCACAGGACAGACCCATAGACCGGCGTAAATCAAGATCCGAAGGCCAAGACAATACCAGTCTATGGGGTACAGTATCCATCGGAACAGATACTACACTTTGATCTTAGCCAAAAAGCCAAGAACAGAAGAGGGTAGACAAGTCAGTGTTGCATCATATGATCCTCCGCTCCATATTCGCAAATGATTGGATCGGTTTTGTCGCTCCATCTGGCCATAGCAACTTTTGATCTCCCTGGTCCTATTCTCAGGAGGTTCAGTGTCCAACACGGAAACCAGTGTGCTTCTAAGCCAGAAGGTGTGGCATCAGAAGAGGGACTCCTATGTTAGTATGAGAGGAGCATTCTCTAGCCCTCTTGTCAACAACTGCAGACTTGTTTTTTCATACGATTTTTTAGGGGTTTAATGTATACTATACAAACTGCGAAGGGTACACTAACATATAAGGCTGACGAAAGGAAGCGATAACTTATAAACTAAATTATTACAAAGGGTTCTCTCGATGACACTTATATGCTTATAAAACACTTGGGCTTCCGGATTAATCGGTCAGATTGAGACAGGAAGTTACCAGCCGAGTAGAAATCACGAAAGCTAAGCGTAATATCTCCTTCATGGATGTGAACCAACGGCCCAAATGACTGAAGTCAAGGAGAACCCTCCATACATAATAGTATTGTATTTACCTCCTTTCTAGGAGGTAAGACACAAGATCAGGTGTGGGTTTGAAAAGGTTTGGTAGTTTTGTTTTACGGCATATCAACCCTTTTCGGGCCATCTAATGCCGAATCCGGTCATTATAGTAAAAGAGTTATGCTTCAAGTTCTAAAAATAAAATAAAAAAGGGGAGGGAGAAAGGGAGAGGGGCTGTTGTTTTTGGTTTTGGTTTTGTAGAACATAATTAAGTTTTACAAAAAAAAAAAAAAAAAAAAAAAAACGTCAATGTATGTGAATTTCGTCTCAGGGAGCCACAGGGCAGCCTGATCTGGTATCACCAGGGGTTTGAAAAGGCAGCACACTAGGATTAACGTGCCCTGGTCTTTAAAAAAATGCGTGAGCAACCCCTGTCGACATTTCCCGATAGGTGCGCCTTAGGCGATTAGCAATAAACTGCTCCCTTTTCAAAGAGAAGGTCAAGCCTGGTAGGATTGACCTCGTGAGGCTGAACAGCCCGACACTAACAAATTCATTGTCGGACTGATTGTCAATAACATATTTCCGATATAATAAAATAGCATATCACATAGAAGGATTCAATAAAATGAAACTCTCCAAAGACATCAACAATTTCCATGGCGTGACATACAAAACATGTTATGGCCCGACATATCTTCTCCTTGACTTCAGTCAAATTTCGATTTACAGGGCTGAAATGTTTACGTCCGATATTAATTCGATTTACACCAGGTGTAAACGAAACTAAATGATACACATTTTTAACAATAAAGCAACTTGGAAGCATTCGATCAACTTAAGACTACATTTAAACTTCTAAACCTTTAATGTAGCAAGAAAAATGGCGGTTTGTAAAAATATGGTTCGAATGGTAAATTTCCAAAGGAGTCTAAAACTAAGTAGAGTGGAATGTTCCAGTTAGGTGTCGCGTATAAGCTACGTGTCCTGGTAGTAACGTTACACGGGAAGCCGTTAAGCTGACGTGGTGAATGAGTAGAGAATATCTTCTACTTTGAAAGGAACTGACAGAGAGAGGATGAAAAAGAGACATATATATATATATATATATATATATATATATATAGAGAGAGAGAGAGAGAGAGAGCGAGAGAGAGAGCGAGAGAGAAAGGGAGAGAGTAAGAGAGAGAGACAGAGAGATAGAGAGACGGAGAGAGAGAGAGAGAGAGAGACAAAGACAGAGACAGAGACAGATACAGAGAGAGAGAGAGAGAGAGCAATTCGGTGTCAATAACAGAAGGGGAGTAGTGTTTTATGCGTATACATGTATGCTGTAAAGAAATAATTAAAACCTAAATAATATTTTTAATTCAATTTAAATTTATAATGTTTCTTTAATAATATATATATATATATATATATATATATATATATATATATATATATATATATATATATATATATATAAAGTTAAGTATTTGTATATATATAAGGGAGGGCCTGTGGAAGAGTGGTTATAGCACTTGTCTTTGGGCTGGACGACCCGGGTTCGATCCCACTCACGCGAATTTTCGGGCCTGAAAACTCCCTCTGTCCACCCAGCAGTAAATGGGTACCTGACTAAAACTCAGGGAAGGTTCAAGGTAGCGGAAGGAGAGGGATGGGCTCCGCCTTCCATATGCTAGACACAAACTAATCACCGCCGCTACACTCGTGCGCGTCCAGGCTATGCGACCTTTACCTTTACCTTTACCTTTACCTTTACTTTTACCTATATATATGTGTATTTTTTAACATAGTTCACCCGAAACAAGGCAGGCTGCCACTGTAGAGGTAAGGGAAGAAAGAAAAGTGAGAAGGTTGGGGGGAGGGGGTCAACCCAAATTGGGATTAACGCAGCGAGATGTCTGTTTACATTAGATTTAAACTTCTGCATGTCAGTACCGTCGAGGAAACGGGACAGGGAGGGAGTTCCAGAGGCATGCAACACGAGGAAAGAAGCTATTTGAGTAGAAAGTTCTACGGCATCTGGGGACCTTCACTATGAATGGATGGGATGTAGTCGATTGTCGAGTTGGTCTATTGAACTTACGTCGAGAGGGCATCAGAGCAGCAAATTCATCGGAGCACAATCCATTGAAGTATTTGTAAAACAAGCACAAGGATGCTACATTGCGGCGATGGGACAGGGACTGGAGCTTGGTTGACAGTGAGGGACCTATTAAGTTGGCGGTTCTTTTTTGGACCTTGTCAAGGAGGGAGAGACTAGTAGATGATGCACAAGCCCAGATGTAGCAACAATACTCCATGCATGGGCGAACGGTGGCTTTGTAGAGATACAGGATAATGTCAGGTGTGAGAAGTTTACTAGCACGGTAAAGAGAGCCAACCATCTTTGCGGCAGCCTTGACAATGTCTTCAATGTATTTGCGCCAATTCATGTTACCTGTGAAGGTTAGGCCGAGGAGTTTGAATGATTAACTCTCAGGTAGGGTGTTATTTGCCATACCAATCGGTTGTTGGAGCGGTTTCTTGTAGTTATTGAAGGAAAGGAGCTTTGTCTTTCCGGCATTAAAAGTTACCAACAATTTATGACCCATATCCACTACAGCATGGAGGTAATCTATGTCATCAGGGAGATCGTTTATATAGATCAGGAACAATTAGGTATAAAGATAGATATCTGGGGTACACCAGCATTTATGTTATGTTGCTTAGATAAACAGCCCTCGAGGACAACCTGGATTTTTCTTTTGGTTAGGAAGGATCTAATTATATTAAGTAATTGCCCAGTAATACCGTATGAGCGTATTTTCAGGAGAAGCCTTTTATGTCATACTTTGTCAAAGGCCTTGGATATATCAAGCGCTACTGCCCTAGCTTCTCCTGCCTTGTCGAGTGTATGATACATGCGTTCAGAGATGACCGTTAGGATGTGTGCAGTAGATCGTGCTTGTCTAAATCCATACTGGCGGTCAGAAAGAAGTTTAGCATTAACTAAGTGCCGGACTATCGCTAGATTGATTAAGGATTCAATCATTTTAGCAAAGATCGCCAGTAGGCTGATCGGGCGGTAGTTCAGAGGATCGATTCTATTCTCAGAATTCTTGAAGACTGGTACCACAGAGGCAATTTTCCAGCTATCGGGGAAGCAAGATTCAGCTAGGCATTTATTGTAGAGTTTGGAAAGAACACGGGCCAGTTTAGCAGAGCATTTCTTTATTACTATTACAGGTATAAGATCAGGCCAACAAGCTTTGGAGGTGTCAAGGGTTTTTATGTATCTGACCTGGGATGGGGTGATGACCAGGTTATCAAGTGTGGCTTCGGTCCGCAAAGAGAATTTGGAGAGGGGGTGGTTATCTGAGTCCAAAGTAGACTTAGAAGCGAAGCGCTGGACAAGTAGTTCGGCCTTATTAGTGGCCGTGCAAACGACATCATTGTGGTTTGATAGTGGGGGAATCGTTGATTGACAATTGTTCACTACACTATTGTAGATTTTCCAGAAATCACGAGTGCCTAGTTTCTGTGACTGAATGTGCTTTTTTGTTAACTCATTACACCTTCTCTTTGCTTGGCCTATAACGGCCTAGCAATTATTTCTTGACTCTATAAATGTATGTCTATTAGTAGCTGACTTATGGCGGTCGAATTTACGAAATGCTTGTTGCATCTCAGCAATGGCAGTTGCACATTCGGATGGCAAACCATTGGGGAGAGTGAGGCTTGCTAAAGAATTTCCTCATGGGGGCATTGGCCTAAACGCCTGCTTTGACCCATTCAGTTAATTCATCTGCACACTGGTCGACAGGGAGTGAGAAGGTTTCCCTCCATGGGGCGTCGCTGATGTGATCTCTGATAGACTCAAAATCAGCCTGCTCGTAGTATCTTGTTGTTTTGAACAACGGTTCATCAGCTTTTGAGCGACTTTTTAGGGTGATATGTATCATTAGCACAATGTGATCAGCATTCCCGAGTGGGCTATGAGCTTTCGTCACACAAGCCTCGGGAATTGAGGTCAAGAAAAGGTCTAGAAGTGAGGCTTGCTGGTCTACTCGATCGGGGATGCGGGTCGGAAAATCGACAGTCTGAGAGAGGGTGTAAGCTAAGGAGAAATGATAGTAGAATTCCAACAGTCGCGGTGGTGAGCATTAAAATCCCCAAATACATGTATTTTGGCATTCGAGTTAATTAAGAGTGCTCTATCTATTATTTCAGAGACAGCGTTTAGCAGAGTACAGTTCTGTGTCGTAGGGGAACGGTATAAGAAATATAAGTAACTGACGCTGTGATGTAAAGTCAATCTAAAGCACAGTTAGTCTTTGTCGTCCGATTCTAACCTATGTTCTCTAGTCAGGTGGAGGGTGTTCCGAACATTAACTTCTAGCCCGTGCATATGTTTGTCAGAGTCTTTGCGGTAGAGTGAGAGGTAGTCAGTCATGTAAAAGTGGTGAAAGGAGATTCAGGATTGAAGATTAGTTGCACTTAGAGCTAGGATATCCGGGGAGTTTGTCAGAAGAAAGGTTTCTACGTCGTTGATGTTGGTTCTAAGTCCCCGGATATTTGTGAATGCGAGCCTCGAGGGCGGAGGCGAAAGTGTTTTATGTTGGGTGTCTGGTTTAGGTTTGCTTTTATTTTTTTGTAATGACATGTTTGTTTTGATCATAGAGTAGGTTGACCAAGGTGGGCCCTTGTTTGATGCCAATAAGCTCACACAACCAGTCCATTAGTCACAACGTGGCCCATGGGGGTTGCGGCCTTGGGAGAGCCCACCGGAGATAATTGCAGGGTCCCTTTCAATGCGCGACATGACCCCTACGGTATTATGCAACTGATGATGGAGCAGCCGTTCTTAGCGTTTGGGCTCCTGTCCTGTCAGTCGGAAACAGCAGCCATACAAGCTGTCTAACCTGTACCCTCAACCTGTCGGTACAAGAGAAACCCAAACTAGTCATGTAAGAATTAGTGACGAAAATACTTTCCCCAAGTTTCCCAAATAGAAAGAAAGAGAACGGCGTTCGTTGTCCTAGTAAGGAAACGAGGCTAGGCACTGAGTGTTTAGAGGCGTCCCAGCGCTGGTACCTCTTCGCCTGGCTAATAGACAAAAGAGGGGTGTAAGGGCCGGCGATAGGCAGAATCTATTTACTCCTTAAGCAATTGTAGGTTTGTAAACCGGATGTTTTGTTTGAGATTCCAACACTAGGAAAGTTGTCGATCAGGACTAAGGAGGTCTCATATATATATATATATATATATATATATATATATATATATATATATATATATATATATATATATATATATATATACATGTTAATCTCTTACACTAGATTTATAATAAATATATAATGATATATAATAAATATATAATTATACTAGGCCATTATGAATTTTGGAATATTTTTTACTTGTAAATCTTAATATTTAAGAGCATATATATATATATATATATATATATATATATATATATATATATATATATATATATTATAAATAAATATTAATTATTTATTTCCTACAGACATTGATGTTTCATGATTACTCAATCTTCAGTGCAAGAAGTTATATTTATGTCAATGTTTGTGTGTGTGCGTGTGTGTTCGCTATAAAAATAAAGTTTACAGAATATACAGAACATCTTAAAGCATATTTATATGTTAAATTCTCCGGGGAAAACAATGGAAGTGGTTCTAAAACTGACGCTTAGGAAGTTATAAGGATAAAACCCTTCTTACAACTTCTAAATCTACCCTATTTTGGTTAAATTTAAATTATATCTATAATTTTTTTTACGGAGAAGTCAATAGAAGTAGTTCTGAATGTCTAAGTAACACCTGATGGAACTACATGAGAGGGGGGGGGGTACTCTGTAAACTACAAATATGTCATATCTAGATGACATTTAAATCATATGCATAAAATTCTACCGGAAAACTAATCTTTACGTGCATTCAATGTGCTGAATTTCTGAGTCTATCTAACTGATCTATGGTGCAGAACCCGCTTAAAACATCACAAACTTATATCCCATTTTAATGAAGTTTAAAACACTAAATCAAATAGTTTTAGAAAATAACGTTTTCTTCCGGAGCATAATGAGGAGCAATACTATTGCGCTATCGGCATAGTGAATAAAATGATACAAATAAATTTCAGTCTGTATCTGACTTGTCCACCAAGTTTCGGCTCTTAATGTCCAACAGGCTTTGTTTTATTTTTGCTCAATGAACTGCAGTGATCATCTTATCAGTAAGAGGTGTGATGTTTAATAGATTGCAAATTTATCGAACCCTACCCCTAACCCCCTCCCTCCGATATTTTATCAAAACAATCCCCAGAAGAGTGGCATCATAGTTCAAATTAGAGAAGTGCCAAGAGAGAAGTGTGTCAGAGTTCATTTTTACTTGTTGTCCCCATATTATGCCCCCTACCCCTCCCTTAAAATATTCTGAAGAAATTGAAATTTAAGAATATTTATTTTACATCATATATCTTTTATTAAAATTTCACAAAAATTCGAGGTATCTGAATTTTAACGAAGGTCTTTCAGGTCCTCTATGCCCGTTTTGCATGAAACGAAATTAAACTACACATAACCTACATTACGTACCAACACGCCTAGCAGCTATGTTCCCAAATTCATAAATATTCATTTAGGAGTAAATATTGTACATGCAAATATATTAACATATAGACATATCTAAATTTATATAAATAGATATAACGTAACACACATGTGTATTGTAAGTATTCAGTTTTACTTATTGAACACATTCTTTCGCTTTTATTGTCCGTCCCTAATTTTTATCAATTACTATTTTTAATTCATTTATTTCTCATGAATCAGATAATTCCATTTGTGCTATTTGTTTTCACAACATCTTTCGAGACAGAAATCTTTCTAGAAAGACATCGGGTACTTGCCAACATCTTAAGTAAAAGCATTTCCGTGAGACGGACTGGATCAGAATATGGGGCACCTGTAGTAGCGAAGTTTACCCTTCGGTGTACAAAATGAAAGTGCTTAAACTCGTTTCTGCGCACATCGCTTAGAGCACGCATCCGCCGTAATGAATAAAAACAAATAGTAATATATTGAACCAATCAGCGGATTTTTCTGAATTTATAGAAAGTGCCCTTTTGGAGTCACTTCGACCCCATATAAGGCCAGATTTTTTCTTTAACTGCATGTTTTAGTCTAAATCCACAACAGCCTCATCGCCTCCTCTGTAGGATCTTAGAACGCTGAGTATGCCTTTTCTCAACTCACACACACGTAGCCACACTGACACTCACGCACAGACATACACAATGCATTAACTCTTTTACTGTCTTACACATACGCACACTAAAGGCGACACACACATACACACACACTGTTTGAATCCCCTTTCAATGTCGTCTGCTGATTGAAAACAAATTTATGCACTTAACCCTTTTAGTACTTCATACATTTCTTGCTGGACTTTCTAATATGAAAACAAATGAGTATTGACTCGATTTAATAACTTTCAATGAAATGTAATTCATGTAATTGAGTGAGGAAGGTTTGAGTACGTTTTTTCAGAACCGTGGATAATTTACAGTCCTTAAATTATCGACTCAGGCTTCCTCGATATCTTAACTAATGAATTCCCCTTGATTTGCAGGCCACTCAAAATATGAACAATTATTCTATGTTTTCCTATCTTTGTAGACTTCCATTTTAAAACATTTATAAAATATCTCTTTTGTGAACTTATGCTTTTGTACTCTGTATTTTGTTTGTTTATCAAATAACATTTATCTCGCTCTCTCACACATTTGAATATTACTTAAAACTGTTTTTCTTTGAAATATTTCTATAAAACTCGGTTCTCCTAAAATATCTCCCTCCCCCCAAAAAAACTGGGACCCTAAAAAGGGCTCCGTCAAACACCCAGGTTGTCTCCGTACTGCTAAATGCTTAGCCACCGTAACTCTCTCTATTTTTTAATGTTTATTTATCTCCTCTCCAGGAGGTTAGGCACAAGGCCAGTTTTATCTTACTCCCACAAGATAAGATGTGACCCAAGGTCGGGTCGGGAAAGTGGGACTTGAAAAGCCAGCGCCCGAGAAGGTGAGCCCTCTGGCCATTAAAAATTGCCTGGGTAGCCCCGTCGGCATTCCCCGGTAGGGGCGCCTCAGGCAGTAAGCAATAAACTTACTCCTCCCTAAAGAGGGGAGGCAAAGACTGGGAGGATGGACCTCCTAGAACTGCACAGGACAAACCCACATACCGGCGGAATCAAGACCCGAGGGACAAGACGACACCGGTCTATAGGGTGCAGTATTCATTTTGTTTTTTATGAAATGGGATAGTTCAGGTGTGTTTCATCATACTGACGCATCCTGGGACGGCTATACAGCTAGTATTAGATGAAATAACATTATAATCTACTTGGTTCGCTTTTCTTTGAAAAACTAAGTAAATATTTAAAAAAAAATACAAACATGTTTTAGTTTGTCTGTTTTTAAATATTTCCTTCTATTATATCTCTCTCACCTACCTATCTCCCTCTCTATCTTCTCTCTCTCTCCCTCTCTCCTCTTTTTTTTTAACATGATTCACCCCAAACAAGGCAGGCCGCCTTTATTTCCTCCTCTCCCCTCTATCGCCCACTTTTTTCTCATTTTCCCCTCTCTCTCACTCCTTCTACCTCTCCCCCTTTTATCTCTCTCATTTTGTTTGTCTTTCGATATTTGTCCATCTTGTTTGCCCCCTTCTCTCACCTAATTTAATCCGCTCTCCCTCTCTCTTTTTCTCTCTCCGTCCCTCCCTTTCTCCTTCTCCCTCCGTTCGTTTTTCTTTTTTTTCCATCTCGTTATATATATATATATATATATATATATATAAATATATATATATATATATATATATATATATATATATATAAATATATATATATATATATATATATATCCTCTCTCTACCCATCTCTCCCCCTCTTTCCGTCTCTCTTTCCCTTTACGTATCTTCTCATCTTTTTCTCTCTATTATTCTCTCTCTCTCTCTCTCTCTCTCTCTCTCTCTCTTTCGCTCTCTAATCGTCTTTCTTTATTTTTCCATTTCGTTTTTTCTCTCCCTCTCTCTCCCTCTCTCTATCAGTTCACCTCCTCTCTCTCTCAGGTTCCACTTTTTTGTCTCTTTCTCTCGAATTAGAATATACAAACACACCATGACCCACAAAACGTGTCCTTGTCACCCAG
>OY744553.1:28286091-28313591 GCA_963556195.1 Sepiola atlantica
GTTGCCTCAAAAATGTGCATCACTACACCTTTAAGTAAGGCTGTGTCTAAAATCTTTAAATTAATTATAAACCAAATAAATAATTTCCATAAAAAAAGTAAATTCTAAAGTAATATAAACCTATTTTGGGTGGTAAATAATTCCGATCTAGTAAAAGAAAAATTAGATCGTATTAATTCTCGTAAACAGGCTAAATCAATCTCGACATACGATTTTAGTACATTATATACAAAAATACCCCATAAAGAACTTATTAAAGAATTAGGTAATACTGTAAATTTAGCTTTTGCAGGAGGAAAAGGTAAATACATAGACTTTGCAAAATCTAAAGCCTTTTGGTGTAAAAATAAAAATGGTAAGACGAGTGTATCCAAAACTGGTCTGATAATGCTTATAAGTCACCTTATAAAAGAGAGTTACTTTCAAATAGGGAATAAATTATTGCTCCAAACAATAGGTATTCCAATGGGTTTGGATCCGTCTCCATTTTGGGCAGATCTATATTTACATAGACTGGAATATATATATATGTCATCATTAATAAAAAATGATATATCTAGAGCGTATAGTTATCATGGATGTAGGCGATATATTGACGACCTTGTTTGCATTAATGATAGCGAAGAGTTTGCAAATACTAAACATTTAATATATCCTAAAGAGTTAAAATTAAACTGTGAACATAAGGGAACACAAGCTACTTTTCTTGATTTGGATATAAAAATTGAAGATAAAATATTTATCTATAAACTGTTTGATAAAAGAAATTCATTCCCTTTTCGTATCGTGCGAATGCCATATAAAAATAGTACTAGCCCTGTGTATATATTTTACGGGAGTATTATGTCTGAATTTCTGAGAATTGCTCGTGTTACCTTAAAATTAGTAGATTTCATGCCCCCAATTTCTGATCTAATAATAAGAATGATTAACCCAGGTGGCGATCAAAATAAAATATTTGGACAATTAAATAAGGCAATTACTCCTCGCCATCTTGATGCTTTTAAATCTTATCAAATTAATCAAAATAAACTGATAGAACAAATCATAGTATATATAAATAGAAATAATATAATATGAATAAACGTATATATAACACATCTGCTAATTCTAATAAGAAAAACAATAAAAATACAGTAGAAAGAAAGAAAGAAATGTTAAAAAAGAAGAAGAAGAAACCCGACAGTTATGAACGCCGATTTTAAACACCGGGAGTTGGCAAAGAAGAAGAAGAAAAAGAGAACAAATTAACGGTTAACTCATAGACGCAGATTTGAAACAATGAGAAAAGAAAAAAGTCGGCAGTTGTGAACGCAGATTAGAAAAACTATAGTGAACAAGGAAGATTAATATTTATTTGAGGTTGACAACAACGGGGAGATGGACAACAAAGTAGGACGAGGGAGAAAAGGAGGCACTAAAGGTATATATATGTATGTATATATATATATATATATATATATATATGTATATACATATTTATTTATTTATCTTTTATTTTTTGATGTGTTGATGTTTTTTATATTTATAATATAAAACTAAAAATAATACATTAATCACTTAAATAATAGTGTCATGGATTCGTCCAAACACTTTAAAATGCAGCAACATTTTTGTGAGTAACGGATAAATTTTATTAGACGGACGAACAGCGCAGGTAAAGAATTTTTTTTTTTTTTGTGTCTTAAATAACTAATATAAGTTAGCAAAACATTTATATGGAACAAAACGTAGATTTAGTATAAGGAACGTTTATGTTTTTGTCTTTTAAGGGAAGTGGGGTCTGATCATCTCTGCTGGGAAGCCATGAAATTAAATACTGTCTTGTTTTTAAATTCCCGAAACAGTTTTTCATGGTAAACAACTGATGATCCCTTAAAATAGTGTTAGAAACTAACTAATATAATAACTGTAAAAAATAAATTGACTTACATGAGTGATTTTCCACTGGAAGACTTGAGACTATAAGTTTTTTTGTTTTTTTTTAATTTTTTTTTAATATAGTTTTAATGGTTGAGAAACTTCCGAGACTATATATATATATATATATATATATATATATTAAAATACAAATATATATATATATATATATATATATATATATATATATATATATATATATATATATATATATATATATATATATACGGTTAATGGGAGAGATCCCCAGCAGAATGAACGATAATTAATAAAATTAAAATATAAGAGCATAATAGTGTTGTATATATGTATAACAGAATGTTCAGTACAACATCGATACTGTCGGTTTCAAATCCAAACAGACAGAATCTGAAGGGAGTCCGGTAAAGGAGACCAATTATATGTCTCCTTTGTTTGGATTTGATTTGAAACCGACGATACCGATGTTGTTCTGATCTTCTGTTATGCACTCTGGCTTACAAAAAATGACTGTGCAGCCTTGTCGACATTTCCCTATAGGAGTGCTTCAGGCGATTAACAATAAATTAACCTCTTCTAAGAGAAAGTAAAGCTTAAGACAGTGACTTTTTTATGACTGAACAGAATCGTCCTTCAGCCCGACAGCAACAAAGTCACTTTCGGACTGATTGTCAATGACGTACCCGCACTTGTACGTATCCTTAATAAGAATTGCAATTTCCTGGCCTTTTGGTCGGGATACAAGTGTAGTATCTGTACCGATGGATACTGCACCCCATAGACAGGTATTGTCTTGGCATTCGGGGCTTTATTTACGCATGTCTATGGGTCTGCCCTGTGCAGTTCTAGGAGGTCCACCCTCTTAAGCTTTGCCTCCACTCTTTGGGGAGGAGTAAGTTTATTGCTTACTGCCTGAGGCGCCCCTACCGGGGAATGCCGACGGGGCTACCCAGGCAACTTTTAATGGCCAGAGTGCTCACCTCTCGGGCGCTGGCTTTTCAAACCCCACTTTCCCGACCCGACCATGGGTCACATCTTATATGTGGGAGTACAATAAAACTGGCCTTGTGCCTAACTCCTGGAGAGGAGTAAATAAATACAGGAACATGACACAAACAACAAACACAATCGTTGATCGGAAAACACCATATAAAGTATATGACACATGTTTGGGCTACTTTTAAGTGGGCCGCCTCGTATAAACAACTTTACAGAAATGCTCTACTTTATCGGCATTCTTTGTTTTTATTCTCTTTGTTTGCTCGTGTTTGTTTCCGTCCAACGATTTAGACAACAAAACATCATCCATAAAACACTGTCATTGTCACACAGGTCATAGCGTACACATTCTTACGATCCGGATGGTAAAGGCTATATTTGCCTTTTCTGTTGAATACACTTAATTATGTGGGATGAAAAGAAACGCTTATTGAGAGGACGTTTATTTTGTTATTCTATGTATCATGTACCGCGAAAAAATGGGTAAAATGGAAAGAACTCACTTTGTGATGGCTGCAGTATCTGACATCGGAAATTCCGAATCGGTGTTAATAAAAACATCACTAATGATTTTAGGCCGCATAGCTTTCACGGAATTTGTATTTTTATCATTCGCAGGAATGGTTTGAGTTTATTATTTGTTGATAATTGTTTGTTACTTTGTAATATATCATATTTAGTTAATAATTAATAATTTACCTATTTAAAAAAAATAATTTACAAATAAAAAATCTAATTATAAGAAAGTTTTATTTTATTATTTGTTAAAAATATTTTAAAAATTAAACAAAATTAAAAATTCTAATTATTAAACCAATTTGATTTTATGTATTATTTTGATTTTTCGGACTACTGTTCTCATCTTGATTGCTATTCTCAGAAAATCCAGGTGAATAAAACCCCCGATATTCTGAAGAAACGTTGTGAGATGAGAACAGTAGTCCGAATAATCCAAATTATTCAAATTATCAATCCTCATTATTTGTAGGTCAGAGTGCCCAACCTCAAGGGTGCTGGCTTTTCAATCCCACTTTCCGACCTTTTGTCACATCTTACCGCTGTGGGAGGGTGATTTAGAAAAAACAGATTCTTTGTTTAACCATTTGACTTAAATGACAGCTATGTTGTGTATAGTGTGCATATGTTTTTAAAAATCAAAACATCGAAAAGTCATATTCTTAGTTGAAATCGAACATATAAGTAAAAAGAGCATTTTTATCATCACTAAGAGCAATTTTGATTGTACAACTTTGATCAATGTGCGTTGCTGCATGCGTTACATGGAATAGCGTAACTGCCCGTTTGTGTAGATGTCAATCTTTATACTTTCATGATATTTTAGGTTAACATATAGAACTGGGTATAATCAGCAAAACGGGAAAGAACTTAACGCGCATACACATGAATTGATTGATATGTTTGGATTTGAGATTAAAGGTGACTCGTATCCTGGGTTCGAATCGTGCAACCGGCTGAACAGTTATCTCCACACTGATGATTCTGCAAGGATGACACGTATACATATGTGGATTAATATTTATTATTAAATAATTATTTATATATATATATATATATATATATATATATATATATATATATATATCATAATTCAAGAAAAATTGTTGTGGCAGTTAGATTTAGTTTTAGACAGAAGTATAATTGAATTTGAAATACTGTCCATGAGACAGCATGTTTAATGGACTGAATAGATGTATGCTACGAACGACAGGCCTGCGAGTGAGAAATATTGAAATAAAAAAGAGACACCACTCAAGAATTGGGTAATATGTCTGGTTTTTGGGTTTGATCACCCAGAATTTGATGTTCTATTTTGAAAAAGTAAGTCCC
The DNA here is from genome assembly GCA_963556195.1 of Sepiola atlantica. Taxonomy (NCBI): domain Eukaryota; kingdom Metazoa; phylum Mollusca; class Cephalopoda; order Sepiida; family Sepiolidae; genus Sepiola; species Sepiola atlantica. Next base: position 28,290,838 of record OY744553.1, read on the forward strand.
TCTTAAAGCGGGTTTTATGTCGAGAGATAAAAACATTGAAAGAACTTGAGAAAGTAATGGTCATCTAGATACGATAACTCCTAGTCTCTAGGCTTTTTCAAATATATGGCTGGGTGGTCTGCTACAAAGGACCGCAATATCTGATATATATTCCAGCAGATAGGCAGAGGAGGATTGTTGGATTTCTGTTCGTCTCACAGATAGATTTGCTTTTGAGACTTCACCTAGTGGATTTCGTTCGGTTTCCTTGATTGATAGTCCTGTTATTCAGTTGAAGAAAACCAATATCATTGTTACATCTCTAAAAAGACACACTTTGTTACTTGTTTTAAACTGGAGTTGTCATTTTGTTTTGAAGGAAAGTGCTGTTGTTGCTGCACCTTTTACCATTGTTAAGTATTTTGTATAATTACCAGATGGAAGTAGATTTAGCGGAACGAAATATCTTTCTATCAATCTGTCTGTCTTTCCTTCTCACGCACGAATTCGAAAGTGACCTGCCTCTGTAACGTTTCCTGTGACTGTTCTTTTCTGTTTAATAAACCTTTACTAAAAACTAAACATCGGCGTCCGAGTGATTGTATCCACAGGCATGCAACAACTTGGGTTCCAGACGACGAGACAAGTATATATTGTTTTATACACGCACGGAAACGAAAATAATACACGAAAAGGCAGCTGCAGTGAATGTTGGGTTAAGCAATTAGTTTCCTTTTTATAACTAGTCTGTAGTATTTGTCCCTTAGGTTGAGTTGATAACCGCACGTGTGTTCCACATTCGAGATGGCGGACGAGAACTCCATGCTGAGAATACAACAATTGTTTCTTTATCGCACAATTGTATAATGTTTTATACACGCATGGTGAGCGAAAATATAGCACGAAAAAGCAGCTGCAGTGGATGTTGAGTTAAACAATTACTTTCCTTTTAATAAAACGTCTCAAGTATTTGCCCCTAAGGTTGAGTTGATCACCGCACGTGCGTTCCACATTCAAGATGGCGGACACGAACTCGATGCTGAGAACACAGCAATTGTTTCTTTATCGCACAATTGTTTACTTTTAGTTGTTGAAGGTAGAAGCATTGGTCCAAGTAAGCATTCTCTACGCGATAGACGTGTCTAAGCTTAATCTCTATCATCCGGTCGACGCACACAATCCCCTTTCCACGACCGTATATACCACGAGGTAAACGCATGCGCATATGTACACAAGTCACGTGTTTGAAAAGAAAATATAAACACGTATCTGTATGGGAGAATGACGGAGAAATAAATCCTTTAAAATCACTGTGACCTCGAAGAACACATCTTCAAATTTTTCGTTTGAACATCATTCCTTTTAAATAACTTAGGGATTTTAGACATCAGTTAGGATTTAAATAAAAATAATTTACTTGTTTACTTATACCGGCCTAAGTTTGTGTGTGTTTATTTTGTATTGTACGAAATTGAAAGCTGACAAATGTTGATGTCATGTAGTTATTGAAAAGCAAAGCATTAACATGTTCAACATGCATACGATCAACAAAAATTATATATATGTATATATATATATATATATATATATATATATATATATATATATATATATATATATATATATATATAAGAATAAGAAAAGATGCAAAATACCTTCAAAGCATATGTAAGATGCGATATTAATTTAAAAGAAAAATCGTAACAGATTTTCTCTTTTTTTTATAAACTTTCATTTTAGTTTTTAATAATTACAAATATTTCGCCAAACAAAATTGGCCTTATCAGTGTGTCTGGAAATCCTGATCTTATTGGATTACTCCGTCCTTGTTGGTGTAATATGGACAAGTGATATCGGTTGTTTTTTCTTCAACTTTAAAATATGAGGGCGCGTATGTGCGCGTGATAGGTATCAAATATAGAGTTCATATATTTTTGTAAGCATCTATTAGAAATGTAAGAATAAGAAAAGAGGCAAAATACCTTCAAAGCATATTTAATATGCGATATTAATTTAAAAGAAAAATCGTAAGAGATTTTCTCTCTTTTTTATAAACTTTCATTTACATATATATATATATATATATATATATATATATATATATATATATATATATATATATATATGTGTGTGTGTGTGTAATATGGACGGTGGTGTCTTTGTTTGCCCCCCGCGCCGCGAATGAATTATGTCCTTTGTTTAGTGTTATTGTCCGCAAACATATAAACATAAAAAACAGCGTTATATATATATATATATATTATATATATATATATATATATATATATATATATATATATATATATATATATATATATATATATGCTTCTATTCAGCTTAAACAATACACATTGCCACTGAGAGGTAAGGAGCTGCTGTGAATGAGGGGTCATACTTACAGGGGACAGTGAGGGAATTCCAAAGGCTAGCTGTCCGAGGAAATAAGTTATTAGAGTAGAAATCCTTCCGGCATCTTGGTACCTCCACATTAGAGGGGTAGGATTTTGCTGATTTTCAGGTTGGTCGGGGATATTTACATCGTGGGGACAACAGTGCAGCAAGTTTAGCGAAAAACATTCGATTAAAGAAGTTGTAAAACAAGCACAGGCGTGCAACATTGCGGCTGGAGCTCGGTAGATCGTGTTAGATATGTTATATTAGATGCTTTTTTGGACCCTGTCTAAGAGAGAGGTTGGTGCACCAGCCCAGATGTGACAACAATACTCCATGAATGCGAGACGGTGGCTTTGTCAAGATATACAGTACTGGCAGTTGTGAACTGTTTTCTAGCACGATAAAAGGAGCTTAGCTCACGTCCATAGCCTTGGCAATGTCTTCTATGTATTTGTTCTAATTCATGTAACCTGTAAATTCCGAAGAGTTCGAATGGTGGACTCACAGCTAGGAGTCGATTAGTCATGGCAATTGGTTAGGTAACATGTTTGCTATAATTGTTAAAGGAAATGAACTTAATCTGAGTAGCATTACATGTTACCATTCATTTATGCTCCACTTCGACTGCAGATTGGGGGTTATTTTCTAAGGATTTCTATATGACTGTTTGTTTTGTCCACATGTCGAGAATAGATTTCGGTGTTATCAGAAAATATACCCATCTCGGACACAATTGCATCAGGGAAGACATTTATGAAAATCAGGAATAATATAAGTCTAAGAGTTAGTCTTTGTGGCGCACCCGCTTTAACGTTATATTGTTTGGATGTACGGCCATTGAATACGACCTGGATCTTTTTTAAACTAAAAATATTCGTCCAGTAATTCTGTACGATTTAATTTCTTGAGATTTTCATGCCAAATCTTGTCATTGGAAATAATCACTGAAGCAGGTTTTTGAACACATTTTGAATTTATTATCAATAACATTTTTGTAACGGTGGCAGTACATGTATGCATTATAATTTGTTTTAAAACGAATTAAAAATATTTATTGAATTATTATATTTTTTTACTCCAGTAATTTATACACTGTTCACTAATCTTTTATGTGAATTAAAAGAATTAAAAAAAATTATATATATTTTATAATTATGTTTGTATAAATTATATATATTTTATAATTATGTTTGTATAAATTATATATATTTTATAATTATGTTTGTATATATAATACTAACTCAGAAAAACACAAAGTTTATGACATAATGAATATTATGTAATTATGTTAATAATATAAAACATAAACTAAAATTCATGTGTACACATGTTCCATCAGTTTTTATCAGAAGTAGAAACAAAAACTCTCTATCATTGTGTTGTGGCCTTGCAGGCCGGTAATAATGAAGCCACACACAGTGGTACAATTAACAGAAGTATGTTACAGGAGTACGCGTCATGCACTTGGGACCATAACTGTCACACCTCACTGCCGTTAACGCTTACGCTTAGATGTTACGTTGTTTATAGTGTCTGGTTAATTCCATTTATTACTGAAATAGGTAGATCAGCTTACCCCATAATACTGCCCCGTAAGGAGTAACTATCTTTTTCTCTTTGTGTTGACTTCCATGAAATCGCTACTTTTTCTTTTCATTTTTGGGGTAAAACCTTTGAGAAATTACTCTTGGGACTGGTGACGCGAACGTGAAAAACACGACGTTCATTTATTCATCTGTTGGGTTGTCGTCCACAGTATCGAAATATCCTTTTCTTGATTTGGTTTAAATGTCTTTTATGGGTAAATTTTGGTCCTTTTACAATATAGAGGATTTTACTCAATTCTATTCTCTACAATCCCGATTTTTCAAAATTAGTTGTTATTCTTAAACATTCGGAGAACATGTTCTCCGATTTGAAAATTTCATTTTTTGACATATTTTTTCGTTCCGGTTTTAGTTTATCGAAAATTGTCTTGATTTTCTTGCGAACATAACTTCCGCTGGTGACACGTGAGATGGAACGTTATAATTTGGGGTCATTCTATACACTTGCAAAGCATCATGCATGGCTTACTCTGTCGGTGTATCCTTCACTTTTTAACGGGTTTTAAAATGTATCACCAAATCGTTCCGCCAGACCGTTTAATCTTGCGTGATACGGCGCGATTGTTAGGTGTTCCACTAGAAACGACCAGTAAAACCTTTTGAATTCACTTGATTTGAATTGAATACTTCGATACTATGCAATCTACAACTCCGAAACTTGCGAACAATTCATGTAGACACCCAATTGTTGTTTCTGTTGTTGTTTTTTACACTTAATTACCTCTGCCCATTTAGTGAAGAAAATAGAACCTGCATAATGGCACAGCAAAGTCAATATGGAATTTCATTCACAGTCAATTCGTTTTAGGCCAGGGTTTCAATTTTATAAGAGGCGTTTTTACTGCTAACGCACACACATACACACCCTTTACATAATTTCACTGTATTCTCGATATCTTGACCCATGTTCGTCCAGTATTTTTAACTACGTATAAGGCTCTTCATCCGTGATGTACTTGGATGCCCAACATAAACATTCCTGCAGAATAGGTTTTTGTAATGTTGCCGGAATGACCACCCGATTACTACACCGTCGCAGATGGAATATGCTTCCGTATTTTTTTTGGGTTCTTTTCAATTATGCCCTTTTTAATATTTTTTTATAAAATTATCGTTCATCGCCTTTGTCTTTATCTCTGCTAATGTCAATTAGACGTTCTCTCACGATGTGTTTTTCACCCTAACTTCAGTTAAGGGACTCCACAAATTTCGGTATCAATCAGAACAGTTCGTCTGCATTACTGAATTTTAAAGATGGGAGATTCTCCATCTTGTAATTATAGTTTAGAATAATGATCCCCCATCTCTGTAATCTGTTAACCGTATGTGTAGGCAAACCCTTCTTCGATCAACAAATTGTTTATAAAAGTTTATGGTCAGTTTGTAATTTAAATCTTTTTTCCGTGTACGAAACGATGAAACATTGTGACCGCAAATATGATTTCAAGTGCTTCTTTTTCTATTTGCGAGTAGCTTTTCTCGGCTTGTAGAGGTGTGCGAGAAGCAGGCGCTATCGGCTTCGGCGAACCGTCGTCCATCCTATGTAAAATACTCATATGTCGTATGAACTTGCATCGGACACTACGACGATCTCGCGTTCTTGATGCTAATGAGTTAAAAATAAATCAGGCGTGAGAATGGTCTTTATTTTCTCAAATGCTGTCAAACTCCAGTCGTAATCCTTCTTTAATAGTTCGTTTAAAGGCGCTCGTAGGTTGCGAATACCTGGGATGAATATATTATAGTAAGTCGCTAACTCATTGAAACTCTGCAAAGACGATATATTTTCTGGTTCTGGTATATTCTTTATAGCACCTGCTCTCTCTGGGTCGTATTTTCTACCATTCTTGTCTATTATTAGTCTAATTTTTTCTATAAAAAAGTCACATTTCTCTTTTAGATTGATGGAAAACTTCATGTATGGGCGCTTTATTTGCTCCATAGTTTTATTAATTATTAAGATATTCTCCAGATAGACCGTTGGCACATTCTAGATTGCTCAGTAATGCGTCCATTACCTGCTGAAATATAGCCGGAGCCACCTTGACTCCAACAGGTATTGTCTAAAATTTGTATAACCCTTTGTGTGTATTTATACACAGACACTTTGAGCATTCTTAGTCCACCGAGATCTGCAAATATGCGTCGCTTGAATCTACTTTAGAAAAAAAAACTGTCCTCCAATTAGCTTCGCGAATATTTTTTCAGGCTATGCAACGGATAATGTTATTCTTTTAATGCCCGGTCCAATCCCGTTGAAAAGTCGGCACATGCCCGAATTTCTTTATTCTTTTTCGTTACGTATATTGTCAGCGAAACCCATTCACTGTATTCAAGTCTTGATAGCACTCCCATTTTCTCGAGCCTATCTAATTTTAAACTTATTTTTTCTCCTGACGAAAACGGAAAATGTCGCTTCTTTTTAAAATTGGTTGCATAGCCGGTTTTAATTTAAATTTAGTTATCATTTTATTGTATCTGTCAAGACGACCAGAAAAAAATGTGTAAATTACTCTTAATTTCTTTTAAAATTTATCCGCGGAATTTTAAATTTTTACAAAAATAATTTATCGGTAAATCCCATATCTGAAACCTCCCGATACATAAACGAACTGAATGATTGATCACACTTACTTTTAGTTTCAAGGGTTCCCCTTGAAGTGAAACTATCGTTATCAGTTCGCCTTCGAATTTGATTTGTTCCCTGGTTACGCTTCTTGCAATTTTGTTAGCCCTCAATCAATTTGGCTTGTCGATTTTCCTCCATGTGTGAAGATTAATAATTAATAAATCGAACACATAGTTTAATTTCATTATTATATTTTTATTTAAATTTAACTTGAGCGAATTTCTAAACATTTTCAATTTTGCTGCACTTGGCGATTATGATAAAAATCTTTGTTTTACTTTTATTCCAATGCTTATATATATATGCGATCAGATTTAAAGCATTTTCTAGTTTTATAGGGACAATCTCTGTATTAATACATCTGTTCTCAACTGAAGATTTTGACTATCAAATTAAACTGGTGGTCATTTTTTGTTGTTACGGATTTTCTGATGTGGGTCACTCCAGACTTTTCGATATTCTTTGAATCCTGACACATGCTAATAAACCGTTGGCAGTCCTCGGCTATTTTCTGGAGGGTTAGATCTGGCTCATTTTCTAGTTTGCTAAGGACTCTCTTACTAATTTCAGAGTCTGTGTTCGAACCCAATCCTTGTGCAAAAATGTAACATTTAAAGTTAGTAACACTTAATTCCGATAACCTGAACTCAACACAGTGCTTATTTACTATGCTCGCAAAAGTTGTATCGTCCTCATTATAATTTCTTGTAAGGTTCGAACACTCCCAGCTCTTGTGGAAGAGATATATTTTTTGGACTAAATAATTTCGTCAACCATTGTATCGCTTCACTATATTTTAGGTCGCTGTATTTTTTAGGTAAAATGTAATTTACAAATTCCGTATGTTGCTCTACTCCGAATTTCCTTAACAGTAACCGAAACCTTTTGGAATCAGTCCGGTTTTCACAGTCTGAATTATATATGTCTTCTTAATTCCTGCAAAAGCATGCAAAAGTAACCTCATTGTCTGAGTCGTAGTTGAAAATCTTAACTGTATTCCAAATTGTGGTTTGAGAAAACGCACTTTCGTTTGTACCAATTTTCCGCCCATTTAACAATTAAAATAATTAATAATGTTGTTTTTGGGTTTGAATGGACATCTCGAATCTTTTATTTTGTGCGAGCTGTTCCGTCAGTAACTCTTATCTTTCTGTTTTAATTTTATTTCGGTAAGACGCTTGCTCAGCCTTGTGACACAAGTTGTCATTTTGCTGATGTTTAAAGAGCTCTAAAATTACCCTTTGAAAATCCTCCACGTTCTATGGTCACTCGCAAGTTAACCTTTTTATTTACGAGTAGAAGAAAAATAATCACCATACTTTAAAAAAAAAGTATCTTGCATCGTGGTTGAAAATTGACATTTCAAAACTTTCGTTTTAAAATTAATTCGTCTTGAGAAAATATTTTAATTCTTTTTCGTGACGTTACAGTTTTTTTGTTTTTGTTTTTTAAAACTTCTCTTGTTAAAATGCAATACTTTAACTTCTAGCGTTCTTGTTAAACAAATAATTTGAAAGTTCTTTCTTTCAAAATTCAACAATTCAAGTTTTAGACAAAACTTTAGTTTCAGTTGCCAACGTTAGCATGTAACGTACATTTGTATATTTTCGTGTACTGAATCGATTCAAATATTTCGAAAGATAAAAAGTAGGACTAAATAAATTGAAATATCCCTTTTCTAGGTTTTTGAAAGGTAGATTTCAACTCCTTGCTTCCAGTGTGTGTGACACAGGTTTTGCCAATGTTCAAATACACTGTTAGTGTTGTGAGATGTTATTCTAGAATCATTACCGCGATTGTTGTGGCAATGTAAGTCTCGAAATCTTTCGTCGCCAGTGCTCTGGCCTTGCAGGCCGGTAATAATGAAGACACCCACAGTGGTATAATTAACAAATGTGTATTAACAGAAGTATTTGACAGGGATACGCGTCATGCGCTTGGAGCCATACCTGCCACACTTCGCTGACGCTGACGCTAATGTATTTATTGTGTCTGGGTAAGTTCATTTATTTGTGAATTAAGTAGATCAGCTTACCCCATCATACATTTCGTTACCGTTTTAGGTAAATAATGGGATCAATTAGGTTTAAGGACTCCAAAAATGCCAAGACGAAGAAAACGTATTTTGCTCTTTACCGGTTTATTTCAGTTGCCCTTCTCACACGCCCGTGACATCTGTCAACAAACTTATAATAATCCTTATTTGTTTTGTTCATGTGTTTTGTTTAAATTTTATTTTTTAACTGCATTAAAAAAACCTACTTTGTATCTAACTTTGCCCGGAAGCAATTAAATAGCAATTTTTCTTTAATAACAAAAAAATATAAAAACTTTTGTTAATAAAATTATGTATTTTCAAATGTTATTTCAAATGTTATTTCAAATGTTATTTTCAAATGTTATTTTCAAATGTTATCCTAAATGTTATTTTCAAATGTTATTTCAAATGATATTTTCAAATGTTATTTCACATGTTATTTCAAATGTTATTTTCAAATGTTATTTCAAATGTTATTTTCAAATCTTATTTCAAATCTTATTTCTAATGTTATTTTCAAACGTTATTTCAAATGTTATTTCAAATGTTATTTTCAAATGTTATTTCAAATGATATTTTCAAATGTTATTTCAAATGTTATTTCAAATGTTATTTTCAAATGTTATTTCAAATGTTATTTCAAATGTTATTTCAAATGTTATTTCAAATGTTATTTCAAATGTTATTTTCAAACGTTATTTCAAATGTTATTTTCAAATTTTATTTCAAATGTTATTCCAAATGTTATTTTCAAATGTTATTTTCAAATGTTATTCCAAATGTTATTTTCAAATGTTATTTCAAATGTTATTTTCAAATGTTATTTCAAATGTTATTTCAAATGTTATTTCAAATGCTACTTTAAATGTTATTTTCAAATGTTACTTCAAGTTTTATTTCAAATGTTATTTTAAAATCTTATTTCAAATGTTATTTCAAATGATATTTTCAAAAGTTTATTGCAAATGTTATTTCAAATGTTATGTTCAAATGTTATTTCAAATGTTATTTCAAATGTTATTTTCAAATGTTATTTCAAATGTTATTTCAAATGTTATTTTCAAATGTTATTTCAAATGTTATTCCAAATGTTATTTTCAAATGTTATTTTCAAATGTTATTCCAAATGTTATTTTCAAATGTTATTTCACATGTTATTTCAAATGTTATTTCAAATGTTATTTCAAATGTTATTTCAAATGTTACTTCAAATGTTATTTTCTAATGTTATTTCAAGTTTTATTTCAAATGTTATTTTAAAATCTTATTCCAAATGTTATTTCAAATGTTACTTCAAATGTTATTTCAAATGTTATTTCGTTTGTTTATACATGTTGCTAACAGAAAAAGGAAATAAACTTGTAAACTTAATTTTTTTAAATCTCTAATCTTTACAAAATGTAAATGAATAGTTTTAATTAAAACAAAGAATTAAAAACAGACCTTTTGTCTCATCTGCTCTCATGAGAGGGTTGGGACAAAAGGTTGTAACTTAACAAAATAAAAATTGTATTAACTTATACATTTCTAAAGTCGGTTTTTAATGTAAGGAAAATCTAATTCCCCCCAAAATGGGGCACTCTGGATTCTGGCAAAAATGAGAATTTTTTCAGTCTGGAAAAATTTAAGACAAAATTACTCGTTTTCAATAATTTTGTTACTTTCTATATCTTAAATCTAATAACGAAAAGTGAATTCGAGACGCAAAATATATAAATATATATCGAATAACCGTAGAGAATTAAGTTATGTTAAAAAGAAGAATTGATATACATATTAACATGTTTTAAAAGAAAAAATGCATATATTAATTATAATTATTTAACTATAAATCGAACAATCGTAAAGTATGAATTCATTTTAAAACGAGAAATTTCGGACGCTAATGTTTCGTTGGTTTATTAGCAAGTTTTGCAAATAAAAGAATAAGATTGCATACATTTAAAAAATAAATATTTAATATAAAAATAAATATTTTATATACTCCCCTTTCCTTAGAAAAAAACAAACATTTCAGGATTATGATAGGTTTGTTTACAGATGCTACGTGCGTGTGCAAGGTCAACCGGAAAAAACCGGTGATGACCCAAATACGTTCCTGGCATTTTTCTGGGGTCCTTAAACCCCAATTTTTAATCAAATAATAGAATTTCTAAATGACTACAGACAGATGAAACAAAGTAAATAATCAATATCCAGAACATTTTTAGTTCTATTATATAATTTTTACAGCATGTTTTTTAATTTGGATTTTTGAGTCAAATACTAATTTTTTTTAATACAAACGTTGGATTTTCTACTCAAAATACATATATAATTCGATTTGTCATAAGTTTTAACCAACTATTATGCTTTATTAAATAGTGTATGATGTTTTCTGAAAATAATTAGTGGCCCTGATGAAGTAAAGTCTTAAATATTTACACCTACATTATTCACTAGTATCTGGGAGATTTGGATTGCTTTATTTTTATATTCGTAAGATTCATGTGAGATAAATTCTTGTCAAATATTAGCAAATTTTAAATTGATAAATAATATTTGTGTTAGGAACATTACAAAAACGGCTTCTGTTTAGGGTCCAGGGGCAGAAACCCCACCCTCATTTAGACAAATGCTGATCTATCTATCTTTTTTTTTTAACATGGTTCACCCCAAACAAGGCAGGCCGCCACTGTAGTCGTAAGGGGCTACTGAGAAATAGAAAAGGGGAGACGGTGGGGGGGGGGGTCAGCCTAAATTGGGATCTGCACAGCGATATGTTTGTTTACGTTAGTTTTAAATTTCTGCATGTCTGTACTGTCGGGGAAACAGGGGGCAGGGAGGGAGTTCCAGATGCCAGCAGCGCGACGAAATAAGCTATTTGAGTAGAAGGCTCTCCGGCATCTGGGGACCTCCACAGTGAAATCTATCTATCTATCTATCTATCTATCTATCTATCTATCTATCTATCTATCTATCTATCTATCTATCTATCTATCTATCTTTGTGTAGGATTATTTACTAATACTTGCCGTGAAAACCAATCCTCTGTTAAATATGAAAATATTTTTTTTTGTAAGTATTACATAGGAAAAAATACCACCACTCCCGATGGTCAAAAGACAATAGCGTAACGAAAATAGGATATTCTTTATAGAAAAATGACAAACAACGACCGGAAACTCGCTTTTCAATATACACAAAGATACACGCACACATACATACATACATACATACATACATACATACATGCATATATATATATATATATATATATATATATATATATATATATATATATATATTAATGTTTGTATTACAGAAGATCACAACAACATAGTACCGTCGGTTTCAAATCCTAACAAAGGGGACCTATAAACATGTCTCTAATTTACCGGACTCCCTTCAACCTCTGTTTATGCCTGTCTCCCCGGAAAATGGCTGTTAACGCGTTATGTGATTTCCGGGGAGACAGACATCAACAGAGACTGAACAGAGTCCGGTAAAAATGCCTTTATAGGTCCCCGTTGTTAGGATTTTAAACCGACGGTACCGATGTTGTGCTGATATTGTGTAATCCACACATTAATAAATATTACGCTCTTATTTTTTAAAAATTTTCTGTACAATCGAGCCCTCATTCAATATCCTCTAAATTTTAGTAAATGGAGGGAACATATTTCTATAAAGCAATGTAAAAAAAAAGTGTTTTATTAGCATACAAATATTTCTTCAGTAGCTCACTTTTCATTAGCTCATTTTTCACCGAGATGTAGGGGATAGTGCGATTCCTTTCTCTAGATTACTTTACTTACCATTGATCCTTATAAATTTTAGTGCTCAGAGTTTCAGAAAGGGACCAAGGATTACATCCTAGTGTCCCAGCGCATCAGCGAACACTCTAACTATGCCAAATGGGTAAGTTTTGTATTAAATAATAAAGATGTAATCTTTATTTATAATGTTACAGAAGTTCAGATAAACATGCTGCCATAGGTTTCAGACTTAAAGAGCGGACAATATTGAGGTTTCTAGCGTTTTTATTATGAACCGATCACTTGCGTTCGTCGTCTTTCAAGACAGATGCGATGTTCTGTCCAATTAGATTGTTGAACACTGTTATGACAGCCTACTTTATATGCCCGCAACTAGCAAAATTCAAGACTCTCGCTTCCCCTCTGTCCTAAAACCCTTCATATAGCGCGATCACATAGACGTAAGCAACACACATGCATAACAGAATATAAATGTATACATAGAAACCATGATACGCACGCAAATAATCAAGCCCATATATCACTTATAAAGATCCTGACATACATACGCACGTCGAACACATGGCCTTGTTATTAACTCTAATCTATCGAGAATATTTGCATGCAAACACACATATATTTCACAGGCTATCTCATAAATGTTCTATATTATACACTGGTACACAGTTTACAGGCGAATATATTTACACCAGTTTCATATATAAACAGATATATCAATAGCGATTACTTCACTCCCATACAAAGCAACACATACTTATGTAATATAATAAAAGATAAATACACCCCTACACACACACACACACACACACACATATATATATATATATATATATATATATATATATATATATATATATATATATATATATATATATATATATTGCCCTGTGTTTCTTTCCCTACAACTTTTATTTTATTTTTTCAAATTTTAAATCTCGGCCTTTGCCAACTTATCTATCCCAGCGACTTCCTCTGATGATAAGATTTTGATCTTTGAAAAGCCTGGCTTAAGGAAAATTTAACTTGAATAAATTGCCTTTTTGCGGAATATACCTTGCTCTGAGCAATTGAATTGAATTTTGATTTGGCTTTTGCTTCTCTGATTCCTTTCCATTCTTCTTCATATATATATATATATATATATATATATATATATATATATATATATATATATATATATATATATATATATATATATTGTCTATTTAGGCGGCATATTATCATTTTGGTAAATATTATTAAATAACAAACATGGAGTGTTTGATAAGACTATTCAGAAAATTGGAAAAAAGTCTTATCAAGCAAAAAACCCCACCGAGGTGTTCAAATAAAAAAATAAAATTTAAAAAAATTGTAGGAACTTATGAAAATTATGATTACTGATTACTTTTTTCATGGTCATTGGAATGAATCAATATAATATATATGCTCTGAATTTTGCAACGTCATTGAGCTTGCAATTGTAATCAGATACTAAAATGAGTATAACATTGAAAATATACATTCTTTATAAAAACTTGCACACACACACATATATATATATATATATATCAATATACATATATATATATATATATATATATATATATATATATATATATATATATGCATATATATATATATATATATATATATATATATGCATATATATATATATATATATATATATATATGCATATATATATATATATATATATATATATATATATATATATATATATATATTTAATTTTTTTGTATTGATAAATTAGTACAACATTAGTACTGTCGGTTCCAAGCTCAGAATGCTTCGGAAATGTGAAGTTACGTGTGACTCTCGTTTGGACGCGTTATTTGCTTAGAGTGTTATCTATATTTGTTTAAATTTAGTCTAAGAGAGGTTTAATAAGGTTTGAAAAAAGGGGGGGTTAAAAGTAACGGTCGAGATTAATAATTGAAAATATTTAAAAATATAAAAAATTAAAAAATTAACAAAATTAAAAAAATAATATATTTATATATAAATCACGTGAGTCAATGTTTATAAGAAGCGTATATTTGGCCGTTGCTGGTGTGTCTTCTAAAGAAAATCAGGAGAGACATAGGTTTAAGGATTATACTTATTAAAAGATAAAAATGTTAAAAAAACCCACATAATTCAAGTTTAAGTCCTGGATTAAAGGACTTTAAATCCATCCAAAAGGAATTTAAATAAAGATTTAACCCGGGTCCGGTCCTGACAGTTTGTCTATCGGTCTAAGGGCAGTAACTCTGCAGGGTTTTTGAATGATTTGTATTCGGAATTTAACATTATTAACTAAGGTATATTGAAGGCTTATGGGAGTAATAATATTGGTATACTGATTAAGACTTGTTTAGAGGAAAGAGTAAGAATTTGATCGGCAAGAGTGCATCTGTTTGGGAGACATGGGAGGTTACCATTTTAAATTTTTAAATAAGATATAGTAGGGACTTATATATATATATATATATATATATATATATATATATATATATATATATATATATATATATATATATATATAAAGATTCTATGTCTGCCCGTAGATATGTCAAGCTTAAGTTAAGTTTCAAAGGACATGTTCATCGATACAGGCATGGAATTTATGGGACACATGTTGTGTATATGCGTTGTTGTTTTCATTACAGGATCTGATTGGCGCCACTCGGTGACAAGATGTAACTGTCAGCGCTTCGTTGTAAAGCCGATCCGCCACCCGTCAACGTGTTGAGATCCTCTGTCGTCTTTGAAGTGACACGGGGAAACATCAACAGACTAATTTGGTCGAGAACTGTTCACGGCTTGATACAGTCACCGTTTGAATGTATTTACTTTCGAGGATAAAACAGAAAATACCGTACAGTGAAAGAAAAGAATATCGGCGGGGGGGGGGGTGAATCTGAAAATATTTAAAAGAAAACAATAACCAAACGTCATGTTTGGAGAGAAAAAATGAAGAAAAAGAAGAAAATAGAAAACCCTTTAATTTATAATAAAGACCAGTGTGCATTTATTAGCATGTCCATACATCTCTATGTATATAAAGTTAGGCACGTTTATATGTTTATATATTTGTAAGCATAGGATTAACGTTTAAACTAATTAACTAATCATTATGAATTTTGGAACATAGCTGCTAGTCGTAAGAGATCTAAATGTGAACGATATTTGGTTTAATTTAGGTTTAGTAATACAGGAGAAAGGGGCGGAATCCCTTCGTGAAACGTAAACACTAAGTATAAGACATCAATTAATTTACTCCGCATTTCAATTTCCTTGAAGTATTTTAAAGGGTTTTTACACTTTCCTATTTGAAAAGTACAATATTTCAAATTTGCCTTAGAATTTGATCCATAGATTCCAATTACTTAAGAATCCCTGAATTTCAATTTCTTCTTAATCTTAAGACTAACATTTTAGACAAACATCTAGATTTAGAATTCCCTCCTGACGACCCGACATTATCTGGAGACTGAAATGAAGTAGTCCACCAGAAAAAAACAACCGATGAATATATATATATATATATATATATATATATATATATATATATATATATATACAGGGTGGGCCAAAATAAGGGTCCTATCTTTAAATTTGAATAACTTGAATTTGAATAACTTCCACAAAATAAAAGTTAAACTCACCAAACTTTATGTGTGTGTAGACTGACCCTTCCAAGATTTTTTGAAATAAACAAAACAAATTTTAGCCGAAAAACACTTCTTAAAACTTACAAAAACTAAAGTATTGTTTTTTACACTGTTTTGAGTTTTTTAAGCAAAAATAATGTTTTCTAAATGAGGGTACGTTCCTTAGGGCTAATACGGCTCATGCTTGCTTCGGAAGGGGTCCTTTACTTATTCTAAAAAAAAAATAATAAAAAAATCAATAAATAAAAAAGTTATGAATTTTTAAAAATAGGACCCTTATTTTTGCCCATCCTGTATATATATATATATATATATATATATATATATATATATATATATATATACCAGCCCACAAAGACAGCTGTTTCTTAACAACAACATCTTTTGTTGTCAGCTTGCTTCATAGCGAGTTTCTGCTACTGTTCCGGTAGCTAGTTTCATTGTATAGATATGTAATTATGTAATGCATTTTGCTCAAAGTTGCGATAAATATTCTAGACAGAGGGCGTAATATCATTATATCCTGATTTTAATCTTCGTAAATGGATATAGATGTGGTGCAAAGCTGTTCTGTTTTGTGAATTCATTTTGAAACTGTCTTGGAACGTGTATTCTTCTAGTATATATATATATATATATATATATATATATATATATATATATATATATATATATATATATATATACATACATACACACATACCCACATACATACAGATACATATACGGCATAATCTAGTATACACACCGGTTCTCGTTAGAGCACCGAAGTTAAGCAAAGTTGAGCCGGGTCAGTACCAGATGGGTGACCATTTGGAAATACCAGGCGCTGTATGTACGCGGACGTCGAAACCTGCAAAAACATTACGTCATCATCTCCCCCTAACGGCATATACATGTGAGTGGGGACCGCTTGTGCATTTAATACTCCCATGAAACTTTTTTCTTTTAGTGGAAGCCGATTACTACCATGAATAGGTTTATTTATTTATTCATTATTTATTAAAATGTATTTACTATTTTCTTCTTATTTATTTATTAAATTATATTTCATTTTATCCTTTCTAAATTGAACCATATAATTTAATTACCTGAAAAAAAAATGAAAATGAAAATTTCACACACTTTTACTCCCATGATGCAATAGATTATCTCTACGAGTGTGAGAACAGTTTTTGAGGGTTTGAGATTATTTGGTTGGTTTATGTGTCTGTTCCCCTTCCCCCCACACATTCATAAAGAATACATCGCGTTTTAAGTATTTTTATTCTTCAAACTGAAACCCACCAATTACCCAAGAGAAAAAAAGAGAAATAAATAAATATTTATTTTTAAATAACGATGTGCACATCCCCAGATTTGACACGGGCCTCTCTTTACTTTCAAACATGGCGGACAATAAAGATAAGTTAGATACACATATTAAATAGAAACAGAATTGCTCTACATCAAATTTTGAGTTATATTAAGCAAAACATTTTAAAAGGATCGCTGAGCGTCTACAACAAGTATTTGCTTGCTAACTCCTAATCTATTGAACATCATTATTAATTATATAATATTTATTCGAGGCAACGTAGGCACCAAATTATTTTGATGAACATTTACCATTTAGAGACTGCCATGGAAATCGTACCATACCTCATACCCTTTTTGGTTTCTTCGTAAAAATGTAATCCACCTTTTTTTCTAAAGTTGATGAAAAAAAAAGAGTTAATTAATTTGTGATCTTTTTAAAAATGTGAATGGAATTTGAAAACATTTAAACTGTCGAATACAAAACCATATGTGGCTGTATAATTCTTAGCATTTCCTCAAACATAAAAAATATTGAAAGTTTTCAAGTTATTTGTATCCAATAATTTTATAAACAGAGATTTGATTAAAAGTATGAATATTCTGTTGGACGTCTTTCTACCAAACTAAACGACACTGTGATAATGAAATTTAACTGGCAACATCTTATGAATTAAAATAATTTGTTGAAACAGAACAAACGGTGTCTTATATAAAAAGAGATTTTGTCTGTCCGTCCGTCAGTCACAGTGTTTTTAAACGTAATAACGACAATACGGAATTTGTTTAATTTCAAAATATCAGAGACCTTAACTATTTCTATAAATCTAGAATGCTAAATTCATAGTAAATAATAAATCCATAGTAAATAAGAAGGAGAAGAAAGAAAAGTGGCCATTTTTATGCGCAAACCAAACATATCAAATAAAAAAAGTGGACAGAGACCTGTAGGGAAATATTCTTTCACTTCTGTCCAGGCAAGAGAAATGTTCCACCCCAAAATAAGCTGCCAAAGGTTTAACAGAATGAGCGTGTTCAATGAGGCTGAGCTAGACTATATGAAATCAGAAATAGCAACCCGCATAGGAACCTAAAAAGCCCACTTGAAAGTCCCATCATAATTCCCACAATTCCCATCATCGATCAACACACCACACCACACCACAGCCATAACCATATGACCATTCACTCATGGACCAAGCCACACAGTCTGGGCCCATGAGTCACTTCAACACCAGACTCCCCTTCCTGAATTGGCTCCTCAACAAGTATTCTACAACCATCAGCTGTCTATTTACAATCACAAGAACCATAGTTATTTCTCACCACTATCACTGAGACCACTGACAACAGATGAACCTCCACCATTTCCTCAGAAATTACCGGAGTCAGATGAACAATTGCCCTTGGAGGAAGAATTTGGTAACACTGTTGTAGAAGTCATTGATGAGGCTGGAGGAAATATTTCAACTGCCAAAAATCCAACCCCCTAAGGCTAGCAAGGCAGTAAAAGTCCCCTTCAACATATCCCTCGCATAGCTTAATCAGGAAACATATGCTGCAGGACTCTACATTGTCAGAAGATACTCTCTCAATTCCAAAAGCAATGGGTGTCCAGAGCACAAAACACAACACTACCTTGGAAACTGAAGCCCTGACAACAACTAACCCTTTGTAGGAAGGAATTGTCTTAGATAAAGCAATTTATTTGTTGCCCTTACAGGGAGTAAACCATCTGCAGACTCAGTTTTAAATATAAAAATAATATATAGAGAGAACATTAAAAACATAGCCAAGGAACTTTAAGCCAAGATTCTAGCACTTGCCAAATAATCTAAACCAAGGTAATAAAAACAGGGTGAAAATGGAAAACAAACATAAAAAAGACGCATAATAATTTTATAGAAACTTTATAATAGAGAACATCACAGTAGAAAAGTCACCGAAAAAGCAAAGGCTGGAAGACTAAAGGAAGCCTCTCTTTGAGAATGAGGGACCATGCAATCAAGAGGCCGAGTGGATCTTAGATATAGCTCGAAGTAATGAAATCATGCCAGAGCCAGAGATAACGTTTTGAATGATAAACCGAAAGTTGGATCAATTTTAGAATCACAAAAAAACTGGCCTTGACAACTACCCAATTCATGTCTGAAGCAACTAATAGCACGTCATAGCCATTATAGGGATTGCTTCATTAAACTCTGGAGGGGTGAGGGGGCCACACTAGCATGGCTAGTAAAAGGTGATACAACTCTCATACGAAACACGAGTGAGACAAACCACCCTACTAAATACAGACTAATCTGCTGTCTAACTACAACCTACAAAATCTTCAATGGCCTGGTTGCAAAAAAACATCTACGAACATCTCTCTTCTATAGCGTACATGAGAAAATAAAAGCAGGGTGCAAAGGGAAGTGTTTCGGCACGAAGGACCAGTTGTTGATCAATAAGACTATTCTTGAGGACTGTAGGTAGAAGCAGAGAAACCTAAGCATTGCTTGAGTCGATTACCAATAGGCATGTATGATAGTGTGCCCCACACATTGCCACTGCGCTACCTTGAATTATATAAGATGCATCCGGTCATCAAGAACACTATGGCTGTACATATAAAGATGTGGCAAACAACCGTGGAATTAAGCCACACTAATATAACAATAACAATCCCTGATGTCAAAATCCGAAAAAAAAATCTCCCAATGAGATAGATTATCTCCTCTACTCTTTTGCCTGGCAATAGATCCGCTAAGTACATTACTGAACAAAAGCCGGAGTGCCTACAACCTGAGCCAGGGTCGCCAACAAGACCCACACAAAAAAACCCACCTGCTCTTCAAGGATGATCTCAAGCTGTATGCCAGTTCAGACTTAAGTCGACACTTGCAGGTTGTCCATACCTTCTCCAAAGAGATTGGAATGAAGTTTGGCCTGGACAAATGAGCCAAGTGCTCTCTCAGAGCTGGGAAGAAGATCCAAACGGAAAACATACAGCTTGATGAAGATACTGACACAAAGACATTGAAGAGTAGGAACTGTACATATACTTTTGCATAAAAGAAAACGATTCAATTCAACATGCCAAGATGAGAGCAAAAAATCACAGTGGATATTACGCAGTGTTTGGAAAATTCGCAAAACACAGCTCACAAACAAGAACAAAGTAACTGCCATTAACCAATTAGCCATGTCAGTGATAACATACAGCTTTGGCATCATTGATTGCCCACCAAAAAATCAATAGCTAGATATTAAAACGAGGAAAATATTGGCACTATACAGAGTAATGTACAGACACCAGTGTCTATCATGCTTGTAGCTGTCAAGAGGAGCAGGAGGTATGAGCCTCTCAGAAATTAAACATAAACATCAAGCCACTATTGTGAGCACCGACTAATATCTGATGAGCTCCCAGAACCTTAACTTTATGATGGTACACCAACACCAATAAACCAGAGCCCGTAGAAAAACCTCTATCACAAATCTTGCCAAACATTTTGGACAGGACTGTCTCATAAATTAGGCAGAAATGGAAAACAAGCTTGCCACGGATATAGCCCGGAAGAGCCGCCAGAAACACCTTCCATTACAGAAAACTGGAAATATGGGCCAACCAACAATGTGCTAATAGTTTCATGGATGAACTATTCCAGGAATATATAGATAAGGACGGCTATGTAGACTGGCTGAAAAGAAAATCGCTCCACCATCATCAGAAGAGAATGGTAATGACTGCACAAGATCAAGGCTTGATGACCAATGCCTTTAAAAAGATGAGTGATCTCAGCAACGACAACAAGAGTAGGTTCTGCCATATCAACGATGAGATTGTGAGCCACCTGACATCCATTTCTAAGATTCTGCTGGGGGATGGCTACTATACAAATATCTTCACTGGACGATCTGTAAAAAGTCGAGTATTCAGTATAGCAGAAAGTCAGCATATACCAGAAAAAAAGACAGTTGGAAATAAGTCATACACCATCTACTATGACTATGCAATCCCTACGGCTACATATCTATGAAATGGGGCTGTTAAACCTGACATAGTGACATGGGACAAAGGAACAGTATAGCACACCTAGTTTAAGTATATGTCAATAATGATGCTGGCTTTAACAGGGTTTAAATTTAAATGCAAACGAAATACAAAGGTTTTATGTACGACATGAAAAGTAACTGCAATATCAGGAAAATCTCTATCATTCCAATAATTATAGGAGCAACCGGACTAATGAAAAAGAATTTCATAAACTACCTGGCGAATATACCCGGTGAACTCCTTGCCCTGATGATCAGCAAAGTTTGACAGATCTATATATTTTCTTAACTTTGCTGTGAAACGCGCGTAAGAAAATATTTGAATTTAGAAAAAATGAAAATAAAGGAAACAAGTTTAGTTTGTCAGAAGTATTAACAAAAAATACAGGTACCTGCCGAAATATGAAAATAAAGGAAATTGAAGTGAATATGAACATCATGATTTTGGATTTATTTTCCCTATGGGCACTGGAATCTAACTATTTATTCTATATATACTCTTAATCATGTAATAACACTTAATCAAACTTGCAATTGGAAATATTTTAGAAATTATAAGGATTATATGACTAAATATATATATATATATATATATATATATATATATATATTATCATAACTTACAAATATATATATATATATATATATATAATTATTTATAAATAACATTTTCAAATTAACCCATATACATATGTGTTTCATTCCAAACCTGCGATCATCAGTATTGGAGGAGACATCATTTGCCGGTCACACGATTTGAACAACTACATGAGAGTCATATATTACTAAGTAGTCAATATATATATATATATATATATATATATATATATATATATATATATATACTAACTATTTTTGTAATATAGAAGGAAAAATCCAAGCAGAGTGCTCGATTAATTGAGAATTAAAATTAAAATTGAAATTAAGAACGTAATATTTATTTATTTGTTGGTACAGAAAAATTAATACAACATTAGTACCGTCGGTTTAAAGCCCAGAAGGACTTAGCCATCCGGCTCTCTTCAGCTTATGTTGTCATTTGTTTCAGAAATGTGAAGTCACGTATATATATATATATATATATATATATATATATATATATATATATATATAATTATAGCATTTGCTATCCAGTAGATGTTATCTGAAATGTAATTAATAAAGTCTACATGCTGATGAGGTAAACTATAAAAAGTAAGAACCTTTACTCTGATATAATAATATAAAAAAGTGTTTCTGAAGCGTCTGTACATATGAATACACATCGTTATGCTTTTATTTTCAGATATTTAATATAGTATTACTTTTTTAAATTAATAATGTCATTAATTTTATGATGCAATGAATGATAATATACA
>OY744553.1:28316091-28411091 GCA_963556195.1 Sepiola atlantica
AAGTATAGCATTAAAACATAACATATCAAGTATAGCATTAAAACATAACATATCAAGTATAGCATTAAAACATAACACATCAAGTATAGCATTAAAACATAACATATCAAGTATAGCATTAAAACATAACATATCAAGTATAGCATTAAAACAGATATTACACTGTGATTCTAGTTAAACGCCTACGGAATTTTGTTCGGTTTTTCTTTTTACAAACGAAGCAGAAATTTAGCATTATTTAATGTTTAATATCTATATTTAACGCTGTATATGGCATACTCATATTGACACACGGGTTCTCGTTAGCTCACCAAAGTTAAGCAACGTTTAGCCTAGTCAGTACTAAAAGGGTGACCATTTGGGAATACCAGATACTGTATGTGTTCTCCTCCTATCTCGGAATTGTTACACGTCGTCCTAGAATTGTCATTTCCACTGGAATCAAGCAGTGCTGATTCATGGGACGTGTCGTTGTAATTGCGCAACCCTTGCTTCACAATTAACGGGTAGCCACCCTTCTAGAGGGTATTCATAGTCTCTCAAGACTAGATGGAGGCCATGACTAACGTTGTATCATAGAATTAATATACACCGTTCTTCAGTTCGACAGTGGCTTGTTGCTGTGGTTCTGTTGTGTGGTTTTGTTCAGTCCTGATAGGCTTTGCTTTCGCTATGAAATTAATGTTAATCGCTGGATGCGCCTTTACTGGCGAATGCTGACATAGCTTCTCAGTCATTGTTGGTCTGCCATAGAAAGAGAGAGAGAGAGAGAAAAAAAGGGGAGAAAGAGAGAGAGAGAGAGAGATTCGTGCCAGTACGATTGAAAGAACTGTTAAATATCGGCCAAATATACTTTTGTTAGTTAAGGATGGCAGAAAATAAAGTTAGATCGGGGTCAGCTTGCCATCCTGTGTGATAAAAACAGATAGACGCCACATGACCCAAGGATAGAGAGTGAGGGAGTAAAAGTCGTCGGTTCGCTTTGAAGAACACACGTGTGAACCTGTTAATTTAGAGATGTTCGGATAAGATATGGCCAAGCAGTAATTATCGACCTCTCTGTTTCTCTTCCCCAACCCACTAGCAAGTGTTTTGGAATAACTACAAAACGAATAAACCACTTCTTGTCTTCAATCGTTTGCGTAGTCTTGGTTCTTTATGTTCGGGGTATGGACGATCTTTTTGCAGGTAGCCTTTCTTTGGTCGGATTAGATCACCTTAATGAAAGAACGGCCAGCAAGGTATAGTATGAACGTTTATGTATTTTAAAGGACACGTTGTGCGGTCTTTTGACAGCATATTAACCCTTTGGGGCTGATTTACTCCCCTAACACAATGCATATTCCAAAGTATCTCTTTTCCTGTATGTGTTACGACATATTCACCATTTTTTGGATTATTTAATGCCGAAATATCGTATGCCGTATCGCATGCAGAATACAGTGTATCGGTTTTACGGCATATCAATCATTTTAGGTTACTGTTAGGCACAGGCTAAACTACAAATAATAATACTCAGTTATTTCCCTTGCATTGAAGAAGAGAGAGTTATCTTTCTTAAGGTAAACAGCGTCGGCCATGACAGTTTGGAAGTTAAACAAAGATGCATCGCACCACAAATGATAATCATAACGCATCTAGTTACTCCTACTTTACCATTTAATCTGTAAGTGGTTAAATAAATCTGTTAAATGTTATACTCTGACCGTTTATTATTTTTTAGTAGTGATCAAACCGATAACGACGTTTATTATCAGACGTAGCAGTTGTTTGATACCGAAAAAATACAGGGTGTCCCAAAAAGATGTATACAACCTTTGAATCGTTATAACTCATTTAATTTACTGATTTGTACTTGTAAATAACGTTGATAGAAGAGTATTGATTTACTCCTCTCCAGGAGTTAGGCACAAGGCCAGTTTTTATCTTACTCCCACAAGTAAGATGTGACCCAAGGTCGGGTCGGGAAAGTGGGGTTTAAAAATTGCCTGGGCAACCCCGTCGGCATTCCGCGGTAGGGGCGCCTCAAGCAGTAAGCAATAAACTTACTCCTCCCCAAAGAGGGGAGGCGAAGCCTGGGAGGGTTGACCTCCTAGAACTGCACAGGACAGACCCATAGACCGGTGTAAATCAAGCCCCGAAGGCCAAGACAATACCAGTCTATGGGGTGCAGTATCCATCGGAAGAGATACTACACTTTGATCTTAGCCAAAAGGCCAAGTAGAAGAGTAGAAGAGTAAGAATAGACATTTAAAAATATTGACAGCAAAATTAACAAAAATAGAAAATTAACTTTTACTTTAGGAAATTTCAGAACGTTCATAAATTAGCGCAAACACTAACTTGAACCAGAATATAGGTTCAAGTAAATTTATGAACATAGTAGATTAAATGTTGTAAGACGTTTATAGGTCTCTTTCTTGACAATATGAACCGTGTATTTAGCAGAACAAATTAGGAGTTCGGTTTCTATTTTATGAATATTCTGAAATTCCCCCAAGTGCTACGTTTATTAAAAGTTACTTTTCTATATTTCTTGTTCATTTTACTGTCAGAATTTTTGAATGCGTATTATTAATCTTCAATCAATTTTGTTTGTAAGTCAAAATCAGAAAAATAAACGAGTTCTAACGATTCAAAGAGCAGACACATCTTTTTAGGGCACAGTGTATACATATACACATATCTATAAATAATTAATTTTGTTTGTCTGTTTTACAACTTATCAACCATGTTTTGTTATTAAATGCCAAAACAGAGTATCTCTTTTAAACTATTATTATTTATTTGTCGAAATTTCGACGCACGAAATCGATTATAACCGATTTCATTGTATGCCGCTTTGACAGCCTATACACTCCATTGAAGTGGTTGTATCGCAAAACTTGATTTGTCTCCACTTATGTGCATACTCCAAAAAAGCGTTGTCACATGTGAGAGAAAAAAGGCCCCACACTAATCACAGGCATGAGCCAGTCTTTTAGTTTGCAAGATCGCCATGCCAGTCTGATGCTTTTACTTGTAGACACAACTCTTGTGTGGACGCCATCTTGATTTTTCTTCAAGGACATCTTTTTTTAACGATTTATTTACGTAGCTGGAGACTGGTAGCCGCTAAACTTGTCCAAAACATGTTATTCTCTTTTATTTTTAAACATTTTAGTTTATCTGTCTCGCTCTAATTTGAAATAGCTGTGACGCGTCAAGTAGCGTTTAAGTTGGTCTGTTTTAAATATCAGTCCACAGGCGTACAGTTCTTGAAAATAAGCTACTGAAATAAGAAGATTATCAGGTATCAAAAGAGCGGATCGATGAAGACCACCAGACTAACTAGTCAAACGAGCTGGAACAAAGGAAGCAGGGAATAGATAATACAGCTCTGAAAAAAACGCATGCTATCATAGTATTTATAAAAAGGACTATAACTAGCCACATCACGTCTGTGAGAGAGAAGGATGAAAAAGAGAAGAAATGGTCAGACCAATGAAATTACAGATACCTAAAATAGGGGCAGAGATTCACAAGCCAAAATATGACAACAGTACTCAATACAATGTTTGATAGTAGATCTCTACATAATTATTTCGGCTAAAGATACTTCCTTGCAAAATCTGAACTGCGATAGCGAAATACTGATGTTTTTTTTCTTTCTTGTAAAAATATATTTTACTAAATATAGGATGGTGATTTCTGTCTACTGTGTGTAGCTGTTTTCTGGCACGTACGTCCTCTTAGAATCACACGATTGCTATATCGTCATATGACCACTGTAGTGCTTTCCGGAATCCGATGGGAGTGGTAAAAAACAAACAGACACACACGTATAAGTACATTAACACGCCCACAGATAGGTATATATATATATATATATATATATATATATATATATATATATATATATATGTAACAACATAACTTTTTGGGACACAAAAGAGATCATTAGAAACAATTTAAAAGAAAAAAGTTATAATCAACAGGAAATACTGTTATGTTTTACAATGTGTTATTTAATAATAATGATAACATATATATATATATATATATATATATATATATATACATATATATATATATATATACATATATATATATATATATATATATATATATATACATATATATATATATATTCATATGTATATATATATATATATATATAAGAGTAACTCTGGGTGTGTATGCGTCCGTCTGATCTTTATGTCTTATGTTCATCCAAATCGCTGGACAGAATTGCTTGAAAATTGGCATGTGGACTACTGACCTTTCAGTGAAGGTCATAGGTAATATAGGAAATATATCACTTCAACGTTGGCGGTCCCCGGGCGAACCCCCTCCACACTGAATATTATTTTAAAGTTTAATGTTAATAACTCTTTGTCGAGACGCCTACTTATATATTCAAATTCAGACCATCTTTTCTGATCTCCTCAAACGTCCTGTTCTTTGACAACGGACAATCTCTGTAAACAATTATCGTCGAGTGGAGTTCGGGCTTTAATAAGCGGTGACCCATGAAAGCTCGATGATCTAACACGAATTCATGTGTCAAAGTTATTATAGCCATATTGATTAGACTTTAAACTCATATGTTTTTACTTTTTATAACCAAGTATTTCAAGGTGGACGCCCTAATAAAGTTGCTCCATTAGATCTACTGCGACCATCTGTGAAATGTATGAACCCTACAACTTGTGTTCCATTAATAGTAATATCAAAAATATACTCCCTGCGGTTGCACATGTTTGCTAGTATATATTACGAACGGACATATACTACACTGCTACCAACGGACGATGTAATACCTAAGAGGATAGTTTAATGACACCAGAACACATACTACACAACACCCACAGAATTGTACATTGAAAACTAGTACATTCGTCAGAAATGGTATAGTTAATTAAATCGAACATTAAAAGATAATAATAGTATAATTTTAGCTACAGGCAGACAGATACTGAATCTCCATTAGTAATAGAATTAATAGTAGAGTTTCGGCTTCAAACAGACATGTAGCATATCTCTATTATTTTATGGCATAGTTTGGACTTCAGATAAGCAGATACAACATCTCCATTACAAATAGAAGTTATAGTATAGTTTCGGCTTCAGACAGACATGTAGCATATCTCTATTATTGTATGGAATAGTTTGAACTTCAGATAAGCAGATACTACATCTCCATTACAAATAGAAGTTATAGTATAGTTTCGGCTTCAAACAGACAAATACCAAATGTACATTATTAATAGATATAATAGTCTAGTTTTTCCTTCAGACAAGAAGATACACAATCTACATTATGAATAGAAGTTATAATATAGTTTCAGCTTCAAACAGATAGATACTAAATTTCTATTATTCATAGAAGTTATAGTATAGTTTCAGCTTAAGACAGACACATATAAAATCTCTATTTATAATAAAATTAATAGTATAGTTTCAGCTTCAGACAAACATATACCAACTCATTATTCATAGAAGTTATGGTATAGTTTCGGCTTTTTACAGATAAATATAAACTCTCTATTATTGATAGAATTAATAGTATAGTTTCGGCTTCAGACAACATATACCAACTTAATATTGATAGAAGTTATGGTATAGTTTCGGCTTTATACAGATAAATATAAACTCTCTATTATTGATAAAATTATTAGTATAGTTTCGGCTTCAGACAACATATACCAACTTAATATTGATAGAAGTTATGGTATAGTTTCGGCTTTATACAGATAAATATAAACTCTCTATTATTGATAGAATTAATAGTATAGTTTCGGCTTCAGACAAACATATACCAACTCATTATTCATAGAAGTTATGGTATAGTTTCGGCTTTTTACAGATAAATATAAACTCTCTATTATTGATAGAATTAATAGTATAGTTTCGGCTTCAGACAACATATACCAACTTAATATTCATAGAAGTTATGGTATAGTTTCGGCTTTATACAGATAAATATAAACTCTCTATTATTGATAGAATTAATAGTATAGTTTCGGCTTCAGACAACATATACCAACTTAATATTCATAGAAGTTATGGTATAGTTTCGGCTTTATACAGATAAATATAAACTCTCTATTATTGATAGAATTAATAGTATAGTTTCGGCTTCAGACAACATATACCAACTTAATATTCATAGAAGTTATGGTATAGTTTCGGCTTTATACAGATAAATATAAACTCTCTATTATTGATAGAATTAATAGTATAGTTTCGGCTTCAGACAACATATACCAACTCATTATTGATAGAAGTTATGGTATAGTTTCGGCTTTATACAGATAAATATAAACTCTCTATTATTGATAGAATTAATAGTATAGTTTCGGCTTCAGACAACATATACCAACTTAATATTGATAGAAGTTATGGTATAGTTTCGGCTTTATACAGATAAATATAAACTCTCTATTATTGATAGAATTAATAGTATAGTTTCGGCTTCAGACAACATATACCAACTTAATATTGATAGAAGTAATGGTATAGTTTCGGCTTTATACAGATAAATATAAACTCTCTATTATTGATAGAATTAATAGTATAGTTTCGCTTCAGACAACATATACCAACTCATTATTCATAGAAGTTATGGTATAGTTTCGGCTTTATACAGATAAATATAAACTCTCTATTATTGATAGAATTAATAGTATAGTTTCGGCTTCAGACAACATATACCAACTTAATATTGATAGAAGTTATGGTATAGTTTCGGCTTTATACAGATAAATATAAACTCTCTATTATTGATAGAATTAATAGTATAGTTTCGCTTCAGACAACATATACCAACTCATTATTCATAGAAGTTATGGTATAGTTTCGGCTTTATACAGATAAATATAAACTCTCTATTATTGATAGAATTAATAGTATAGTTTCGGCTTCAGACAACATATACCAACTTAATATTCATAGAAGTTATGGTATAGTTTCGGCTTTATACAGATAAATATAAACTCTCTATTATTGATAGAATTAATAGTATAGTTTCGGCTTCAGACAACATATACCAACTTAATATTGATAGAAGTTATGGTATAGTTTCGGCTTTATACAGATAAATATAAACTCTCTATTATTGATAGAATTAATAGTATAGTTTCGGCTTCAGACAACATATACCAACTTAATATTCATAGAAGTTATGGTATAGTTTCGGCTTTATACAGATAAATATAAACTCTCTATTATTGATAGAATTAATAGTATAGTTTCGCTTCAGACAACATATACCAACTCATTATTCATAGAAGTTATGGTATAGTTTCGGCTTTATACAGATAAATATAAACTCTCTATTATTGATAGAATTAATAGTATAGTTTCGGCTTCAGACAACATATACCAACTTAATATTCATATAAGTTATGGTATAGTTTCGGCTTTATACAGATAAATATAAACTCTCTATTATTGATAGAATTAATAGTATAGTTTCGGCTTCAGACAACATATACCAACTTAATATTGATAGAAGTTATGGTATAGTTTCGGCTTTATACAGATAAATATAAACTCTCTATTATTGATAGAATTAATAGTATAGTTTCGCTTCAGACAACATATACCAACTCATTATTCATAGAAGTTATGGTATAGTTTCGGCTTTATACAGATAAATATAAACTCTCTATTATTGATAAAATTAATAGTATAGTTTCAGCTTCAGACAACATATACCAACTCATTATTCATAGAAGTTATGGTATAGTTTCGGCTTTATACAGATAAATATAAACTCTCTATTATTGATAGAATTAATAGTATAGTTTCGGCTTCAGACAACATATACCAACTTAATATTGATAGAAGTTATGGTATAGTTTCGGCTTTATACAGATAAATATAAACTCTCTATTATTGAAAGAATTAATAGTATAGTTTCGCTTCAGACAACATATACCAACTCATTATTCATAGAAGTTATGGTATAGTTTCGGCTTTATACAGATAAATATAAACTCTCTATTATTGATAAAATTAATAGTATAGTTTCGGCTTCAGACAAACATATACCAACTATCAATTATTGATAGATTGCGTTGTAGTGATTGTTTTATCATATCATTCCGGCTGGTTCTATGAAATTCTTGGCCATTTTTTTTATCGCATCCGATAAACTTCCTGGCAGTTTTTAGCGGAAATCTCATGCTCACAAACTATTTTCAGCTTCTATATATGGATTTCCCCGTCGTTTCCTGTGTCCTCGTACTAAGAGCTTGAGTCTATATGTGTGGGTGTTTGTGTAGGGGAGGGGGGATAACAAGTACCAGGATTCATAAGTTCCGTCCATTTTATATACGCGCTGAGCAATGAAAAGACTTTTACGAACTGAAGCGTGACGGACAACCAACAGAGTGGCAGTACACCTTGGGCGCATCTACTTTACAACAGGAGCGTGACAATAACAAAATATAATTTAAAACTTAGGGGTAACAGACCGATGCGTAAACCCGTTTAAAATAAAATGGATCCAGTACAGATATAACGATCCATACATACTATTTGGAACTTAAATGTGAAAGAATGACGGATGGAAATAACAACTCATAGAGAGCCTTTGACGCATCAACAAATGCTACTTCACGCTTACGTGTGACAGCCTGACGGATAGACTGCATTCGTTGACGCATCTAAGAATGCTATATCAAACTTAAGTGTGACAGACAGACGAAAAAATATTGCAAATTTCTAGATGACAGACCAAAAGAAATACATTTCCAAGCTTAAACGTGACACACCAAAGAACATGCATTTTAAACTTAAGTGTGACAGATCAACGAAATTACAAAACGAAACAGAACTTCCATGAACAGAGTTTCTTTCCATCTGTACAAACACAATCCCACGGAACTGCTTCCCTGCTGACTATTACACGGGCGTCATCAAGTTCAACGCCAACAAATACTTATCAAGCTGCCCTATTAGCATAAGTTATCAAATTCTGCCATTCTACAAATCGTTTCGAATCATCTCATAGTATTGTTCATCATAAAACGGAAATGGTGTAAGGGCATGATGCCCGAGTTTTCCCACTTTCTCCCAAGAATGTCGTCTAGAATATGTGGTGTACCTTGAAATTCAGGCCCCTATGTATTTTGTATTTTAAACATACAAAAAGGTAGGTCAACACATAAGAAAATCTGAGAAGTGATTTTTTTCATTGAAATACATTTATTTACAGAAATAATTAAGAGTGATCATATATATTTAATAAATAGAAAATAAATAAGATAAAATAAACGTCATGGTATGTTTTCTATTTTACAAATACTCAAAGGACTGTATTTTAACATAAATATTTATTAAAGCAAATGTGAATTTGTCGAAAAATATGAACTTGTTTATTAGAAATTTAGTATTTTTATTTTACAATAGTAATTTTAAGTAAATGATATTAAAATTATTTTTACCTACATACTCTAGCGTTTCAAGCATTCGCTCTTATCAGTGTAGGGAAATGATAATTTCACACAGTCGCACGGCTCGAGCCCCTGCCACAGAATCAACCTAGACTCCGCCAGTAAGCGTCATAACTATTAGGCCAATAGAAATTACCACGTCAAGAAGAGAATTTAAGTTCTATTTATGCAAAGGACTGACTAGAGATTCTACTAACGTTGTCGGAATATGCCTTATAACTACGTGTCAGTCTATTTTTTACTTCTCCGAACAGATGTCAACTTCAATCTTATTAGAAGATGCTATAACAATATTAATTTTAAGTAAATAATATTAAATTATTTTTTTTACCTACGTACGCTTGCGCTTCAAGCTTTCGCTACACATCTTGGTTAAATGGTAATATGTCAACGCAATATAGTGGATCATCACGATGAATTCGATGAAAATCAAGAGTATGAACAAAATGGTTATATTTAGATGCAATATAGCGGATCATCACTGGCGCGGACTGGCGGGAACGTAATATAGCGAGGCCTGATTTTTGACGTACACATTTCTAGGAGGACGTGGCAAAATTTGGGCGTTATACCATTACATCGCTGAAATCATATTGCCTATTATACTCGAGTAGTTTTGGCCTTGGTAAGTGGTTAGTAGTAAACAAATATTAACCTTATAGACGTGTGACTGACGGACGAATCGCATTGGATAAGTTAACAATGATATTTAAAGCTTAAATGTGACAGATAGACGGATGCTTAGTATCTCTGACAGAGATTTGTTGACGAACATAAAATGTTATTTCAAACTTAAGTGTTACAGACCAAAGAAAAAACATTTCAACCTTTAGGATGACAGACTAAAGGAAATACGGTTTCAAACTTAAACGTAAGAAACCAAAGAAAATGCTTTATTAAACTTAAGTGTGCCATTACAAAAACAACCGGAATTTCCATGACCAGAGTTTCTTTCCAAGAACTTCCCAAGTGTAAAACACAATACCATGGAACTACTTCTCTGATGACTATTACATGGCCCTCTTAAAATCCAACGCCAACAAATATTTGTTGGCTCATACTCTTAAGTAATCAAATTCTGTCTATTCCACACATAATTTTAAATCCTCTCATCGTATTGTTGATCATTCAACTTGCAAATTATATTAACCCTTATCATCAAGTTACTTTAGGCCTTGGAATATGATGCCTCATTAGTATGCAAAAATGACTAGCCTTACCAATCAAAGAAATAGTATTTGAAACTCAAGCGTGACAGACCAATATGATTGTTATTTGACCGTTACTGTGACAGACTAAACTACGGTAACAAAAACAAAATCTATAAGACGCTTGCATTTTTATTCGTAGCTGCTTCTCTGCAGATTACGCCATCGTCACGTTCAGATCTGATGTCAACAAATTCATGTCATAAACTGTCCCCACAATTAACGACACTTACTTCATTTCATGAATCAGGGGGGGGGGTAGTAAGTTGACCTTTGATTCACATCCGGCAGCCTCGTTACTCTCGCTTCCTTTACGTTGTCCTTTAGTTCTAACATTGCATGAACAACGTGTTGATAAAGGGGGGATAATTGCTGTTTCTGTGTCGGAATCTATCCATCAAACACTTATCGTTGGCTAGTTTTTGACCATGAAGTAGTATTTTTTATCTCCTTACATCAAGTGGATTAATGCCTTGTCTGGACCGATTTCCATTAAACAAATTATTCTAAACCCCTTTTTATTTTATTTCAGTTTGCCGCAAACAAAGCATATTGCAACTGTAGCGTAAGAAGGCCCTGTGAAAGGAGTCATATTTATAATGGGCAACCTGTGTGGGTAATTTGGCGGGAAGATATTTGTTCACATTACATTTAAATTTTCGATTTTTTTTACAGTCAGAGAAAAAGGATGGAATTCCAAAGACAAGCGGTCCGAAGTGTAGAACACCTAAGACCACTACATTAAAGGGGTGAGAATCTGGAGTATTTACTTTTAGGAGGTACACGTGAATGAAGTTCATCAGAGCATATTCCGTGGAAGTACTCGTAAAACAAGCACAGAGATGCAACACTGCAGCGATACGACAGGGACTAGGTTCTATATATTTCAACTAGCCATCATTTCATATCATTAACCCTTATCCTCAAGTGGCCTTTGACCTTAATAATTAATAATCATTCAGTAAAAAGAAATAATCCAGCCATGGTTTGGCTTATTGTCGGCCGCCTCTGCTGCTTTTACGGGTAATACCGACAGTTCGATCTAGACTATTTTTGTAGATAATTTGTTACCGCATATGAACAACCTTTGTTGTGTTCGGGATAAGCCACAACGTACATTAAGTTCGACCTTGTGTTACATCCCGCCTCTGTATGTAGGCAGGTAAATGATAAATAAAACACCTACACCCAAGCTTAGCTCTGATAGTGTTATTTTTAGCTGATGCGTGACAGATTGACCGACCTACAGACTAAGCCTCACACAGATGTTATGTGGCGCATTCGAAAAGTTAGAAAAACCCATGACTCATATATAGGCCAGGAAACGTTACATTGAATCAAACTCATGTATAAAAAGTGGAGCAAAAATATCTGACGCATTTTTAGGCTTTAATAAAAGAAAAATTAGAACAGACTAGTAGAGTTACCCGGCGTTGAGTGTGAGATGGCATCATATGATGCACCGCCACATTAAGTCGGGCTTACTTTAACAGCAACTTTGATGTTTTCAGCTAGATATCGATTAACTGAATTATTCACCCGTCTGTGATTCCACGAGAAACCTCTGAAATAAAAAGGCAGGGTCAATTCTACGATCTGCAGAAAGTTTTACGTTTTTTTCTCGACACCTCTTTCGATACTTGGACGGTTGACACCTGCAGCACCCTTTTATCGAAGCATCACGGTCCTCTTCCAGCATAAAGGACAGCTTTCTCTGCTGGCGGCTGAACTAATGTTTGACCCTGAAAATATACGAAAATATATGTGCATTAGTCTATGGTTATTATTGTTCATGGGTATCGTTATGCGAGCGAATCAACATAGATATACCGTAAAGAAAGCAGTTATCACACGTGGTAGTTCGTTTTAACAACTAAGTCATTAAGCCAATGCCCCAGTGTTGCAACTCTTTTTTTACCAGCATGGTGGTCCTCAGGTTTACACAGGCAGAGTCGTTCTCAAAATGCACTGATAAGAAAGCTTAATTTTCCTCAGTACGAATAGGCTCCACCGACTAGGATACTAGGTGTTTTTGGCTTGTAAATAATGGTGCGTTTTTTTTATGGCACGCCAAATATGCAAAAACCAAGAGAATCTGTATTTTTGGGTTGAGAAAATGAATTGTTTGTGAGGGCAGTTTTGGACGAAGTAACATTTGGGCGCTTTGGGTTTTCAGTTGTTTTCTCAGGAATCCTATACCCTATAGAGCAATTTACTTTATATGCGGAGGTATAGGGTCCATTTAATTGAAGAAAGTACTAATTCACCACTGGTACCCATATAAAAATAATTACTGGTATGCCTGTTTGTGAACCTGCGTGAGTGCAATGAGGGGTTTAGTAGTACGGGTACTAATGTGTGTGCAATGAAGGGTTTAGGGGTATTGTACCCCTAGATATTGTATAAGGGGTGATTTGGTATCACTGGTAACTCTTTCATGTTAAAGATTAACCCTGGAAACCTGGGTAAAAATCCACGGTTTATTGATTCATCATGAAAACTGATCGATTTAGTGGTTCACACGAAAAGAGAAGAAAAAAGTCATGTTCGAAATTTGACACTTTCCCATACTACGATTTTGTCCAATGTTTAATATCTTGTAGACTAGACCCAAGCTAACATAAAACCACTAAAAGACTATTTTGCCATATTTTTAGAAAGGGTTCTCTGGCAGAATATTCCCGTTTTACCACACTATTATATCCCGGGTAACACCGTATATAATGGCCGCATATATAATTTTTTAACGGAATTTTTTCTCTTCAGAAATTCTTATCTTGTAAAAATCATGATAAATGTGTACTTTTTTTCTGCTGCCGGAAACTTTCCGTTCGATGATTATAACATCGGCAGACATTTTGATCGCACATTGTGTCTGCTTGTTTAATTAGTCGACATGATTATTTAGTCGGTAAGTTTTAATTCTCACGGATTAAGTCTGTCTGGAGAAAACAGTTCAATTTTCTTATCAGTATTTCATAACAAGACACACTTAGATTGACTGAAATTGAAAAACAATAACAAATGAATCCTAGTGAATGCTAATAGCGTTACAAACAGACAATAGACACTCGTAAACAGTGTCGTTTTTTGCTTTAAATAAATAAGGAATGTTTTAAAATTTCTTTAGATAAGGATTGATAATTCGTATTATTTGCCGTATTTTGATTATTATTCTCATCTCGAGGGCTATTATTAAAACGTTACTAGCGATGTAACCTCTGATTTTCTTAACGTGTATTTTTTTATAAACTTGGGGACCTGTATGTCGATATCGGTTGTCTATACCGGATTTCGGACTGAACCCTTTTTTTAAAACCACATGAGTAGATTTTAAACCACGTCAGCCATATATGCTAGTAAATATAATGTATCGAATTTAAACACATTTCATAGTATATCTTTTGATTATCCTATTATATATATATATATATATATATATATATATATATATATATATATATATATATATATATATATATATATATATATATATATATATATACGGTTAATACAACAAAATATATAAGAGGCAACTAATATTTTTAATTAGTGAACATCCGGATAAAAATGAAGCTCAATATACTGGATAGAGCATTAATAGCACTAGATAGAGTGAAAGAATAAAATAAGGTGCGAATCAAATTGTATTACAATTCAAAGTTCAAGCAAAGTACTTTAAAATCCTTAACTCATGAGTTTTCAAAGAAAATTATTTCCTCAGAGGACTATTACCGCAATAACATTACTGAAGGTTAACAAATTAAACTTCTCTGAGTAGAAGATTTTCTTTGAAAACTCATGAGTTAAGGACTTAAAAGTACTTTGCTTGAACTTTGAATTGTAATAACATTTGATTCGCACCGTATTTCATTCTTTCACTCTATCTAGTGCTATATATATATATATATATATATATATATATATATATATATATTATAAGGAAGAGTTTGAATTACCTACTAGACCGCAAGAGTAATTGAATTACCTACTAGACACCATCCTCGAGGTGTCTTCGATCTCTGTACAGAGATTTGTCAGGAAACCTGGCCTGAGCATACTTTACCCTCCAAGTAAACCCTGCCCAAATATTCAAAATAACATAGTATTCGAAGCCCAGAAAGGATTCCCTCGACACCACTATACACTGACTCATACTAGGAACTGTGCACATTCTCTTAGTAATGTTACCTCAAGTAACAACACTTAGCAGACTATTTTAATTCTTATTTTGGAATCCAGTACAACCAAGAGATCACCAGACATATATAAAAAAGTTTACTGGTCAATTGCGGAGCGGAAAATTATTATTTTTTAACTTCTTTACTATCTCAATATTTGACAGGTAAAGAAAACATTTAATAGAATATTCGAATATCTCCGTATCTTCTATAGAGATCAAGTGTTAAGTCGAGGAAAGGACCCTTTGGTTTCTGAGAACTTAGACTTGAATAAAATGAAGCAAAAATATATATAAAAAGTAATTACACAAGTTTAAATGTATTAATAAAATAAACTTAAAAGGAATATTTTTCAAAAGTGCCCAATACGAGGTAGAGCTTGATAAATATATATTGTACTTGAAATTTGCATCGGTTTATGTAAATGTAATTACGTTTCAGCACCCTAGTGTCTCGTCAGAACTGAACAATGATAATGAGAATAACTTCGTAAAATGGACACAAAGGAAACAGAACCGGAAATCCGTAATAACAAAGCTCCCTATAAACACAATAACTAAAAGTGTGGTTCATTTTTGTAAATATTTATATATATATATATATATATATATATATATATATATATATATGTTTGTGTGTATGTGTGCGTGTGTGTATGTGTGTGTGTGTTTTTATGAGTATATGTATTTATTTTTCTTTCATTTTACTACAGTCAAAGTTATCAAAAATCAATGGCCGCCTACCTGGAGCTAACACTTGATCTTTATAGGACATGCATAGACATTTGAATATTCCATTGGGGTTCTCCTTTACCTATAAAACGTTCAGTTTGTAAAGAAGTTAAGAGCATTAAATTTCCTCTCTCCAATTGACCAGTTAAATATGTTTTAGCTTATCTAACATGTGGTCTTTTTGTGTTACCGGATTACAGGACCAGAACTCATCATGTCTGGTGGAGTATCCAGCCAAGCGTTGTTACTTGAGTTAACACACTCATGTGAAGGTACACCATTCTTCCTGTTTATAGCCGTGTCAAGCGGATCTTATTTGGGCTTCGACTCCTATGTTATTTTGAATATTTGGTCAGATTTTACTTGTAAAAGTAAGTATCCTTACGTATAGTTGTCTTGACAACCCCTTTTACAGAGAGACTGAACACACGGGAGGCTCGTATCTAGTAGGTAATTCAAACTCCCCAGTAGGTAATTCAAACTGTATAGGTATATGGCCCTGTGTTTGTTATACTTATATATATATATATATATATATATATGTGTGTGCGTATATGTGTGTGTGTGTGTGCGTGTGCTTATTTCTGCGCGAAACAATGGTCAAGAGTTACCTTGACATTTTTGTTTTGAAATTCGGCAATTTTAAAATATGAATAAAGATTTAGTCATTGGAATTTAAAGTGGAATCATATATATATATATATATTTATATATATATATATATATATATATATATATATATATATATATGTATATATATATATATATATATATATGACGAAAGAGAGAAAAAAGAGTTGGAGAGATAGGCAGATATAGAAAACTAGGAGGAGTCTTTTTACTCCAACTTTTAATCTTTACAGGATGTGTTGTTTTCTCTTAGGTCACAGTGACATTTGAGTTGTGCGTTCGGCAAATTGCTTTCCCGTTAGAAGGAAGTTTCATCATGTTTATTATTAGTAATGCTATAAAAATGAAACTTTACTGCATTGCCATCAACAAATCATGGCGTAATGTACGTTGCTATAAATAAATATTACGCCGAAATAAAATCATATCTGCTTTTGTATAATTTAAAGTTGCGGCTGAATTTACAACGAAATGCTTATGCAACGACGTTACTCTTATACCATGATTGAATGCATAAGTGTTATATTATTTTTATACCATGATTGAATGCATAAGTTTTATATTATGATTATACCATGATTGAATGCAAGTGTTATATTATGATTATACCATGATTGAATGCATAAGTGTTATATTATGGTTATACCATGATTGAATGCATACTTGTTATATTATGGTTATACCACGATTGAATGCATAAGTGTTATATTATTTTTATACCATGATTGAATGCATACTTGTTATATTATGGTTATACCACGATTGAATGCATAAGTGTTATATTATGGTTATACCATGATTGAATGCATACTTGTTATATTATGGTTACACTATTCTACACCCTTCGTTCAAAATGGCAGAAAAAATATGCTTTACCAGTGTTCGCAATCAGGGTTACACATTTTTGAGAGCCAACCATGTAATCCTTTCCTTCCTTTTCTGGAAGAGTTTTTTATTTGGCTAACCAGCGTCCAGATGATTGAACGTTCGTTCTTGGGTCTCTTCCAGGCTTGGTTTTTCTGATCACTGACATATAACACTGTTCAATATATATTTTGCTGTCAGACGCTGATAAGTGACTTTTGCTCATTTGAATACGCTGAATCCAAAAAATACAGTTCAGTTTTACTCATCAGGTCTGATTTTTAGTGTACCGGACGTTGTATTAATTTATTTGTTAATGTACTTCCATGAACTTTAGATTTAATAAATTGCTATCGCTTCAAATTAAAAAGATAACATTCCCCCATTTCTTTTATCTATTGGAATCGTCCGATGCCCCCCAACAGTAAACATAACTCATTATTTATGAAAGGCCATGTTTATTCAGAAGCAATTGTGTTTAAAGACATTCGAGAATAAATGGTTAATGAGATTGTCAGTTGGATGCTGAACAATACTATGAGAGGATTGAAAACGAGTAATGGAGTGGGTAACATTTGATTACTTAAGAGGACGGCTCGACAAGTATTTGTTGACATTAGATTTAAAGACGACGATGTTGCTGTCTGCAGGGAAGCAGTTTACAGTGTGGACAGAAATCCTGTTAATTTAAATTCGGTTTGGCTTCAGGTATACAAAGGAATAAAGGTTTAGCAGTGGTGGTAGGATGATGAATTCTTACTGTGAATATTTAACAAAAAACGCAATCATAGTGGTGTTTCTGCTCTCTTAAAACAATTGGAACACCGAATGTAAAACCCTACCCCTCTACCCCTTTAATCAACTGTCCCTTTAATCCCTCTTTCCATACTTTGCATACTATGTGAGGTGGCTATGATTTGTCATGACCAACAAGATTATTCCAAAATATGCAGAATAAAATGTTTTAAAAATCGTCAATTTTAATTTCTGTTTTTCACCAATAA
Organism: Sepiola atlantica; assembly: GCA_963556195.1. Classification (NCBI taxonomy): domain Eukaryota; kingdom Metazoa; phylum Mollusca; class Cephalopoda; order Sepiida; family Sepiolidae; genus Sepiola; species Sepiola atlantica. The sequence continues at coordinate 28,334,153 of OY744553.1, forward strand.
ATTAAGCGCAAATATAATGTTTTTTTCAAGCATTTCTGGTTTCCATATTCATGGATCAACTTGCTTCAAGAATAAGAATTGCTCTAGTCACCTGCAACTAACGAATTAAAGAGTTAAAATAAATTGATAGAATAAATAACTTTACCAATTGAGATCCCAAAGGAAATGTACATCAAGCTAAAAACCTATATTAATTAGATATATTTTTCTTACATACCAGAAGGGGAATCACATGAAAAATGTGTCTCAAGTTCTAAAGAGCTGTTCATGCTCAGACAATCCACTAATGAAAATCATGCAAAGTATACAATTTTACTTAATATAATTAATAAGGAGAGGTAGTTTGCTCGAAGCATTGTGTGTAAAACGTATGTAGAGGAGTATTAGAAGGCTATCACAATGCACGAAATGGAAAAAATGTTGGCGTTGAGAAGGAAGACAAAAACAAGTGACTTTGATTATATATAAAAAAAACCAAACTTTTTTAACAATTTTTTTATAGCAAATCTTACTTGATTAGGCAAGACTTAAACACTAATATAATTAATATAAAAGCTATCAATTCTATTGGACAAAAGTGAAAACTTGCTTAAAATCTGATTATACAGTCCTCATAAACGAATCGAGTATGGTACAGTAAGCCAATACATGAACATATCTCAATTTCAAAAGTAAGACACCTTGACCTGATGATCAAAACTGACTTCATCTCCTAATTCAGCGACTCATATTTCGCCAGAATCATTTATTGTTTTCCAGACAGCAGAGCAAAACAATTGTTCAATTTACATATATGTTGCTTTAAGTAATCCTGATATTCTATTAATTAAAATACACGTGAACGTCATTCAACACTAAAATAACTAACTTAAATGTAGTAATTTTGGAAGACTTATAAGTAGAACTTACTGAACCACATCATTGAGGGATTAACTTTCTAAAAAAATGGTTATTAAATAATAGGTACTTGTAAGGAATGGGAACCTAGAGAATCTCCGTTATCATGGAGTCAGTTCCGAGTATTAAGGGAGAATTCTTAGTCCGTCTCGGAAATTACCAATTTCCCCGCTTTATATGGCCAATTTAGTTATGTATTCGTTTATTCCATGTTGTCTGACTGTTAATGCAGTTAGTTTCGTGTTATGTTGATCTACACTATTCCCTCGCTGTATGGACCCTCCGGACTATGAATAGAGTCGTTATGACCGTGCGGGTACAGTGGATAAACAGATCGGAAACATCATATACATGATCAAGGGGCCAAAGTTCATCAATAAAAGACACTTGAGTCAAATAAGGAAACGGTATTCAAATGCCGTCGACAATTCAACAGAGCAAGATCTAATGAATGTCATATTTGACACGTGTTATGTTCTGATACCACAAACGGCTTCAGAACATAAGAGATCCAAAATAGAACGAAAGATTACGAACTTAATAACGATGAATTGTCAAAGAAAAAAAATCGACTCGTTGCGTTATAGGTTAAAATGATGGTGAATGCTGATCAACCCTATTTCGTCACTGTATAGACTCTTCCTGACTTCATAAATAGAGTCGTTATGACCAATCAGTAGAAGTAAAAAGAGAAGTGAGAAAGCCGCCTCTGTCAACCCATCACTTCTGTACTTTCTGTTAATACAATTCCTTATTAATTACCTTTAGATCGTGTGTGTGTGTGTGTTTTTTTACCGACCTTTTAAGGCCACAACATTAAATATCCTTGGTAGAAGGCGAGGTCATAGTGCTTTTCTCCTCACTACTTCCCGGATAATAGTATAGGAGACCTAACTCAGGGGTAGCTAATTGAGAGGCTTATTTATCGGCACTCGCTAAATGTCGGGGTATTCCCAAGTGCCATGTTGCGCATGGATGTGTGCCCCTTGAGTAAGTTCCGACGTAGATGACTGGGTTCATCACTAAAATGTTAATGGGTTGATTATTTATTTACTTCCTTCTTGTAAACGGATTCTAACTCCTTTTTTTGTTTTTATACAACTTAATAATCTTCTGTTATTTTAACTTGTTTTTTGTTTTTATGCAACTTAATAATCTTCCGTTATTTTAACTCCGTACATCAAGAGGTTCATGTTTTGTTTTGAGTTATTTAATTAAAAAAATAAACTCATAAAATTACATCAGTAATTTAATTTTTCATAAATAAATCATTATTATCATTATTATTATTATAATTTCTGATGACCAAAAGAAAATAAATCACCTACACTTTATTTAGAGTGGAGGCTTTCTCTCCAAATTCATTTCAGACAACGGCGTAAGTCTGACATGCTATTCAATGTAAGTCTGTCTAATACAGTCTTTAATTTTAATCGGATAGGACTAGACTATTGCGAGTTAAAAGAAAACCCGGACTATTTCTGATGATCTAAAGAAAGGAAACACACAAACCTTGACTTTGCTTTTTCTCTTTCTTCCTTTAATTTTCTTCCTTTGGGAGGTGGGGGATAGACATTAAAAATGAGGCCAGATGACATCAAAGGTATGGGGAATAGACATTAAAAATGAGGCCGGATGACATCAAAGGTAGCGGGGTAGAGATAAAAAAATGCGGAAGTTAGAACTGAAATATAAACGATAGAAAGAAAACATTCATTTCAAACTGGAAAGTTATAAAATATTTTTTTAAATAAAGAACGAAACGTAGAAATTGGTATAAAAAAAATAAAGCAAAACATAAAAAAACAACTAATTATCCGAATAGGGTTGCATGCCACCTTCGTTTATTCGTCAGGCAGACTTCGTGTGACGTGAAGAATATATATATATATATATATATATATATATATATATATATATATTGCTTTTCATTTTAGATGGTAGGATACACATTTATAAGGTAATGTAAATATTGAATACCTTAGTGGTATATATGTTGTAAATTCATCAGTATCACATTATTTTACAAAGAATACATTGTGATGTCATACTAGCCACTCTTTCTTCCACTCTCTTTCTCTTTCCATTTCTTTCCCTTATTTCCTTACATTTTGACCCTTTCTCCCACAATCTTAAATATCCATGTATAGATTAAATGGACACAGTTCACACGGAGGCAGAGATGACCAGAGGACGACGCATCTTGATGCCGCCTCCTCCTGAATTTTCATCAGCTCCCTATTAGCAGGGCAGCTCTGACACTACCATATTGCTACCACCCCTATCACTGTGTGGAAGTGTTGGACTTTAGAGGGTGCTGCTGCTGCTTCTGTCAAACAAATCAAGTAATATTTATAAAACTCTTGTGATGTCATATAAGACACTCTTACAGACCGTCTCTCTTTCTCTCCCCCCTCTCTTCTCTCCATCCTCTCTTTTCTCTCTCACCCCCTCTTGTGCTCTTTTCCAGCTCTCTCTTCATTTTTTAAAATTATTTACATCATTTCATTCCTCTCACTTATTTATATTATTCACCCTTCTTCTAACCATCTACAACATCCATTACATTTAATGTGAACAGTGACAAGCAAGCAAGTTAAAAACAATAGATTTAATAATATACGAATGTAGCGTCTGTTCATGAAAAATGTAATCATTGGATATCAATTGTACGAACAATATTTATAGGAAATATGTCATAGGCGTTTACGGTTGAGAGAATGTTAACATGTTTGTTTTTAATTTTAGCGAATACTGGAGTAAGAGTTAATGAAAAATAAATCGTAACGCGCAGAGTATAACGTAATGTTAATCGGTGATTCTTACGCATTGTTCTGTTTATGAAGTTTGTAACCGGTGTTTCCAATATTAGTTCCTTATTTAATATTTTCAGCGGTGTATATAAGGTGCTTGGCAAGAGTAAACTATTAGGGGGGAAATAAGTATTTTACTCTATGTTTGGATTACGTATTTGAGTGAGGCAATTATTCGACCCCTATCTAATAATAGTATTGAATGTTTGAGGATAATATTAAGTGAAAGTTTATAGAAACACGCTCGAGTAAAGTAGATGAGTGAAGTGTGAGTTTCGTAGAGTATGAGGCATTTTTTACTAGTGTAGTCAAAGTTACAAGGGGAAACCAGTCTACTTTACACACATATATATATATATATATATATATATATATATATATATATATATATATAATTATATATATATATATATATATATATATATATATATAGAGAGAGAGAGAGAGAGAGATTAGCGGAACCCCGTGGAAATTACACGGCCCTTTCTACACCAATCTGTATACTTTACTATCAATAATGTTATTCCTTTTGATCTAATAATAGTATTTCAGTGTCAATATTATAAAACAAAATTATGACTCTTTCTTCTTCCGTAAAATATTTCTTATTGTCAGCTAAATATGCTTTAAACAAATAATACAAAAATATATCTCTTGTTTACTTGTTTATTAAAAATTAAAGAAATGTAATTCTTTCACAAACAGTAAATATTCTCTGCCCCTTTACCGCAAAAATAATTGTCAGCTAAATACTCTACTAATCAATATAACGGATGCCACTTTTTGAAATGTATTTATTTAAAATTGGGTGTTTCTCCAGATAAAAACCCGAGCTAACGTTGCTCCCGTCGTTTGGGTAAGAGTTAAGGTCAGAGTCTAAGTCAGGGTCAGAGTCAGGGTTAGGGTTAGCGTTGGAGTTAAGATTAGGGTTAGGGTTGGGGGAAAAGTTAGCTCGGGTCCTAATCTGAAGAAGTACCAACAATTATACTGCTTTAGTCGATGGGAATACCAAATTCAATTTTTGAAGGATTCATTTTAACATGAGTAAATCGGAATCTTTTACCTTAGGGATATCAGACCAATCACCAATCACCATCAGACAATCTCTATATGTAAATGTGTGTGAACAATGATAACATACGTACGAACAAGAAAAGTCTTAGTGTATTATTGGTCTCCCGATTGATAAAATCGGGGGGACCTATGTTTTTAGGCATTTCCGTCCGTCCGTCCGTCCGTCCGGATTTTTCTCCGCAACCATCCATTGAATTTCTCTGAAATCTTGCATGAAGTTGTAACTTTGATCAGCTTAGAAAGTGACATTCTCCGATTTTTGAAAAAATATCTGGTTAGCCCCCCAGGGGTCAAAAGGCTCCAAAATAGCAAAAAAATGACATCCATTTAATTTCTCTGAAACTTGGCCAAAATGTGGAGGCAATTGTTCCTAATAGAAAAGAAGTATCGCTGACCTTGGAAAAAATCTGGTTCGCACCCCCAGGCGGTCAAAAGCCCTCTAAAATGGCAAAAAATGACCCTTTTCTTCCATAACGTTTGATTCATCAATTCAGTTATTCTGAAACTTGGCTAAAATGTAGAGACAATTGTTCTGGATATAAAATGAGAATGCTTGACCTCAGAAAAATTCTGGTTCGCGCCCCCAGGGGGGTCAAAGGGGGTCAAAAATGCCCCAAATTGCCCAAATTTATTGCATTTTACACTCGTCATATACAGAGGGGGTCACGCATTCTCGGCTTGTTTAATATACTAGCGAGACCTGTGTACTTTAGTTTGAGTCTCATGCTCGATAGCACAGCGATATCAGATGAAAATTTAAAAAAATACTTTTTTGCATTGCATCTTCTGTGATTGGGCGATCTTATCTAAAAAACGGTTTGGAAGGTAATAACGTACGTTTAAACATGAAATAGGTTAGCGTATTATCATATAATATAGCGCGATCCGTTGAAATTCCACAGTTTAATCCTTGTAGGAGTTAGACATTATTGTAACACCTTTGTTCAAACTTAAATATACTTATGTAAGTACTCTAGTCGATGTATTGCATCTTCGGCGATCACATTTTGTTAAAAAAGTTTGAGTGTGATAACGTACGTAAACAACTGAAATTTCCGTAACGTAATCTTTTATTTAAAAAGTTTAAAGCACAACTTTCTGCCTACATTAAATTTATGTTGAGTCATTAAAATGATAGACACGACGCAAGTGTGAGCAATTGTATGAGTTGACAGCTGGTGATAAAGCACCACGTGCACCTCGCAACATCAATAGGGTATTCGGCCAAGGAACCGTCAGAGAACGTAGCTGCAACGTGGGCATGCCACCTTTAAAAGTGAGTGGAGTCACAAACGTCTGTATTCGATTAACAACGAGGAACAAGAGGCGTTAATCAAAGCAGTTCCAAAGACAACACCTCGATAACTTGAGAAAAGTCGAAGACCATCTAACAGTTCTGAACGATCTCAAGTATCTAGACCACTGCCTGTAAGAGACAAGGAGAATAGAAAGTGATCCTTAAGTTTACTTTCGGAAGCCTCGTAACCCACGCTTCCTTTATTTTGTCCTTTAGTTCTAACATTCCATGAGAGATGTTTCTGAAAAAGGGGAAATAATTGCTGTTTTCTGAGTCGGAATCTATCTATCTAACACTTATTGTTGTCTAGATTTTCATCTTGACGTAGTTTTATTTTCTTTTTAGTTCCTTGCATCAAACGGCTTCATGTCGTGTCTGGAGTGATTTTCATAGAAATATTAAAAGAAAATGAAATACAATATGATGCTGTCAAAAAAGCTATTGTATTAAATGCTATTTAGAACTAATGCCTGATTTATTTTACTAGTATGTGCCCTTTTATCAAGGCCTAAAAGCCACTCGAAGATAAGGGTGAATTGGAAAGATTGGAAATGAATAGTCAAAATGATTTTATAAATTGACGGCTCGACAAAAATTTGTTTACATTGGACTTAAAAACGACCATGTCAGTTAGGAAGCAGTCCCGTGGTATTGTGTTCAAAGAACAAATAGTTCTTGGAAAAGAACGTTGCTCATAGAAGCTCCGTTTAGTTTTAGGTACACAGAACAAAAGAACATTATTTACAGTGGTTATAGCTAGACGAGGTTTAGTTGCGAATTTTTTACAGGGCGCACAGAGATTGAAGATCAGTCGCGCACCTAACATGAAAATAACGACAGAGCAAAGAAAGACTAACAACGTCTCTTCTAAAAGGAAAGAAGAACCTAATTAATTACATTGTTGAGGGATTAACTGTCTAAAAGTTAGACTGGTTGGTAGATAATCGGTAATTGTCAGGAATGGGTGCCAAGACGGCTTCAGTTCTTATGGAGTTAGTTCCATGTATTGACGGACAATCTCGAGTCAGTCCCGGAAATCCGCAAATTTCTCCGCTGTCTATGGACATTTTATTTATGTATTCTTTTATTCCATGTTTTATTTTAACCGTTATATGTGTTGCGTAACCTCCCCTCCAGGGAAAGTCTGATGTTTCATATGTCACGATCGAATAAAATTTAGTTTTTTTTAAATATTTAATGCAAATCAGCCAATCATGAACAGTACAATTAAATCTAACCATTTGTATTAAACGTTCAACGACAGCGATCCTCCGAGACTGAAAACATTTAATCCCCGATCGCTTCCACGAGTCATTCTAGCTCTTTAATTAAAGTTGGTACACCACAAAAAAAGTAGAATATCCAGAAGTTTGAGACGGACTATTAATTATTCTATTGACCGTTGTATTTTTCTCTGTAAGCGGCAGGGAGGGTGGGTACATCACGGAGCCACATATTTCTGTGACCTGGTCGCTTCGTTTATAATCGATTTTTAAGTTATTTCGTCTCGTGTCTCGTCGCAAAGAACTTCAAAACCGAAACTGGCTACTTTTTTCACTCACTCTCTTTTTGGGGCCATGTGACGTCACATTCGTTTCTAGTCTACAGTAGGTCGAGTTGACCCCAGACTGCATGAGCTGGCCTTGGCTGAACTGAATTTCTTGTTTACGCGCCAACGTTCCCTTACGAAACTAAATCACCGAATATGTGCTAACATGTGTACCTTTACACAAGTGGTGTAGTTTTACCGTTGACGATTGTGGGGTTGGCATTCCGTGTTAGGGTACTACGGGGTTACCGTGTAGTGGAAAAGGCAATATCAAAATAATACCAAAGTCTATCCATATATGAATATATGAATTTTATGTATGTTAAAACAACTAAAAATAAAGTATTCATAAGAGTTCAAAGTGTCTAAACGAAAAAGTGTTGTTTCGTCCGCATGAGTGTGGACTTGAACGTGAGTGAGTTCGTAAGACTGTATGTATAAGCTGCCGCGATGTTAAGTAGTACATAATTGTATCTGGTGTTGTCTGCCATGAACCTATGGCTTAGCACCCGAAGCTTGATTTACTTTGTCCGTAAGCAGTGTAGTAGTTGATATCACCATGTTGTGACCGACAAAGGTTCGTGTGGCAGGTTGAGTCTCTTACTGATGTGCTTTGCATCTCACTTATGTAATCGATACTTAAAAAAGTGCTTAGCTCCCAAAGCGACTCTTTTTAATTGGTTGAAGTCTGATTTCGATAACTATTCGAGATTGAGTATTTTAACAGAACACACAATAACTATCGAATATTTTACAGAGATCGTTTTTTCTGCTGTTGTTGTTGTTCCTAGTACTGCTGGAACATGGTTCTACAATAAGTGAATCCCTTTCACAAATACCCTTAGAAAAATTCTAAATTCATGCATCCTCTATTCAGCGGTCGGATAAATAATAGAGTATACTCTTAAGCAGTTTATACTTTTTATTACCGCTAGATATAAGCAGTGTGAGTTCAGGAGAAAATGTACGTGTGAGTCTGTCACCCTTGCTTCACTATAAATCGCTTATCAGAGAAAGAAATTATCTTCAATATATATATATATATATATATATATATATATATATATATATATATATATATATATATATATATGTATATATAATGAAGAAGAATGGAAAGGAATTAGAGAAGCAAAAGTCAAATCATAATTCAATTCAATTGCTCAGAGCAAGGTATATTCCGCAAAAAAGGCAATTTATTCAAGTTAAATTTTCCTTAAGCCAGGCTTTTCAAAGATCAAAATCTTATCATCAGAGGAAGTCGCTGGGATAGATAAGTTGGCAAAGGCCAAGATTTAAAATTTGAAAAAATAAAATAAAAGTTGTAGGGGGAAGAAACACAGGGCAAAATCCTGCCCGAATGCAAGCAAATGTCCGATTGCTAAAAAGTCCGGTGTCGAAAAGTCACGCGGAGAGAATGAGATGTAGATAGGTAGGTCGTTAAAAGGCCCGAAAGGTTGTGAGAGAGGAATCAAAGTTAAATTCCAAGAATCCACAACTTCAGGTGCGGCGAAAATAGAAAATCCAAAGGGTAAAATGTCCAATAAGTGCAGGCAGGCAAGCTCAGAAAAGAGTGAGGTGGAAAATATTCGCCATTAACAATACTTCCTGGGCAAAGATGTCAAAGAAAATGCTTTAAAATGGGAAAAAATGTAGCGAAAATATTTTAAAGTTAGCTCGAAGCGAAAGCCGGCTTTTCCTAAAAGTTCGCTTTTAGTACACCACTTTATATATATATATATATATATATATATATATATATATATATATATATATATATATATATATTATTAAAAATAACCGACAATTTTTGTCTGGCTATTTTAGTGTTGATCCCTTCAATTTTCCGGATTAAAATCTTAATCTCGGAAGGAAATTGGCTGATGAAACTACCATAGTGTACATGTTGGTCCAGAATACTTTCTGACCCGTCTGGGTCCATCGTCAGTGGAATAATGACAAACAGGTAAAGACCTGGAGTGAGATTTATAATTAATTATGGCGGGAAAATTTAACTATGTTTATTAGGTATTATAAGCATTTAAGTATATTAGTGCTAGTGTTAAAATTAATCTTGTTAATAGCAGGTTTTTTAGTTTTAATGAGTAAAGCTTCTAGTATGTGGAGTTTTTGAGTATTAGTATTATGTTCTATGATTTTAGTATTGTCTACGAGAAGTTTTCGGATTTGAGAGCGGGGACAGGAATGTTCATTAGTAAGGTGTCTAGCTATAGCACAATTATATGCATCTATCCGATAATAGTGCTATAGCTAGACACCTTACTAATGAACATTCCTGTCCCCGCTCTCAAATCCGAAAACTTCTCGTAGACAATACTAAAATCATAGAACATAATACTAATACTCAAAAACTCCACATACTAGAAGCTTTACTCATTAAAACTAAAAAACCTGCTATTAACAAGATTAATTTTAACACTAGCACTAATATACTTAAATGCTTATAATACCTAATAAACATAGTTAAATTTTCCCGCCATAATTAATTATAAATCTCACTCCGGTCTTTACCTGTTTGTCATTATTCCACTGACGATGGACCCAGACGGGTCAGAAAGTACTCTGGACCAACATGTACACTATGGTAGTTTCATCAGCCAATTTCCTTCCGAGATTAAGATTTTAATCCGGAAAATTGAAGGGATCAACACTAAAATAGCCAGACAAAAATTGTCGGTTATTTTTAATAATACGTGTCTTAAAGAAAAAATGCTGCCTCGATACACATATATATATATATATATATATATATATATATATATATATATATATATATATATATATATATATATATACAAATGTTGTTGCATATGACATACAACTTACATCTGGATATCCTTCTGATATCATCCTAAAATGTTTATAGTCATAACTTTAGTTCCGTATTTCTGTAATACCCGCCAAAACCACATATTAATATTAACATTGGGAGTATGGCCTTTACCTGATTCCCTTGAAGATGGACGCGGATAGATCTGAAAGTACTTGGGACACCTACAGTTATGGCAGATTCATCGGCCAATTCACCACCGATGCAAATACATGATTCGGCCAACGGAAACGATCCACACAAATATATCCACACATAAGTCGTCTGTCATATTCAACAACATTTGTATTACAAAGGATATGTTGCCTATATATATATATATATATATATATATATATATATATATATATGTGTGTGTGTGTGTGTGTGTGGGTGTGGGTGTGTGTGTAAGGTTAATGTAGTTTGCTTGAAGCATTGCTTAGTGTGTATATGAGGTAATTTGTTGAAGGCAGTACAATGCAGAAGTGCAACGGATAAACACAAACTGAAGCAAATTAAGACATATAACGGTGAAATGAGTTTTGCAAGCTGCACCTCTTATTAATATATATTTATATATGTTTTATATTATATTACAATTTTACTTACGTCAGTGTCATTTGATGGAAGTTCCATGCAATATGATATTTCGGGAAAAATCCCTTCTTCAAATAGGTGTTTAACTTTATTTCAAACGGGCATAGGAATATATATATATATATATATATATATATATATATATATATATATATATATATATATATATATATAAATTGTTGAATATAAGAGACAACTCATGTTTAGATATCCTTTGGTAGATCCTTTCAATAGTCCGAATGAGGATCTTAGTTTCGGAGGGGAATATACCTGATTAACCTCATTCCCCCGAAGATGGACCCAGATCGGTCCGAAAGTACTTTGAGAAACAAATCCAAACTATGGCAAATTCATCAGCCAATTCCCCTCCGAAACTAAGATCCTGATTCGGACTATTGAAAGGATCTACCAAAGGATATCTAGACATGAGTTGTCTCTTATATTAAACAATACTTGCTTTCAAGAGAAGAGGCTGCCTAGATACACACACACACACACACACACACACACACACACACACATGTATATATATATATATATATATATATATATATATATATAACATACATTATAGTGTAAAATAAATCTAAAATGGCGATCGGTTGCAATAATAAATGTGACAGATGAAACGTCGTAGATTTCTTGAGCCATCATAACCTCACATTTGAAAGATTGGAGAGGCACACTGGTTTTCAAACAAAGGGAGTTAAATTCATTAGCTAAAAGATAAGGAATAGGTAACAAGGGGTAATAAAATCAATCATTTGACTAGTTAGAAGCTGGTATATGCACTGCTTAACTATAAAAACACCTGCACATGTAACATGTAAATCCATGTAATTAGCCTGATTATTTCTCGCAGGAATAAAACAAAAACATGTTAATGTATTGCTTACACGTCATAAGTACGCTTTTATACTATTACTAACATCTACTCATATGTTGAGCACTGTTGAATAAATACCGACAAAATATATACGTAATATTTTATTTTATAAAGATACTTATGAAGCTCTGAAGATGCGTTTTGACAGATCTTCAGTATTACCTGTTACAGGCACAAAAACAAAATAATCGACTCCTGGTCGAAGTTTTGTTATCAAGCATGTGGCGAATCTCTCTGGAGTGTGTGAATGAATAGATGAATGGAATGTAAACATTAATAATATATTTCCTCTTTCATTTTCACAGTGTATTCACTGAAAAGAATGTGTCAATTTACAGTATGTTATTATAAATTAAGGATTGGTGGAATTTCAAGGCTTGGTTATTTTTCTCATTTTGAATACGACAGGGTGGGGCAAAATGACCCAACAAATCTGTAAGGTTTTAAAAAATCAAATCTATTACGAATGAAGATTTGGTATCTGTTTGTCTGAAGCCTATACTATACTATTACTTTTATTAATTATATTATGGACCAAGTCCCGACTTGATACTCACATTTAAAATGAAAGCCAACCTAACTCAAATTCCATGGCTCAGTTAAATTCGAACTCATAACTTCCGGTTTATGAGACGAATGCGCTGAACCACTTATCGACAAGTGCAGGCACGATTTTTATGCTTTCGTTTACATAGATAAAATTACTAAGTTCTTATTATGACCGCCATTGTTATCTTCCTATTAGTAATAGAGAGTTGGTATCAGTCTGTCTGAAGTCGAATTTATACGATTACTTCTATTAATCATCTATTGTACGCGTATGACTAATGGAAAGCCGAAATTTATGGTACCCCGATTTATAAAATGCGGGGGACCTATGTTTTGAGGAATTTCCGTCCGTCCGTCCAGATTTTTCTCCGCTACCATCCATTGAATTTCCTTGAAATTTTGCATGAAGTTGTAACTTTGATCAGCTTAGAAAGTGACATTCTCCGATTTTTGAAAGAAAATCTGGTTAGCCCCCCAGGAAGTCAAATAGCCCGATATGGCAAAAAATGACATTTTTGCCCCATAACTTTTCATCCATCCATTCAATTTCTCTGAAACTTGGCCAAAATGTGAAGGCAATTGTTCCTAATAGAACATAAGTATCGCTGACCTTGAAAACAATCTGGTTCGCGCCACTAGGGAGTCAAAAGCCCCCAAAATTGCAAAATAATGACCCTTTTCTACCATAATGTTTGATCCATCCATTCAATTTTTTTGAAACTTGGCCAAAATGTAGGGGCAATTGTTCTGGATATAAAATAAGCATCCTTGATCTCAGAAAAATTCTGGTTCGCGCCCCCACGAGGTCAAAGGGGGTCAAAAATTCCTCAAATTGCCCAAATATATTGCATTTTACACTCGCCAAATCGAGTCACATACACAGGGGGGCCACGCATGCGCGGCTTGTATTATTACTGCTATTAATGTACTGTTTACTATGTATCGATGGCTCAATTAGCGACGAGGTAGTGTAGTACCGATTCTGTTGTCATGCGACCATCCTCGTAGGCATTACTTCCTTGTTTGGGAAGGGTAGTGTAGTTTATGTTCGTTCATGATAAGACTATTCTCCCAGGCATTATCTCCTCCTTTAGAGTCGAAGTAGTGTAGTATATGTGCTGTGTTAATAGTACTATCCTCCCAGGCATTAACTCCTCTTTTTAGTGGGTGCAGTTTAGTATATGTTCTATTGCCATGAGCCCAACATCCCACGCATTAAACCTTTATCTTTTTGGGGAAGGGTAGCGTATATCAACAGGAAATTGTCACCGTCAGCTGTTCATTAGCAAACTGACTACTTACATTATATATATTAGCAACATTTTGATATAAGTATTTTTATTTTCCAAATATATTTTGTTTTACTTTGCAATAAAATTTCCATCAGTCAAATGGCCACAGACTGTCGAGACATTCGCGAAAGTTGTTCATAGCTCGACAAATCATCTCATGTGGAATGGAAACAATGCCCCGAAGAATGTCATTATTTCAAGAGATCGATTGATAAAATAAAACTACTTGGTTCAAGTCAGGTGATGCAATCTAAATACAATTATTAAAAATGAAATCATGTGTATATTTAGAAAATAAAAATACTTTTTTCATTATTCAACAAACATAAACCAAAATGGCATTATGTTTCAGAATTCATTTGATAAAGATAATTTTTATTATTTGGATTATTCGTACCACATTTCTCATCTTGGGTGTTATTTTCACAACGTTTTGGCCGATGTAACCTACGATCTTCTTTATGTGCTCGACGGGCCAATATACTGCCAGAAATCCGATACTTCAAATAAATTGTAAAATATAGTTTTCCGGTGGTTTTCTGTTAGGCTGGGTCTAGTCTACAACATAAAAAAGTTTGACAAAATCGTAGTATGGGAAAATGTCAAATACCGCAGATTTCTTTTTTTTGGTTTACAAGTCACTTTCCATTTCCGTGTGAAGCACTTACTCGGTCAGTTTTAATGATAAATCAATGAATCTTGGAGTTTTACGGACGTTTCCAGGGTCAATCATTCACATTAAAGAGTTACCAATGATGCCAAATCACCCCTTATACCATATCTAGGGTACCCTACCCCTAAACAATTTATTGCACCCACCCCAGTTTACAAACAGGGTTATTATTTTTATATCGGCACCAGTGGTGAATTAGTACTTTCTTGAATTTATCGGGCCCCTTAACTTCGTATATAAATGAAATTGTTTATAGGGTATAGGATTCCTGAGAAAACAACTGAACACTCCAAAGAGACCAGGTTTAACTGCCTTAAAACCATTAACAATCCCCCACACACAACGTTCGGTTCTTTTGGTTATTGCATATTTGGCGTGCCATAAAAAACGCACCAGTATTCTAGTCGGTGGGACCTATTCGTTGTGAGAAAAAGTAACTTTCCTATCATGTACAATGTATGAAGCGTGCAATTTGAAGGCGTCGCTGCCTATGTAAAACTTGAGAACCGCCATGCCGCTTTAGAGAGGGGCTTAGTGACTGAGTGGTTTAAACTAACTACCACGTATGGTCGCTTCTTTTTCCACGGTATATTTACGTTGATTCGCTCGCAAAACGATACCCATGGAAAATAATCAGCATAGACTAATGCACATATATTTTCGTATATTTTTGTGGTCAAACATGAGTTCAGCCGCCACCAAATAAATCTGTCCTTTTTTCTAACGGGATTTGGACTGTGGGGGTCAACTGTACAGGTCATTGTTGAATCCAGAACCAGTGTTCACAAAACATGTCAGATTAACCGCATAAAACAAGGACATTGATTGAGCTTAAAAAGGATGATTCTGCTCGGCCAGTAAAAAGGAGCTCTCGTGTTATTATGAGACAATATGACAGTGGAACGCATTGCTTTTTCTGTAGAACTGATACTACGAAAAATACTATAAATGAAATAAGTAAGTTCAGGTTTTGCTATGTGAAGACTGATGGATTTGCTCAAATCATCCTGGTTCATTGCAAAAAAGAGGATGAGTAGGTCACTGCTGTTCAATGAATTACTTGGGTAAATGTTGCGGCTGATCGAATGGGGTCTTGGGAACTGCATCTCAGTGCAGTTTCCGCTACCTGCCAATATTCGCAGCGCTGGTCATCAAAATTATCTGAGCTCGGCTCATCTATATCTCCAGAAGACGTTAGGCTTTAAAGATGACAACCCTGCAGTACATAAAAAGTTTCAGTCTAGGTTTCACGTAATTTGACGCAGTAGCCAATAATCGGCTGGTATTGGCTCCTATCTCGTCATCGAGCAAACACTAATGTTCTCACTCAAAAGCCAAGGTGAAAACGCCGGTTGAGATGAGATTGGACAGACCTCGTGAAAGTTGCAGAGCAAATAGACAGCTTTAAACTGTTTTTAGGCGATGAATCATTACGCAATATTATCACAGGGATTACAGACAATGAAGATGTCAATGTTCAGGACCTTTTCGAAATCAGAAACGACATTATACAGAAAATGGATGGACATTCAGTTTTCTCCTCCTCTCAGAAACGGAGTTTGAAGACAAAAACGCTCGCATCGAGAAAGAACGTCAACGTGTCTGCAGATCGTAGCATTGCTCCAGAACGTTTAGGCTAAAGGTTTCTCAAAATCTCACAAACGGATCATCTAAGGCTGGATTGTGTCATGTTCTATAAACTCGGTAACGACCAGATGTCTTTGTTCAAAGAAAGGAGCATCTAACGCCAAGCGGACAAACCGTAGTTGACAGAGCAGCCTTCAGAAATTATGTTGAAACAAAATCAGACAGTTCTGTGACACAGACCGTTTTTAGTCACAGAGCACCACGTACTAAACGGAGGATCTGTTATTCACTGTCTGAAATAGAAAGAGGGGAGTACCTACAGCTCGATTGTAAACGATTATGCCTCATTTTCTGTGGAACACTAGAGCAGAGTAACTGTCGTATTTGATGTTCATGAAGTTGGACTAATATAAAAGACTTTACTCATCAGCGGCGAAGTCACAAGCTGAATGCAAAAAAGGTTAAAATTACTGATGTGACAACATTTTCTGGAGAAAATCGAGAACTTCTTGTAGAAAGCAACAAACAAGCAGCCGCTCCTTCAGCTGATCATGTAAGACTGTGACGTTATTCAAGCGGAAGAAGATGCCAATGCGGAGATTGCAAAGGCCGCCATCAATGTCTGCTTTCAAATTAACCACACTCATCGGAGACGACACGAATCTTCTTGTTCTCTTGTTATTCTATATATATATTTCCAAACGTACGCCACTTTATTTCCGCTCTGATAAGGCGACATCCTACGTATACAATATCAAGGTTCTCAAGCAGGTGCTTGGAGAAACAGTTTGTAATGATCTGCTGGTCCTCATTGTCTTTACTAGATGCGATTCGATGTCCAGGTATTCGGAATAGGAAAGACGTTCGGGTTAAGACGAATCGTCAAGAGAGAAAAGACAATGACAGATTGTTCAAAAGCATTCTCTCAAAGCCAGGATGTTGTGGAAATCAATGGTTGTAAAGTAATGCTAGCTTTGTTCAATGTGTATTAATATGCTCTGCGAGAAAGTTGCGAGAGTTAAGATGTTCGTCACGCCTGAACGAATCCCACCAACACCCCCTACTTGTGAATTTCATTCATTGCGGACTTACTACAAGGTTATGGAGTGGATGCGATGTAGTTATGGAATAGTGCCATCTGAATATGGGTATAAGGTGGAAGGGGACACACTTGTTCCGATGATGACGGACAAAAACCCTGCTTCAGATGCACTACTTCAGATAATTCATTGCAACTGTTCGGAAGGATGCAATGCCTTAAGGTGTACCCGCAGAAGTCATAGAATAGAATGTACCAGTGAATGTTGACAATGCCAATACGGAAATTGTGACAATATGAAAAATGATATAGTAGAAGATGATGTTGAGGAGTTTACAGTTTTTAAAAAGGTACTATGACGTAAGTGAATCAGGGTGGATACAACAAGAGTATGGGCGTAGGGGTACCCCTTGACATTTTTTAGGGGTTTATTGGGCATAACTTGTAATCCTTCCATGTGAAAGATTGACCCTGAAAACCTGAATACCAATCCTAGATGCATTGATTTATCATGAAAACTGACCAAGTTAGTGCTTCACATGAAAATGAAAAATGAATTGCAAACCCCCCAAAAAGTCATATTTGAAATTTGACACTTTCCGATACTCGGTCTTGTCCAACTTTTAGTATGTCGTAGACTAGACCAAACTTAGCTCAAAATATTCAAAATACTAAATTTTGCAATTCCGGGATATTGACTCGTCCATTTTTGAAGTGGTCGTACCCGTTCACAAGTTGTCTTTTGTCATGTGTCTATGTTTTCATCAATTAGTCCTTATATATATATATATATATATATATATATATATATATATATATATATATATATATATATATATGTACATATATATATGTATATACATATATGTATATATACATATATGTATATATATGTGTATATATATGTATATATATATGTATATACATATATGTATATATACATATATATATATATATATATATGTATATATATATATATACGTATATATATATATATATATATATATATATATATATATATATGGAAATTTATTTATGGAATACTGGATAAGGAAGATAACATGCTAGTTGAAATAAGGGCATAAACACATCATTAAAGTTGAATTACGATATTTCGGTTGATTCGTTATCATATTTATTTGGTAAACCAAGCTTTATTTAAAAATGACTCAACATTTTATACAGTGAAGCTTTGACGAAAATAGAATGCGGGAGAATAACAGTAGCAATATTTTGGTTCAACTTTAATGTGTTTGTGTACTTGTTTTTACTATAATGTTACTTGCTTATCCACTATTCCGTGAATCAATTTTCTATTATGTCTGAAATGTTTATTTCGTATTTATCACACATTTTATTATAGAATGATATTTTTATATTTCTCCCCAAACAAGGCAGGACGCCACTGTAGACGTAAGGGGCTACTGAGAATTAGGAAGTAGGTTTAGGGTGTCATTCTAAGTTAGAATCTGTGCAGCGAGAGGTCTGTTTATCCATCGTTATATGTATTTTTTCATCCCGTTTTTTGAAGTTTATTGATCTGGGTATTCAGCCTGATTTCTCACCCAGGATTTTACGGTCAATTCTTTTGTCCAGTCTTATTTTTCTCTTTTTAGTTTCATACTTTAAATTTAAAATATTATTATTATTATTATTATTATTATTATTATTATTAGTAGTAGTAGTAGTAGTAGTAGTAGTAGTAGTAGTAGTAGTAGTAGTAGTATCTAAGTATATTTCTGTAATTATTTCCACTTCATGTGTGTCTTTTAATTAGTCAATATGAAAATGGAAGTTTCCAGCTTGGAAAAGTCTATTCTGATCTTGAGACCGATAAAAATGTCGAACTATACCAAAAAAGAAATGTCACTTGGAGTTTTTGTATTAGATATGACAAGATATTTCGTTGTCATCTTCGCGGATTGGTTATAGGCAGACACGAGAACGAGGCTAATGGAATCAAAACTGCCTCAATCCAGTCAACTCCATGCGACCTTTGTTCGAGGGAAAACTAAATTGAATGTGACAGTTTTGCGAATATCTCGACTACTTTTCAGCCACGCATATCAAAATAGATATTCAAATTAAATGCGAATTCAACGAAATGTCTGATTGCATTATTTTTTATATTAAATGGATTTTCTATGTTTCATTCACGAGAATAATAAAATGTAGACTCTATGGATAAAGAGATGAAACAGTAAACCACGCTTTAACAGCGTTGAATTACCTAGGTTGAACAATAAGTATTTGATCAATGAGAAATAAATGAGATTTTAAAAGCACACAAAAAATAAAGTAGCTATATATATATATATATATATATATATATATATAGAGAGAGAGAGAGAGAGAGAGAGAGAGAGAGTGAGGGAGAGAGAAAGGTTAAAATATTCGTAAGGTTATTTAAGAGTTACGAATACCAAGTAATGTTATAAAAAATATATTTATTAAATGAAACAAAAAACATTTATTAAAATACAAGTCTGAGACTTTCTTTTATTAACCCAATCACGGATATCGCAAAATGAACGGCCAAATTTATAGACGATCTGGGAAAAATTTAAATCCGATTAAATCATGCGTGGTTAACGTTTTTTTTAATAGAAGGGTAAGCACATCTTAGATAACATTCGTAAGGATAGTTGAAGAGTTTAGAATACCATGTAATGTTATAATTTATATATATATATATATATATATATATATATATATATATATGTATATATAAAATGAATAGAATAGAAGGTAGAAAGTAGACATTGAGTTTACTTTCGTTAGCCTAGTAACTCTCGATTCCCTTATTTGGGCCTTAAGACCTCACATTCTATGACTAATCCGTCTAAAAAAAGGGGGAATAATTGCTGTTTCATGGTTCGAATCTAACACTTATCGTTCGATAGTTTTTGACCTTGAAGTAGTATTTTTATAGCTCCTTACACCAAGTCTCTCTATGCCTTGACTGGAGCGAGTTTAATTGGTATATATATATATATATATATATATATATATATATATATATATATATATATATATATATATATATATATATATATATATATATATATATATATATATATATATATATATTCGGTGGCGATTCATCGCGGCCGCCTGGACATAGACGTTAAGATCGTGATTGTAGACTGAATATACGAACTGCGTTCGACCCCATGTGACCGCGATCAACCGCCACTCCAGCACTGATGAGAGTAACACACCCGAAACGATATCGTCTGTAGGTACAAAAACACTTACATACTTAATAATATTTACAGTATATATATATATATGTTGAATCATTCTTCGGCTCCAAAAAGTACAATACATATGGAGAAAAAAAGGAAAGTATTTTTCCGTTGAGGTAACTAGACGAGTTCTTGCTGATAATGTTTTACAAAGATCAGCTAGGGAATGGGGCTGAGCCGATCACTTTTAATGGAAATAACGATAAGGTACATGGAGTCTAACAAAGGCTCTTCTGTGAAAAAGGAGTTGTAGACGGTTTATGCCACATATTTAATAGACTTTCTTTTCTTGGATACCTTATTTATTATATTACACAGTGAACAACTTATAATTAAAAGTATTGGGTTACATTATTAATAAGATTTTTAAAGCCCTCTACAAATACAGTTGACTTGAAATCATTTAAATATTTCCTTTGGTTGGTTTGATATATTTTTGGTTTGGTTTGCGTTTAGTTTGTAGGCTTGATTTGGGTTTAGTTTTTTGGTTTCGTTTGGGTTTAGATTTTTGGTTTGGTTTGTAATGTTTAACGCCACATGACAGCTTCTTAATTCCAACAACTGAAGACTTGATGAACTCTCTTCTTGCTGACTGTTTTCCTCCCACATATAGCCTTGGTCTTTTAAAGACTAAGGTCAATAGGCATCTGATGTCTTTGCAATAATCATCTTTCGTTCTTGTTACTTACATCAAGTGGTGTCATACCTTGTCTGAAACAATTTCCTAAACAAAATCACTTGTGGTCTATTTAATGTTCAATCACAATTACTATTGTACACAATTCGTTGTTATTTTACAAATGCTAAGAGTCTTTCGAGGATAAGGATTAATTGATTATGTGGACGTTTTATAATAAGAGTTTATTGACATTAGATTTGAAGAGGACTACATTGTAGCCCTCAGGGAAACAATCTTATGGCAAAATGTTCCACAGATAGGAAGGTCATCAAAGGAGGCTCTGTTCATAGAAATTTCGTTTGATGTTAAAACACTGATGTGTTACATGTTATAATAGAATAACCCACACCCCATATTTACTATGTGAACTTACTAATACGGAGCACTATATATAGTGAGCACCGCATTCACTGATATCCTGCTTTGCATATTAGTAGTGCCTTACTAATCTCTGTCTATTGATTTAGTGTACGCTCTATTGCAATGAATCTTACTTCCTTTATTCTACTATTCAGTAACAACCTTGTATATTGTAACCTTTTCAAAGATGAAATAGTTACGCATGTCTTGGTAAGAACATAATTTGAATTCTTACTAGACACTATCAATTGGTGTCTAACGTCTTTCTGTACAGGGGTTTGTCAGGCTGACCTTACATTAGCATACTTCACCCTACAAGTAAAGCGTGACCAATTATTCAAAATAACATAGTATTTGAAGTTCTCCTCCGTATGGCTACACACTAGCTTATATGATGAATGATGCACCTTCTCTAAGTGATGTTACCTCAAGTAGTAATTCTCGTCCTGTAACCTGGTTAGACTACGAAAAAACAAACAATACAGATAAACTATAAGATATTTAAGTAGTCAATTGGGGAGAGGACAATTCTGATTTACTAACTATACGTTTGAGAGTTAGAGAAGCCTCTTGATTGAATCCTCGGATTTCAATGTACCTTAGATAGAGTTTAACCGTTAGCCACAGGAAGGGTTTTTTTGATTTTTGAGAACTTGCATTGAAGTAAAATGAAAAAAAAATAAGATAGTTTTAATAACTTTGCCAATAATAGTAATACGTAAATGAAGTAATAGATCTGACACTGCTTTTCAACTAGATGTGTACAATCGGTAAATGACGCTTGTAACCAGAAACGTGCACCGTTTATTTAAATTGGCTAAGGTCACCATTGTTACATATACTCGTCATGTAAAAGTGTATGGTGTTTACACTTTTTATTTATGCTAATAAATATTGGAATGTATTTAAAACGCGCTGGTATTGCGAGATCACTAGCGCTTATTAAAGTTCGCTATTTGAAATACTTGAAACCAAAATGTTAATATATATTGCATTCATAGGTTTCTTGCAAATGCGAGGCAAACAACTTTTGCACTGGTGATACCAGATCAGGCTGCCCTGTGGCTCCCTGAGACGAAATTCACCTACATTGACGTTTTTTTTTTTTTTTTTTTTGTAAAACTTAATTATGTTCTACAAAACCAAAAACAAAAACAACAGCCCCTCTCCCTTTCTCCCTCCCCTTTTTTATTTTATTTTTAGAACTTGAAGCATAAATCTTTTACTATAATGACCAGATTCGGCATTAAATAACCCAAAAAGGGTTGATATGCCGTAAAACAAAACTACCAAACCAAAAACGATGATTAAACATTTGAAGATATAAAGAACTTGAAGCATAAAAACTTTTACTATAATGACCAGATTCGGCATTAAACAACCCAAAAAGGGTTGATATGCCGTAAAACAAAACTACCAAACCATACCAAACCAAACCAACTTTTGCATTTACTCAATTTATTTATCTGTAAAATAAGAAATGAGAATTTAAACAAATCAATTAGTCTGAGCGATGGTTTACGAAGGCTCTTTTTTAAAAACTTATAACTTGTTAACACTCAAGTTAAAAGACTGCAAAAGAACATCTAAACACAAACGAAAAATGGTTATCCATGGGATGAAAACAATCATAGAATTCAAAAACAATAAAAAAGAAAGTATGAACATGGTCGTCTTCAAGTCTGATTCCAAAAACATACTCGCCTTCTTAAGTAATAATATTTTATCTATTCAATCCATTGTTTTAATTCCTCTCATACTATTGTTCATCATCTAACTGACAACCTCAGTAACCCTTATCCATAGAATAGCTTTTGGCTTGATTAATATATTCGTCAATACAGAATTACTTCCCTTTGGTTAGAACAAAAATAATAGTTTGCCTAAAAATGGCATAGCTAAAAAACAAGTTTTCTTGGACCAATGTGTGTGGTGTATAAGATGTTGGTGGTTTGGAAGTCTTTGCAATGTTAGGTACTGGGCACCGGGTTGGTCGCGGGTATTTACGTTCAGGAACGCATACGTGTTATTACTTTTAAAACAAACATGGATGCGACATTGTAGCGATGGGGCAGGTGTGAGCGTGGTAGACAGTGCGAAGAGTATTGGTGCACCAGCCACTAGTCTCTTACTCTTGGACAGGGTGTAAAATAGTCTATAAAAGACTATTTTGCACCCTGTCCAAGAGGAAGAGACTAGTGGCTGGTGCACTAATCCAGATGTGGCAACAATACTCCATGCATTCCTTATGCAAATAAGTGTATAAGGGTATGTTGGCCTTGTTGAATGGCATAGGGGACAAATAATGGAATATGGAAAACTGGCAGATGCGAAGGACATGTACGGATGCCTGAAAGTGATACAATTTTTTTATTCATATTAATTTCAGACTTTCCTTTTTGTCATATTAATTTCAGACTTTTCTTTCATCATAATCTAATAATTAACATAATACAGACTATTTGAAAAATAATTTATATGTATTTTATTTGATTGTTTTCACAACATTTTTTAAAATAATAGTGAAAAACTTTTTTCTTGGAAATGGAGTAACTTCAGGAATCAAACTTTCTTCTTAGAAATGGAAATGCCCTAACCCTTACCCTAAACCTTAACCCTGACCCTAACCCTAAACCTTAACCCTAAACCCTAACCCTAAACCCTAACCCTCCCGAAAACCATTATTTTCACTAAATATTTCCAAAAAAACATTAAATAAAAAAAAGACATTCCGTTGCTCAAAAACATTATTTCTTGAAAAATAAAAGATTATTATATTTCGTTTATTTTCTTCAATGAAATTTTTTTAAGTTTTGAAAACAATCAAATAAATTATTTTTTAAATAGTCTGTATCATGTTAATTATTAGAATATGATGAAAGAAAAGTCTGAAATTAATATGAATAAAAAAATTAAAAAAATTGTTGTATCACTTTCAGGTATCCGTACACACTTTTTTCAAGCTTTTTCCACCGGAAGCCAGCATTCCTCGATGTACTTCGCTTCTGCCAGAAAACTTAAAGAACCACTGAGTTAGAATGCCAATCGGTTGTATGGACATACTCGTTTTGTGAGGACTGAGTATCTCGTATTTGTTACATTCTTTACAGAGTATCATATCAGCTATTCGAAGTGCTGTCATTAACGCTAGTGTAACAGGTCACATGACAATTGGGTCCGTTAACCAAATGGTGAATACCACGCCAGCGACAGGTGACCCCTGTTTATGGTTTGGTATGGTTTGGTAGTTTTGTTTTACGGCATATCAACCCTTTTTGGGTTATTTAATGCCGAATCTGGTCTTGTTTTCTTCTCTTTCTTGTTTCTTTCCCCTTTTAATATCTGTTTCTATTTAACCCATAGTTGGGACCCAAACAGGTACTACCACTCCGGGTCAGGGTGGACCTGGGAGCAATGGTAATTAAGAGGAGGCTCCACATTCCCCAAAGTCCGTAAGCCGGATCTCACCATCGGATGTAGTTTAAGGTCATATCCAGGACCGGGAGTAGGGTAGGAAAAATAAAAATAAAAAAGGGGAGGGAGAAAGGGAGAGGGGCTGTTGGTTTTGTTTTTGGTTTTGTAGAACATAATTAAATTTTACAAACAAAAAAAAAACAAAAAAAAACAACCAAAAAAAACGTCAATGTAGGTGAATTTCGTCTCAGGGAGCCACAGGGCAGCCTGTTTATGAGGCACATATACACATCATCTACATGTCAAGCACATTTAAAAAGCTTAATTAAATTCCATAACATATTTTTTTAAATTGTAGTTTCCTGTTTATTATGAATTATATATGCTTATCCTTTTTAAAATGGTGCGACGTATTGGAAAGCATTAAGGGTGTTATGCTTTTGAATTTTTGAAACAAGGATAAATAATTTGTATTATTTGAATTATTAGAACTACTGTTCTCATTTAGGATGTAATTTTCACAACGTCTCAGCCCATATAACTTAGAAATGATTTGCCTAGCACTTTTATCCGTTGCGCTACAGGTCATAAGTAATAGTCTTTTTAATCCTTAGCACGGCCGATACTGAGAATACAATTACGAATCTTCTACTCGCTCATGACGAACAGAAAAAGTGCAAACCATCCCCGTTGATTAAATAAAGAGTTCCCTTCAAAATTCAGTACAGATTCTTGAGTTAGATATAAAGATTCCTTAGTCCAACAAGAGGGAGGTAACGGTGGTTAAGTGGATAACGACACGGACTGAATACCTGGGTGTTTCAAGTTCGAATCCAGTCGGTTCCACAGAACCACTTTCATTTAGGGATGTTGGCAACCTTCTCGTGGTCCTTCCCGTAAGTACCCGATGTCTTTCCAGAAAGGTTTCTAACTTGAAAAACATCGGGGAAACTAATGCCAACACTAGAATCATCTGATTCATACGAAAGAAGAAGTCCGACAAGACACGTCTATAGGTCGAAGGTTCCATTGGCCGAAACGTTGCGAGAATAACATTAACAATATAAAAGTTAGTCTGAATAATCAAAATAATACAAATTGAAAGCGGTTTCAATTTATATCAGTTCTGAATGGTTTCTATTCAGGAGCTTTTAGGATATGCAACAATAAAATGTTGCATATCTTAAAAGCTCCTGAATAGAAACCATTCTTATGCCATTTTTATTACATTTCACACAAAAACAAGAAAGCAACAATAAAACTGAACTCAAATAAAAAAAAACGCAACCGATATCTGATATTCACCACCAAACCAAAGTCCACCAATAAAGAGAACCTATTTTAAATAAACTTGCTCTTCAAACGGAAACTAGTACACACGAGACAACAAAAATCTCATTTATACATCACATAAAAGAATATCCGCAACAAAACTGGGTATATATGATACCCTATAAAGAATGTGAGAAAGTATGCATAGAAGAAACACCCAGTCCTCACAAAAAGAACGTATATGAGCAGAACAAGAGACTTCACTTCATAGCTAAGAGACAACTGATATTCTCTCATGCGTGTTTGCACAGGGGAGGGGGTAAAGAAAAGGTTTCACAATCCCAACTACTAAAACGACACTGTTTGAATTAAATCAGAAACAGAAATTCAGGACGACTGGAATTATCAGAGTATCCTCCTACATTTATTTATACCATGAATCACCATTTATCAAAACCAAAAGCCGTTCGAGAATTATGGTACAATTAGATTGTAAATAGGGTGATGATCAATACTATGAGAGGATTGAAAACGATAAATACAATGGACATAATGTGATTACGTAAAGGGATCGTTCGCCAAGTATTCGTTGACATTGTATTTGAAGACGACCATAGTGTAGTCTGCATGAAAATAGTATCGTAGACATGTTTTAAACAGAAGGGAAGTGCTTGGAAATAAACTTTGCTCATGGAAATTCCGTTTGGTTTAAGTAACACAAAGAAAGAAAGAAAAATGCTTTGCAGTGGTGGTATCGAGACAAGTTGTTGCTCTTGATCTATTACAGGGAAGAAAAAGAAATATAAGCTCAGTCGACCACCTTCCATGGTAATACAGATAGAGTAGAGAAAGACTAGCAACGCCTTTTCTGTGAGAAAGTGGAAGTAAAGAAAAGAAAAATAATCCTCGAGTAGATTGCTATGTAGATGTTGTAGTCTATCAAGACAAGAAAGAGTGGTATAAGGTGCACACACCCAGAGGTGGCAGCAGTGCTCTATCTTAGGGCGTTTTTGTCTTACATACAGATAAAGAATTGTATCAAGTGACAGGTACTTTCTAGAGCTGTAGAATGATCCAACAATTTTTTCAGCTACCTTAGCAAAATATTCGATATACATCTTCCATTTAAGGTCTGGAACGAAAGTCAGTCCTAGGAGCGTATCAAAGTAAGAAGATTCCTCGAAAAGAGCTATTGTTTTAAACTGAGGCAATACAAGCGTTGGCGGTGAAAAGAGAGAATTTTCGTTTTAGAAGTGTTAAAAGTAACGAGCCAGTTTTTCTCTCATTGCAACACGTGCTGAAGGTCGGAAGAGAGAGAATCAACAAACTCTTAATCATCAGTGCTTTTCGAAGTGCTGCCATAGACAGTTGTGTCATCTGTGTAGAAGATCTGCAAGTGGGTTGGGTTCAGCATCTGCTATTTCCAAATGATCCTCTATTTTTTACATACTAGGTTTAATTTCGCTTAACTTTGGTGATACACCTGATTATTATTATTATTATTATTATTATTATTATTATTATTATTATTATTATTATTATTATTATTATTAACCGCTAACCATGGTCCGGATAAATGTTAATGGAATTATCAGTTGGACGATGAACAAATCGATGAGAGGATTTAAAACGATGGGTGGAATAGGCCGATTTGGATTATCGAAGAAGACGCTTCAACAAGTATTTGTTGACATGTGACTTAAAGACGACTAGTTGGGAGGCAAACCCGTGGTATTTTGTTCCACAAAAAAGAAAGTTCTAGAAAAGACATTTGGTTCATCGAAGTCCCGTTTGGTTTTCGGTACATGGAGTGAGAACAGAAGGTTATTTGTTGTGGTTGTGGCTAGACAAGTTATTGATGTCGTATGTATGATGGTAGCAGAACAAGATAAAACGGTTCCCCATTAAATGCATTGGTCATTGAGAATGTACTAATAATTCGCTTGATGTAAAAGATACACACTAGACGGCATCCGTTTGGGGGGGTTTCAATTTGAGAGGTTTATAATGTGCAGTTATACTTACTCTTACACGGATTTGTAGTTTTGAACATTTCTGGGTACATTAGCTTGTTTTTATTCGTCGGAATATATTAACAAAGTACGTCATAAACAGGATGTATCATAGACAAAGTAGGCAACGGGGTTCAGGGGGTGACTTTTGGGGCAAATGCCCAAGTTTAACAGAAAGGGACGTCAGAAAATAAAAAAAATATTCATCGGAATATATTAACAAAGTACGTCATAAACAGGATGTATTATAGACAAAGTAGGCAACGGGGTTCTACTTTGAAAATTCAGATACCAAAACATCTTGACGCGAAATTTTATTCGAATGAATGAAATATTTATTAAATCATTTTTAAAAATACAAATAAGACAAAGAAAACAACAAAAACAATACTGTCTGTATTTCCATGATTATGGCTAATAAAACCGCAAATTTGGATTAAAAAAATGATTTAATAAAATTGTTATTTATTTGACAAAATCTCGCGTACGGTTGTCTGGTTAATCAATTTTTAAAGTTTGCATTTCAACGGCGTTTCAAACTGTGATAACACCCATCTCATTATTGTACACACGCGCGCCAGCACTTTTAACTACAAATATAGGACATTATAAAAAAATATCTTCAAGGAAATCTGAAGAAATCGTTGATCTTCGGCTACGCCGTATAAACTCAACGATGATGAAAAAAAGAAAAGAAAAAAAGAAAAATATTGTCTGTATTACCATGATAAGGGTTTATGAAACAAAAAAATTGGATCTATAAAAAAATGATTTAATAAATATTTCATTTATTTGACAACATCTCGCGTCAAGTTGTCTGGTTTCTCAATTGTAGACGTTCGTAATTTCAACGGCGTTACAAACTGTAGTATCACCCATCTCATCATATATATATATATATATATATATATATATATATATATATATATATATATATATATATATATATATAATAAGTTTATAGAGTTTGCTTCATGCATTGTTTAGTGTGTGTATATAAATCAAATTCATGGAAGATTATACAATGCAGAAATGTAACAAATACACACAGACTGAATACAATTAAGAATATAACAATAGAATTACGAAGGATTGTGATATAGTATGGACAATTTATTGTATAAATAAACAGGTCGAAACTGCGCAACTACTTTACTCATTTAACTTTTATATTATATCTCTTTACTAGCTTCAGTTCGTGTCTATCCGTTACACCACTGGCAGTGTATTGCCTTCTATATATTACCTCATATGTATATATATATATATATATATATATATATATATATATATATATATATATGTATATATATATATATATATATATATATATATATATATATATATACATATATATATATATATATATATATATACAAATACATATATATATATATATATATATATATATATATATATATATATATATATATATATGAGCATAACATGCACGATATATCATGAAATAAAATGCCGTGAAAGACAAGATGTGTGAAAAAGACAAACGGAAAAAACAAATGTTAATTCAGGAAAATCATAAATAAACGAGCGGTTTTACCGGTTTCGTTCGGATGAACGATCGTCTTCAAAAAAAGTGAAAAACTTTAATTTATTCGATAACAGTAAACATATAGGAAAAAGAAGAACGCACAAAGAGACGTCATTGGCACGCGTTTTCTAATTGAAAAAAGAAACAATAATAAAACTCGTGCGGAGAGACGTTAAAATAGGAAAAAGGGGGAGCAAAGAAGAAGGAAAATAAATGAAAAATATCGATGAAGTATAGTACAAAAAAAGTTACTTTAACCGGGATCGCAGTGCTGCAATATGCTGCATTTTTTCAGTGTGGGTTAAGTCAGAATTTTTGCCTAAGGCTATACGCGG
The DNA here is from genome assembly GCA_963556195.1 of Sepiola atlantica. Taxonomy (NCBI): domain Eukaryota; kingdom Metazoa; phylum Mollusca; class Cephalopoda; order Sepiida; family Sepiolidae; genus Sepiola; species Sepiola atlantica. The sequence goes on from OY744553.1 coordinate 28,364,105, forward strand.
GTAGACCTCTTTAGTATTTTGTAATTGTATTCGTTAATATCGCCGACACTAAGGATTAACCTTAAACCTCTAGAAAACTTTAACTTAAAACTGATGATTTTCTTAGCATTTATTGTCATTGCGCCATGGGTCCTTGCATACAATTCTAGTAGTGTGAGAATAACATCCAAGATGAGGACAGTACTTCGAATAATCCAAATAATCCAAATTATCAATCCTCATCTCAAATATTCCAAAACAGTCTTTGTTTTATCACCGTTAAATGATTAGCACTTCTGAATGAACCGTGCAAAATTGTTAATAACTATGCCAGACTCCTCTCTTGAGACTGCTCTGTTTTTGGATGTGATGATCCTCTTTATTTCAGTAAAAAAAAAAAAAACACTACGAGTTGTTTTAGTTGATATTATCTTTCAGATAACCCCACAAAATAGAAATATAGGGGTTACAAGTCCAGCGAGTGTGAATCCTATTCTGAATTTCACCTCCGACTGATGAGACGATAACCAAAGTGTCCCCGCGTATAATTGAGTGTCGATAAACAAAGACTGTTTTACATTCATGGCTAAATTTTAGTTGACAAGTCTGGCAGAGACTGAAGTTTATTTGTCCCCCAAAATGTTTCGATTGCAGGATAGATTGTGAATTTTATTAATGATTCTATGGCTGGCATATTTAAGTATGTGAGAGGTCATCTTGTATTTAGTAGTAAATCTACAAATAATATTTTTGAAAAAATCATTCTTTTCTAAAACAATTGTAATTAAGTTTAATGACAAGCAAATCAGTTGTCGTCTGCTTTTAATTTGAATATACAAAGAACGCTGTACTGTACTATTACTGCGTCGAATTTGGATGCGAATGTCTATCAGACTAAATAACTAAAGTATAGGTAAGCACACTTATTACATAAATAGATCTATCAGTGTTTTATATTGATCTGTTTGAATATTAATACATATCGATTATAAAGTGTGTATATCAAGATAACACACTACTCAATAAGACCGCGACCTAACAAGTAAAAAAACAACTTTTAGACAAAATTCGACTATATTCATCAACATAGTCTCATTCTCAATCAATATTCAGATTTCCACGCTTCTCTAATTATTATATGTTGTTTTGTGTAGGTCGATTTAAATACACATAAGTTTCCGATATCACTTTCTGGCATTCCCCAGTCGTATTTGGGGGAATTGAGCAGATTATGAAAATAGAGTGAGTGCGGAAGCAATTTGAAGTGGCATTTATGTAGTTTTGCCATCGTTGCGATCGACTTCTACACGGTGCATTGTCTTGGTGAAATATCACTTTTTTTCTTCTTAATGTGTACCCGTTATTTTTTACAATTTTTCCTTTTTTACTGAAATAAAGAAGATCATCACATCACTTATATAACACATCCTTATATAAGTCTCGAGCCTGACATATGGATTGACCCACTAATAAAAATTGATATGATTTTATAAAATACTAAATTTCGAATATCATTGTTCAAAATTTGAGCCAAATCGGATTATTAGGTTACACATTACAGTTTATTAAGTGAAGTAACCGTTGCAAATAATCAAAATTATTGGAAATTTGAACTTTATGTGTTAACAAAGCATATTTTTCTGATTGGAAACAAACTGTTCAAGCAAAAGAATGGTTTGTGAAGTGCTATTCGGGCTTAGTAAGCGATTATACGCTAACTTTAAAAGCGGTCTTTAAAATACATCTATCCATATCTATGACTCTATATTCATATCAAACACAGTATAAACATGTTAATATATATTAACATATATATATATATATATATACACACACATACACACATATATATATATATATATATATATATATATATATATATATATATATATATATATATAAGTATATAAATAGATATAAAGTTTCTGAGTGAAATAACTCGCGATATTTTTCATATACAATGATTAATTTTCTGAGTCGACGCCTTAGAGCATTCGTGTGGTACAACACTGCAGACATTATATCCGGGTTTCTCATTTTGTAATTGCATATATATATATATATATATATATATATATATATATATATATATATATATATATATATATATATATATATATGTATATATATATATGTATATATGTATATATATATATATATATATATATATATATATATGTATGTATATATGTATATATATATATGTATATATGTATATATATATATATATATATATATATGTATATATGTATATGTATATATGTATATATATATATATATATATATGTGTGGGTGTGTGTAATATGACCGATAAAATACATTCTCCGAACAGAAGAGTTTCACTTTGAAGCCATTAACATCAATATATGAGATAAACATTAAGTCTAGAATCCTTATTTCAACTGTGATCAAAATCCGTTATATGGTTTTTATTCTAGAAAATGTTTCAAATGTCCGCCTTAAGCTTTAGGGGTCTCAAGAAGAAATATACATTTAGAGAATCTTGTTTAAGAAGTGTGTAGAAGCCTTACGTAGATGCCTTCGATTTCTGAGAATTTTTGAGATATAAAATAATAAATATTTCTTTGAGGTATTTTTAAAGAGTTTTTAAGGTACATAAAATGGAAACAACCTCCCATTTAAAAATTTGAAATATCAGATTTGCATTGAATTTGATAAGTCGTTATTAGACACTGATTAAGCAAAATTCCTTGAATTTTAATTTCTCGTTAAGCCTTAAATTTGATACATTTTACTATAATAAAAATTATTTAATGGAGTTTGATAAATATTAGAATAAGGATTCCAAACATAGTGTTTAATATCATTATATCTTTATTTTATTCTTCATAAAGGTACATAACATTCGTGCAAAACTGTGCTTTTCTGGGGAATTAATTTTACCCGTCATGGGACGAGTATACTTATAGCATATATATATATATATATATATATATATATATATATATATATATATATATATATATATAAATGTCAATGTCTTCATGTGTGTGTTTTCTATAGAAAATAAGTTAGAGAATCCACATGAAAACTAAAAGTGTATTTTCGTGTAAAATTATCCGGGGAAAGCTATGGGGGTAGAGCTCTCTTAAAATTTCAAATACGTACATCCGATTTTTATTAAATTTAAACAATATGTATATGTTATTAATTTTGAGAGGTTTCTAAATTTCAGCTTCCTCCGTTAGGGGGTGAAACGTGGCAGTAAAAAAACAAACACACTATGTAATATGGTGTTTTGAGCATATTATAAAATGAGTAATATAGTGTTATGAGCATAGGAAAAAAATGAGTAATATGGTGGTATGAGCATATAAAAATGAGTAATATGGTGTTATGAGCATAACAAAATGAGTAATATGGTGTTATGATCATATACAAAAATGAGTAATATGGTGTTATGAGCATATTAAAATAAAATAGTAATATGGTGTTATGAGCATATAAAAAAAATGAGCAATCTGGTGTTATGAGCATATTAAAAAAATAAGTAATATGGTATTATGAGCATAGAAACATGAGTAATATGGCGTTATGAGCATATAAAAACATTAGTAATATGGTGTTATGAGCATATTAAAAAAATGAGTAATATGGTGTTATACGCCTAGTAAAAAAAAGAGTAATATGGTGTTATGAGCATATAACAATGAGTAATATGGTGTTATGAGCATATTAAAAAGGAGTAATATGGTGTTATGAACATATAAAAAATGAGTAACATGGTGTTATGAGCATATTCAAAAAATGAATAATATGGTGTTATGAGCATATAAAAAAATGAGTAACATGGTGTTATGAGCATATAAAAAAATGAATAATATGGTGTTATGAGCATATAAAAAATGAGTAACATTGTGTTATGAGCATATTAAAAAAATGAGTAATATGGTGTTATGAGCATATTAAAAAATGAGTAATATGGTGTTATGAGCATATAACACAATGAGTAATATAGTGTTATGAGCATATAACAAAATTGAATAATATGGTGTTATGAGCATATTAAAAAAATGAGTAATATGGTGTTATAAGCGTATTAAAAAAACGAGTAATATGGTGTTATTCGCATATAAAAAAATGAGTAATATGGTGTTATGAGCATATTCAAAAAAATGAGTAATATGGTGTTATTCGCATATTAAAAATGAGTATATGGTGTTATGAGCATATTAAAAAAATGAGATAGATGTAACATTTTGTTTTTACTTTTATTCCACCAAACATAGAATTTTGCCGATGAGACATAAACACTTACTGTAATACGGACCAGATTAATAAGGGGAGCACATGAAGTGGGGAGCTTGTCGAGAAGATATTTGCTTACATTTACATTTATGATTATTAGTACAGTCAGGGAAACAGGGAGCAGCAGAATTCCGAAGGGAAGCGGTCAGAGGAAAATATATTTAAGTAGAAAATATTTCGACATCTACAGACCTCTAAAGTTAAGGGGTGGACTTTTACAAAAAGTCGAGTAGGTCGTAGGTATCTTCGTTGAGTGCAGTTACTTTTTTGGGGCGCATTCCGTGGAAGTACTTGTAAAAAAGCCACAGGGATTCAACAGAGCAGCGATGTGACTGTGACTAGAGCTTGACACACAGTCCGGGACTTATTAGGTTAGAAACTTTGATGCAACCTGTGCAAGAGGGAGAGGCTAGTGGTTGGTGCACCAGCTGATATGTGGCAAGAATACTCCGTGCATGGGGGAATGGTGGCTTTATAGAGATATAGGATACTGGCATGTGTAAGAAGTTTTCTAGTATGGTAAAGGGAGCTTATCTTCCTTTCAGTAGACTTGGCAGTATCTTCTATCTACTTATTCCAACTGATGTTGCTTGAAAATGTCAGTCCAAGGAGTGTGAACATTAGACTCTCCGGAAAAGCGCTATCGGCCATGATAATCCGTGGCTGGAAAAGTTTCTTTTAGTTGTTTATGGAGAAGAGCTTCGTCTTAGGAGCATTAAATCTACCTATCTAGTTCTAGACCAATTCTACTACAAACTTGGGGTTCTTTTTTAAGGATTCAGCCATTGTCTTGCATGCCGGAAATAGAGTGTGGCGTCATCGGCAAATACACGCATCACAGACACGATTTTATCGGGGCGGTCGTTTATGACAATCAAAAATAGTATAGGGCTGTGTATTGACCCCTGTTTTTTTTTTTTTAAATCTACAGCAATCGAGAACGACTTGGAGTTATGAGTATATTGAAAAAAGAAAAAAGTATTCATCATTCAATCCCGAGCAACGTCGGCTCTTCCTGCTAGTAGTTATTAACAGCAGCTGACATTTTGTTAGGGAATTTATGGTGAATGAAAATTAAATTTTTTAAATTTTACAAATACTTGATCAGAATTGATTAAGTTATTAGAATATAAAATGATTTACCTATTAACTTCAAACGGACCGTAGTTCCTATTTACTTGCCTCCCGACGTTAAGAGTTACACACAAGGTCAGTTTTTTAATGTGGGAAAACGAAGCTCCCAAAAAAGAGCACTCTCGATTGGAACAAAAAATTAAAATTGCCTCGGTCAAGAAAGATTTATTTTTCATAGCCAAAGGACAGAATGGACTAAATGCGTCATCAGAACAGATACTACACTTTGTTCGTAACCAAAACAACAGATCGTCGTCGATAACTAATATATGACCTTAGAATATATACGTTCGTCGAACACTCTCGACTAGTCTTCTATCTGTGCCCGCTTCTAGGTACATATAGATCTTAATTTCCCTAAATTACGTGACAGTTTCCGTGGGCCGAGTGGATATGGCTGACTCTGTGTACCGGGTTCGCGCCTCCTGACCGTCTGAAATTGTTACTTCCCTGCACTGATGAGAGCAATAAGTTTGAAACGCTAGCGTCTGTAGGTATGAATAATTTAATATTTATTTATAAATATTATACTAAGCCCCTTTAAGAAATTAAAGTTGAGCACTCTCGGGGAAGTTAAAAATAGACTGTCAAAAAGCTCTAATGCAAAGTTCCGAATACGTTCGTCGAACACTCTCGACTAGTCTTCTATCTGTGCCCGCTTCTAGGTACATATAGATCTTACTTTCCCTAAATTACGTGACAGTTTCCGTGGGCCGAGTGGATATGGCTGACTCTGTGTACCCGGTTCGCGCCTCCCGACCGTCTTTAATTGTTACTTCCCTGCACTGATGAGAGCAATAAGCTTGAAACGCTAGCGTCTGTAGGTATAAATAATTTAATATTTATTTATAAATTGTATATATATATATATATATATATATATATATATATATATATATATATATATATATATATGGGAAAATGAAAAAGTAAAACCAAAGAGTGGATGTTTTTTATGTGTACATCAACGTTTCGTCTTTATTTATAAAACTTCATCAGGATGATAATATAAAGAAAAATGTCATGAAAGCACAAACACATATGGTTGACATATTGGGAAAAGGAAGAAAATAGTAGCCACTACTGGAGAAAAGAGTATATATATATATATATATATATATATATATATATATATATATATATAGTTAAGTAATTGCAGAAGAAAAGTATTGCTAATCTTTCTCTACTCTGTAATTTCCCAGAAAGCTACTTGATTGCGCTTCAATTCATGGCTTCTCCATGTAGCAGCAAAATCTCGTCCTCGTACTACCACTGAAAATAACTTTTTTAAATGAATGGTTCTGTCCTTGAAGAATCACTTTGCTTAATAAGCTCCTAGAACTGACTTTCACTCCAGACCTGAAATGGAAAACTTACATATAATATGTTGTTAAAATCGCCGGGAAAATACTGAGATCATTCTACTGTTTCAGAAAGTACGTGACTGCTGACACAATACTCCACCTATATAAGAATCACATATGCCCTAAGATGGAGTAGTGTTGCCCTATCTGGGGAGATGCCGCGTAGAGCAGCCTTTCCTGCCTTGAAAGAGTACAAAATCGACTGTGCAATCTAGTGGGGGAGTGATATCTCCTCTTTCCTACTACCTTTTCATCGCAAACGAGACGTTGCTAGTCTTTCTCTACTCTACCTTTGTTTACAATGTAGGTGCTAAACTAAGTGCAAATGTAAAATATTCACAGCAGTAACTCTTATTTGTACCGCCACTGCAAATAACTGTAATTTGTACTTATATCTACCTAAAACCGAATATAATTTCCATTAACAGAGTTTCTTACCAAGAACCTCTCATCGTCTTCAATGTCAACAAAGACTTGTCTTATTATTATTTGTTCTATTCTATTCATGAGTTTTAATGCAATACACACTCTCGGCGAGTGGATTTTTATCTTGGTAAGTTATTATTGGCGGCCTTTTGGCCGGGATCAAGTGTAGTATCTGTTCCGATGGATACTACACCCTAAAACTGGTATTGTCTTAGCCTTCGGGGCTTGATTTCCGCCGGTCTATAGGTCTGTCCTGTGCAGTTCTAGGAGGTCCACCCTGCCAGGCTTTGCCTTCTCACCCTTTGAGAATGGGTTAGTTTAGGTGCTCTTATCGGGGAATGCCGATGGGGCTGCCCAGACAATTTTTAATGACCAGAGTGCTCAACTTCTCGAGAGCGCTGGTTTATCAAATCCCACTTTCTCGACCCTGTGTCATCTCTTATCGCTGTGCGAGGTAGATAAATAACCGTTAGAGTGTTCGCTAATGGGCCCGGGATACAGTGGTTCAATCCTCGGTCGGGTCATACCACTGACTCAAAAGATGGTACATGAAGGTCCCGTAATAAACAATTAGCATTATGAGATGGAAGCTAAAAGGGTAAGTGAAGTAATCTTAACCTTATACTTTGGTTTAGTTGCGAATAAAAAGGAAATTTTCTGGTCGCTATTGACTATGGTTGGTCATTTTAATTTTACTATAAAAAAGTAATCTATGCACGATCATACCCAACTCATTTTATTGTCTATAGCTAATATAACCATTTTTAATTTACACCATATGCTGTATACATGGCAATGTAGCGTTTCATTCATTACATAAACTCTGGAGCCGACGAATATAGATCCCGTTGAAGACTAGACTCTGTCTCTATAACGCGTACTGCATGTCCATCATGCTCTACTATAGCAACAGCTGGGCAATAGCAAAAGCCATGCTTGACAAGCTGGATGCGTGCCACCACAGACACCTCCGTTCCATCACAGGTAACTGCTGGCCGAAAACACTTATCAGCAACAAGGCACTATACGAGCTGTGCAACGAAAAACCCCTCTCCACAAAGGTCGCTGAACAAAGCCGGTCTATGTAAGGCCATGTTCTACGAATGAACCCTGATTCTCCCGAACAGAGGGCACTAGACTTTGCCGTTACTGGCTCGCAAGTCTACCAACCGCGACTAGGACGGCACTGCACTGCACAAATCTGCTGGGCACACTACGTGCTGACCTTAAGCAGGCGGGACTAGGACCACTACGTACAGCGAAACAACTTCATTGCCTACGACAACTTGCGAATGACAAGGCCAGATTGCCTAGGACTAGCATGAAGGACTAATTGCAGCTACGGGATGTTATTTGACTACCGTAGCCGCAGAACACAGTTTTTAATAATTAATAAAATAAATACAATGGATATCCTGTTTCTGGATTCAATAACGCCAAATAGTGTGAACCAAGCATTATACACAAAATAATTTAGTGAATTACTGCCCTTGAGAATTCGTCGGGTTTCCACTGCAGACTTTATGTGTGTCTTTGTCATTTTGAAATTACGTAACTCTCTTTAGCAAGTAATTTAAACAGGGTTTAAGCATAACCTGTATATGTTATGAACATCATTGAAAGCAGTAGTAAGAGTCGTCGGCTTTTTTCTTCGATGTTATTACTGAAGTTGCTTAACTCCTCGCGAGGACAGAGTGAGACACAACTTCGGTTTTTAATGTGGGGATAATAAAGCTTTTTAAAATTGTGCACTTTGAATTTGGACAAAAACACATTGCCCCGGTCTAGAAGTATTTCTCTTTCACTTACAGAAGAGATGAAATGCAGTATCCAAACAGATAATACACTTTGCCTAGAGCAAAATCGTTTCAGCAAGTAATTAAAATAGAGTTTACTTTAACAAGCAGGATCTATCTATCTATCTATCTATCTATCTATCTATCTATCTATCTATCTATCTATCTATCTATCTATCTATCTATCTATCTACATATGTATATATCTATTTATATATATATATATATATATATATATATGTCTATCTATCTATCTATCTATCTATGTACATATAATATATCTATTATAGATATATATCTGTATATCTATCTATCTATATATCTACATATATATATATATATATATATATATATATAAATATATATATATATAAATCAGCCATCTACATTATTTCCGTTCACCCCCACCCTTCCACTTTTTCACTCAGAACCATCCTCATTTATTTCATTCCATGCTACTGATTTCACTAAGCCCGGACCTCGAGTCTGTACACCCAGTAATGGCTACTATTTTTTCTCATCAACCCATCATGTCAACCCAATATTTTCACGTACTTGCATGACATTTTTCTTAAAATTATCATCCTTGGGAAGTCTTACAAATAAAGACGAAACATTGATGAACATATAAAAAAAAATCATTTTGGTTTTTCCTTCTTCATTTCCCATTACGTCGGATTACCTTCATCCTTCCTTTCTCATATATATATATATATATATATATATATATATATATATATATATATATATATATATTTGTTAGTGTTTATTATCTATGTACGTATACGTTTCGTCCTTTTTAATCTGGATTCATCAGCATAGAGATATGACTATTCACAGCCGGTCATGCGATTCAAAACCCTGGATTACAAGTGTTTTTCAACTAAAATCCAACGTCGCTAACCGCTCGGCCAATTTTAAATAGCTGATAAACAATGATAATGTTTAGCACTTTTAAAGCGGCTTGACGTCCAGGCATTCTACTTCTACTAGGGAAGGAATGATGCATTATAAACCAAGTGACGTCATATATATATATATATATATATATATATATATATATATATATATATATATATATATATATATATATTATATATATATATATATATATATATAAATATATGTCTGTCTATCTATCTATTTATCTCTCTCTACATCTATCTTAGTCGATTTGTACATATCAATTTTACAATTTTACTATTGATCTATCTATCACTTTTTATTAATAACTGATAAGTTTGGGTAAAGTAATTTTTTTTAAATGAGTATTTTATGATAGATATTCTCTTTTGAAATTAAATAACTCACAATATTGTTGATATGCAAAAAATATTTTTATAGCAAAAAAGGAGCGGTTTCGAAAACGCATTTTTTTTAATTATTTAGTCAAACTATTCCATCTACAGAAATTATTTCAATGTGTGTCATTTTGTAATACAATAACTCTCTTTATAGCGTGATTATAATAGGTTTCTTATTGCAAGTCCTGGAATATCATATATATATATATATATATATATATATATATATATATATATATATATATATATATATATATGTGTGTGTGTGTGTGTGTGTATGTATATATTTTCTAATTTTCATTGTTATATAAAAAACATTTTTCTTCATTTCAAAAGATTTAACATGAACACTTTTTTTTATAATAATGAAAATTGAAATTATTAACATCTACCGAGTTGTTATAATAAATAAAAAATTTAAAAAATAAAAAAAATGATGAAACTAATAAAACTTATTATTTTAGATTGATTTTTGCATAGTAATTAGAATGAATCAATATAATACAGATATAATATATATATATATATATATCTCTCTCTCTCTCTCTATATATATATATATATATATATATATATAATATTCATAAACAAATATTAATTATTTATTACCTACAGACATCGATGTTTCATGTTTACGCAATCTTCAGTGCAGGAAGTTAATTTCCGATGGTCGGCGGGCGCGAAATATGATCACAAATCGCCACTGATTTGTAGTCAAAAGCGTTTCCCGTTGGCCACCACAAATTAGCTTAGAATTCAGAAGGAATTTAACTTTATAAATACCAAGTCGGCGCGTATTTTAAAACAAGCAGCGAATAGTGATCTGGGTTGGATCTCGCAATGAAGCTAGTGGTACTGCTTGTTATGAAACTCACTCAGAGTGCCCAGCCTTACTGAAGGGGGCTTTCAATGATATTTATATGTACATATATAAAAAGAATCGGTGTGCGCGTATGGGCGTCAATAATATTATGTGCTTTATGAAATCCTATACTGTACACATAAATGTACAGGATAGTCTCCAAAATTCAGGAATAGATCATTATGAATTTTGGAATATATTTTTGGCAACGTGGTGACTTTCATGGTCACAATATTTTTTTCATAACTTTACTATTTTGAAAGTTAACCCGTGCAAACTGCCACCCGTCAACCAAAAGTGTTTGGCATAGGTTGGATATAAAACATAAATAGTAAAAAGAATTGTTCTGCATACAATTTTGAGCTTTATCAAAAGAGATTTTTAAAAAGAATCGGTGCACGCGTATGACCGCCAATAATATTATATGCTTCGTACAATCCTATACTAATGAATTACGGAATATATATTCGTGGGTGAGTTACGTGGGCTCATTATTTATTTCTTTAATAAATATTACCATTCCGCTCAAAGAGAGAAAAAATAATTTAATTTAAAATTAATGCTATATTTATTGCTTATACCCGTCATAAGACGGGTATTTTCACGTATATATATATATATATATATATATATATATATATATATATATATATATATATATATATATAAATTGCATTATTAGTCGCCCTTAACTTTATAGGAAAGGGAGACAATCGAAATAATAGTAAGTAAAATAATAGTAAGCAAAATAACAACGAACGCTACAATCACCAATAAAAATAATTACATATATATATATATATATATATATATATATATATATATATATACATATATATATACTTAAAGAATAGAACTGGAACTGTTTTGCACCACTTCTATGTCCCTTTACGGAATTTAAAATCAAAATATTATGATACTTAACGTTGAATCTTGAATCTGTATACACTATTTTAGTAAATATTTGTTCTGAATTTTATAATAAATCTTCTTTTGTGTAAGGAGTCATAATGTGGGCTATATTTAGTTTTATTAAGTTTCATGCATAGGGAATACAACGGGGAAGAGGTTTACTTCGTCAATGTTATTGTTATTTATTCGCGCACGCATGTAATCTCCCAGCTAGATATAGGAGCAACCACTTCTCTTAGGAAATGTCAATATTCAAGCAGACAGCCCTGACAGTCAGACCGAACAATGTTTTGTACTTCTGTTTTTCGTTAATATGCTTATTTACTCAGTTCCTTTCGTGTGTTTTTATTTCTGGCGCCTAACAAGGTCAGAAAATCTTGACGACGAGGACCATTAAGGACCCCAAAAGACTAAGTGGAAATTGTCAATATTGCTTTTACATTGGACGCAGAAGATTCTATTTTCATCACACTTTGTTTTACTGAACAGTACTTGGTAATCCAGATAAGGAAACCGTATGGAAAAAAGGTGTAACTGACTTACACGGAAAGTGAACGCTAAATTACGAGAATTTATTTCTCACATAAACATTATTTTGAGAATACTAGTTTTTGTTACAGATCTGTTGCTTTAAAAAAGGCACTCGTGATTACTTGTAAGTAAGAAATTACATCTTTCTATTTTACGAAAATAATAGTTTTTCACTGCAATTAAATTTTACTAAGGTTTAATGCTAAAAATGACACAGCCAAACACCGACGAGTTTAAATCCGCCATTTCTTAAATTCGCGATATTCTTAAGTTTCAAGCCGAATAGCAAATAAAGAATGGATCAGCTTCAACTGGATATACATAAAGAACGGGTTGAACTTCAAAAGGAGTTGAAGAAGAAAAGCTCGTATTACAAAAACAAACAGAAATTAGACTACGAAAACTCTAACAAATTTAACTACAAACTCAACAAGAGCAAATAAAATTGCTTTAACTTACAGACATGGATAAATTTAGTGAAAACGAAAATGTGTGCTAAAAAACACGATTTGGAGTGCAACTGACAATTTTACTTTTCTCCAGACGAGGATCGAATCTTCGCCTCCAATTTGAATATGTTGGAAGATGTATATGCTATAGACTACATGAATAGGACAAATTCTAAATAAGAAACCTATTTGATGAACTATATCTTAGCACGTAAAACAAACTCACAAACATATAAGGAAGCGCTGAAACTTTTTACATTCCCAAAAAGTCAGGCTTTTCATACGGGATGGAATTGCATGAGTTTAAAAAGAGAGGATAGTAAAGATTACACTAACTTCGAGTCGTTCGAAAACAAGCATTGCGACGATTTAGGGTCTCATTTCAGCTCCATACGCTGAAATTAGACATACAATTCTTAAAATATAGGAAATGAGCCAACAGATAGCGAAAAGACTGTAATAGATTCGTAAGCATCCGCCAAGATTCGAAAAAACATGTCAAACATATAGTTTGCTAAATAGAATATGTCTCAGGTGGACAAAATGAATTTCCCGAACAGGAAACATGTTGCACAAATTTTATTTTCACGAAGGGCTTTCTACCCACTTTTTACCTTCGTTACATAAAACTAAATATAGCACACATGACTGTCTCTTATTTCTATCAACTGTGTTTCGAAATTCATGATGATTGGTTAACTAGATTAGGAGTGAATCCTCTATAAACACATACAGATACCTAATATATACATGCAGCATGTTTTCATTTAGACATACGTAATTATATAGCACGACATGTTTTTGGTTTAATTATACTTTTTTTGATTTTCTCGATCTTTCGGATAATCTGTCGCGTAGTTCTGTCGAATAAAACGAAAAAAACTACGGAGCCTACATCCGACAATCCGAAATAAATACGCAACGAATTTTCCGAAGGATCGAGAAGATAAAAAAGCAAAGAGACTAATTACGCAAAAACATTGCGTGTGATACAAGAATGCTTGTCTAAATATATATATATATATATATATATATAACATATAAAGAACCAAGTCATTATATTTTGCGTTCCTAGAGTTCCAACAACAAGTCCATCTTGGCGTACAATCGTTTCCAAAACATTTTGGAAATACTTTAATTTATTTATACTTTTAAAAATAATTTTTAAAGATTATCCAAATATATATTAAGAATATTTTCATAAATTGAGTAGTACGTATATAAAAGATACATACATACATACATATACATATATATATATATATATATATATATATATATATATATATATATATATATATATATATATAAGTAATTTATGAAAAATAATTACTGAATATATATCTATATAACTCTGGTTATTACTTGTATAACACTGAATTACTCTCTCTCTCTCTACATATATATATATATATATATATATATATATATAGATATATATATATATAGATATATATATATATATATATATACATACATATATATACATATATATATATATATATATATATATATATATATATATATGTATGTGTGTGTGTAGTGTGAAAGAAGTAATAACAAGACAGTAATTATAAAATGTTTCTTATATAACACCACTTGTTTTCAACAATTAATAGATCTTGTATTTTGCGCAATTGTAATTTTCTGTTTTTTGTTCATTCATACACCCCCTACACACACACACACACACACATATATATATATATAATATATATATATATATATATATATATATATATATATATATGTATATATATATATATATACATATATATATATATATATATATATATATATATATACAATGACGATAAAATAAACGATATATCATAAAATGAAATTCGGTGGAGACAAGATGTGTGAAAAAACAAACAAAAGAAAAAAACAAATTAAGTAGGGATAAATTATCACCAACGAGAGCTTCATCTGTTTCGTTCGGATAAAATAAAATATATGAAGTATATTTACTAATGCACTTTTGAATGAGACTATAACTATTTGTGCCGAACCTCTCTATGAAGGTTGCCTGACTGCCCCTTGTTTCCCTAGGGAGATCTTCATAGAATTGATACTTCTATGCACTAAATCAGTCGAGTTCCACTTCGAGAATATAATGTATAGTAATCGGCCGGTACTTTAGCTGATATCTTCGTCGGATATTGCGAATCCGTTTTATTTTGGTCTGTAAAGATGCCCACTACTTATGTTAGATATGCGGATGACACTTTTGCGATGTTCTCTTCGCAGAGTGAAGCACTGGAATTCTTTCATAAGTACAGGATGGGCAAAAATAAGGGTCCTATTTTTAAAAATTCATAACTTTTTTATTTATTAATTTAAAAAAATTTTTTTTTAGAATAAGTAAAGGACCCCTTCCGAAGCAAGCATGAGCCGTATTAGCCCTAAGGAACGTACCCTCATTTAGAAAACATTGTTTTTGCTTAAAAAACTCAAAACAGTGTAAAAAACAATACTTTAGTTTTTGTAAGTTTTTAGAAGTGTTTTTCGGCTAAAATTTGTTTTGTTTATTTCAAAAAATCTCGGAAGGGTCAGTCTACACATAAAGTTTGGTGAGTTTAACTTTTATTTTGTGGAAGTTATTCAAATTCAAGTTATTCAAATTTAAAGATAGGACCCTTATTTTGGCCCACCCTGTATAATTCTATTGATGAGGCTTTAAAGTTTACGATGGAAGGTGAGAAGGATAATTGTTTCCCCTTCTTGGATGTTCTTGTTGAACGTTCAAGGGGCGGCTTTCTCACTTCCATCTACAGGAAGCCTACTTTTACTGGGCTGTATGTAAACTGGTCTTCTTTTGTGCCTAAGTCTAGAAAAATAGGCTTAATTTACACTTTGGCACATAGAGCCCTCGTGATGTGTACTCCAAGTAGATTAGAGTGTGCACTTAATAAGATCAGGGATATATTCATTGATAATGGTTATCCTGAGGACCTTATCAATGATTACATTAATAAAAAGATTGCTGACTTTAAATACCTCCAAATATTTGGGCCTGTAAAATGCCCCATTTATTTGAAATTACCTTGGATAGTAGGAAATAGTAATAAACTGGGTAAACAGATCGTTGATAGCATTAGTAATTGTTTCTACTCTGTTTCCTTACGATTAGTTTATGCTACTAGACCTGCTTTTCCTTTCTTTTGTAAGGATAGTGTGCCATATACAAATTATAGTAATATTGTATACCAATTTAAATGCCAATGTTATTCTGGCTATATAGGGCGCATTTCCTTGCATTTGCAGACCCGCATAAATCAGCACGTTCCATCAAAAATACGTCAAGGAAGGGTAGGATCCTTGTGTTACCCCTCCTCTAATTCTTTGGACTCTGCTATTAGCCAGCATTTGGTTGAAAACCCAAGTTGTGCCAGTAGCTATAAAATAGACCCTTTTGAGGTCTTGCATAGAGCAGATTCAAAGAACCATTTGAAAATATTGGAATCTGTCTCTATCGCTATTCGCAAACCTTCCTTGTGCCGGCAGAAAGAATTTGTCAGATCGCTAAATCTCTTTGGGGAACTTTGAACCCCTCCCTTCCCCCTAATGTAGTGCCTTTTAATCGTTTTTTTAACGAAATCATTAAATTCACTTCTTTTAATCGCTCCATCGTTAATTTTGGCACATTTAATTCCCCGTTTGCTCTTTCTTTCGACGATATTATTAACTAAAAACTATCGATTTTCTGACGAGATGATAGTCGAAAGGCCCTTTGAGAGATTTCCGCGCACCCTATTTTAAATGCATATATATATATATATACAGGGTGGGCCAAAATAAGGGTCCTATCTTTAAATTTGAATAACTTGAATTTGAATAACTTCCACAAAATACAAGTTAAACTCACCAAACTTTATGTGTGTGTAGACTGACCCTTCCGAGATCTTTTGAAATAAACAAAACAAATTTTAGCCGAAAAACACTTCTTAAAACTTACAAAAACTAAAGTATTGTTTTTTACACTGTTTTGAGTTTTTTAAGCAAAAATAATGTTTTCTAAATGAGGGTACGTTCCTTAGGGCTAATACGGCTCATGCTTGCTTCGGAAGGGGTCCTTTACTTATTCTAAAAAAAAATTTAAAAAAATCAATAAATAAAAAGTTATGAATTTTTAAAAATAGGACCCTTATTTTTGCCCACCCTATATATATATATATATATATATATATATATATATATATATATATATATATATATATATATAATAAGCAAACAACTTATAAAAAAGCTTTCCTCTTTAACCAAGCACTTTTTAAAAAAGACACGGGATAATTTTATAGAGAAACGGAAAAAAATGCACACCGTTGGGTGACCCATTCTTTTCCCGATTCCAAAATCTTTGATTACCAGAGTTACTAAAGAATATCTCACCGATCACCAGCTGGATTTTATCCTAAATCCAGGATTACAAGATTGATTACACCCAGTTATCTCCAACAGACACTGTTATAATTAGCATTTAAATAAAATCATTTCTACAAGGGTAGGACCTACGATTGAACACTTGAATTTTTGTTTTTTAATAAACTTGTGATGCATGCTATATATAAATATACATGCATACAAATATATATATATATATATATATATATATATATATATATATATCTGTGTGTGTGTGCGTGTGTGTGTTAGCTTCTTTCCAAATAACATATTGAATAATTAATCGAATTTATTCCCTCGGGTATAACGTACGAAGTATAGAAAGCAGAGATTATTTCCGGTTTTATCATTTTGTAATTATGCACTCCTCTTCAGCGAGTTATAGAAACAGGTTTTCCTATTCAAGTCCTGAACTCGATCCGAACGATGAAACAATGGCTGGAGACAAAGCCGGCTTTGAAATGTAATGCCAAACATAAAACATTTCTATCTATGAAAGGAATAAGCGAAGGGACGTAAACGTGTTGGTATTGTAAGGAGGGGGTTTCAAGTTGGAAGCCCAAAGAAGGGGATTATATGAATATGTGTTGAATTAAAACAAAGACCGTTTTAAATGAGTCATACTATTAGGTTTTAATTTCTTTTTAATAATACACTGTGCACGCATACACAATGTACGCATACACGTATACTTACACAATCACACACACAAGCACACACACATATATAATATTAAACATGCTAAAATATAATTTAATATTATAAGAAGCCCCTTTAAGTAAAATTAAAGTCGAGCACTTTAGGGAGATAAAAAATAGACATTCACCTAATGTTTCGGTGCGTTACTCCGACTCTGTCGTTGAGTTCTATCTGAATGTTTTGATATTTACACTCGCCACTGTCAGCGTAAATATAACTTAATTTTTAAGCGTTTACGTGACAACCATCCATGACAAAGGGGATTGGGCGCCCTTTACAGATTTAAGGTGTATTTGTGAACCGGGTTCGAGTCCGGTGATCGTATACGATTATCATTTCCCTACACTTCAGAGTGCCGAAAGCAGAAAACGACGTTGTCTGTATGTAAAATATTAAAATATCATATATATATATATATATATATATATATATATATATATATATATATATATATATATATATATATATATATATATATATATATATATATATAAACGCTAGAAGACTACCGGTGCCAATATGGTAACATTTCCTTCGCGAACAGAACAGGTTTGCACCACTTTTATGCCATGTTCAAAGACTAATATGAAGTTATAGTGCGACTAAACTATATATCTAGAATCTTTTTTTACTAAAATCAATTGAATCTTTGTGATTCAAGAAAATGTCGAAAATTTACGGCTAAAGCTAAAGGGGTCTTTAGAAGGAAGTTAAATTTAAGGAATCTTGTTTATTGGATTTCTAATGACGATACATGCAATTTAATACAAATCTGAAATACTTAAATGTTCAAATGGGACATTGTACACATATTATGATACCTCGACACCTTGAAAATAATCCAAGAAATTTAAATTATTAATGTTTAATACCTGTTGTTACAATGTACACATATTATGATCCCCGAAACCTTGAAAATAATCCAAAGAATTTAAAATATTAATTCATGTTTAATACCTGTTGTTAAAATCTCACAAAAAATCAGATATATTTTAAGAAGCGCTTTGACCCTATTATACCCGTTTTCTATGAAACTAAATTAGACTAAATATGGCCACATTACGACCCTTTATGCCTAAGATTGCTGTAAATTTAGGAGTGAATCCTGTGCATACAAATATGTACACATAACTTTTATTTTATTTATTTACTCCCCAGAAGGTAAAACACAAAGTCAGGTGGGTCTGGATGAAAGTGCTTATGTGGAACGAACTGGATTCGAACTTGACACACCCAGGTTTTCAGTCAGTGTAGTTAACAACTTAGCCACCATAAATTATTTATAACCTAAAAATGCTAGCGTTTCATAAATATATTGCTATCATCAGTGCAGGAAAGTAACAATTTACATCGGTCCGGAGACGCAAACGCAGTTCATAGAGTCAGCCTGGAATATGCAAGCTGTCGCCCTATCCTCGACTAATATATATATATATATATATATATATATATATATATTTAAACAATACGAATAATTTGATTAAAACTCGTTTAAAAAAATAAAAAAGTATTTTTTTATCTCACTTATTTCATTGGATAAAATGCATAGAAAATCGAAAAATCGAGTAAATAGTGATTAATATATAAGTCTATATGGATTTGAAATAGCATTTACATTAGATTTCAGGAGTAAGAAGTCGTAAAGCTAGTTTTACGCACGGTTTTGGACATCCTTTGATTATTAATGACGTGCACGATATGTGTTAACATTAAAGATTCTTAAAGTACCTCTTTGACTGTTCGTCTCTTTTTTTCTCCAACTCTCTCTCTATATATTGTCGAATTAAATTAGTTTTCAAATTAAGTCGAAATAAAGTATATGCACAAAATTAGTACAATTGATTACTGCCGTTTCAAGGCAGTGTTTACTTTAAGTCATACAATGAATCATAATATGTTTTAGCAGTTAGACTATTATCAAATCAAAAGTTCTGTGTTTCTTAAATCTTTCTCTTTGGTTAAAAAAAAAATTAATATTTCTTATCGAGGAATTTGACAATAGATCTTTCTTGAATTTTTTATTTTGTTGTTGGGTGAATTTTTAACTTTTGGGGGACATTGTTGCTGATTAGTGTTGTTTTGGGGATTACATTTGAAAAATGATTTCCATCGTTTATATATACCCACATACATATATATAAATAAACATGCATACAAATATATATATATATATATATATATATATATATATATATATATATATATATATATATATATATATATATATGTGTGTGTGTGTGTGTGTGTATTGAGATAAGGGTATTTGTAAGTTGATGATTAATCGAACACATTGAGAGTTTTTTTTATGATCGATGTTACTGTACATATACATATATATTTGTCTATGTATGTACATGTATACGTATATATATATATATATATATATACATATATATTTGTCTATGTATGTACATGTATACGTATATATATATATATATATATATATATATATATATATATATATATATATATATATATATATATAAGAGGGTAGTGCAGTATAAGTGCAGTTCCCACAAGAGGAAAGTATATATGTGAAGCAGTAAGGCTACCAACATTTGTAAAATGTTTTTTTCAACATTTATTTTTTATCTTGTTATTTTATAATTTTATAATTTTATAATTATAAATTATAAAATGATAAAATAAAAATGGCATATTAGTGGGCTCTCCCACGTGTTAGTTTTTTTGCTCTCTATTTTTATTTGTTTTTTTTTTCACCCTAAAATGAACTACTGTATAGTGTAAGATTTTTCAAGACACTTTAATCCAAGAACTTTTTACTCTTTGTGATTTTTTTCTGAGTATTTTGTAGTGTTGCAGAGACGATATTGACATAAAAATGTTGTTTGGCACAAGACAAATGAAACGGACCGTCAAAAATATATCTTACAAAAATTGTATACTTTTTGGAATTATGAAAAATAAAAATAATAAAATAAAACCATGGTTATTGGAATATAATATGCACTGACTTATATTTTGCTCTCTTATCAATAATTGACAAGCATTGAGCTGAATCTTTTAAGGAGACTACAAAGTAAAAGGATATGATGCTATATGATAATACATATATATATATATATATATATATATATATATATATATATATATATATATATATATATTGTAAATAAACTTAGGATTATATATTTATATAAATGCTAAAGAAACTTAAGAGAAATCTAACGCAAATGCCGAGAAAATATTTAACTGAAACTGACATACAAAAGTGGATTAGTAAAGATCTAACTATATTAGTACACAAACAAACACAGCGAGAAAGAAGTAGACCTTAGTAATTGACAATCGATAACCTACACACCAACCATTCGGAAAATGTTGCCGGCACAACTGAGATAACAGATCTACCAATCCCTTACAAATAGGTAAACAGAAAATATGCTTGAAAGTGACAAGAGAGACACGTTACTCGCTATACATTGACCAAACACTTATAAAGGGCGTAAAAGCCAGAAAAAAGAACAAAGACATGGCGTAGATCGAATACAATAAATCCTTCGAGATAATCTCATAAGCATAGATAAATGAATGCTTAAAGATGCACAAAATATCCAAGAAAATTATTAATCTTAAAGTGAAAGCAATACACATATGGAGACTAGGAAAGACAGCTGGAGGACAACAGCTAATTGAGATAAAAATACAGAGGGCGATTATTCAGGGAGACTCTCTATCCCCACTACTGTTTATTACAACCATGATGATACTTTACAACTTTCACAGGAAGTGCTTATCAGATACAAGTTCGCAAGAAGTAAAGAAGGAAGAAAACACCCTACACGATTAAATGACACGTTTATGACGAAACTAATAATAAGATTAACAAAAATAAAGTGTAATAAGAGTGTCAATCGGATGATAGAACAGTACTATGAAAGGATTAAGAAGTATGATAAATTCACAGGATATTTCGACAGATATTATTTGTCATTAGATTCGAAAACAGCCATGTTGTAATCTATAGGGAAACATTCCTGTAGTAATGTGCTCTACAGGTAGGAAGTTATTGAAATAATCTTTGTTCATAAAATGTTTCGTTTGATTTTAAGTACACAGAAAAGAAAGGAGAGTCTTTTTGCAGTAATGGGTCACGACTTACCAAGGCCAAAAGCCACTCAAAGATAATAATAACTGGTATTTTAAATTGGATGAGTAAACAGAACTCTGAAAGAATTGAGAACTATGATTAATTTACAGGGAATAACTGAAACGTTGTGATAATGTCAGCAACCAAGATTTGAAAAAGAGTCTGAAGCACGTAGACATTAGTCTTCAAGAGTTCAGTAAAGATATTAAAAACAGATATAACCTACACTATAAGTAATTCTCTCAGATAAATAAATTTCCGCTTAAGTACGTGCAGTTTT
The DNA here is from genome assembly GCA_963556195.1 of Sepiola atlantica. Classification (NCBI taxonomy): domain Eukaryota; kingdom Metazoa; phylum Mollusca; class Cephalopoda; order Sepiida; family Sepiolidae; genus Sepiola; species Sepiola atlantica. The sequence goes on from OY744553.1 coordinate 28,386,625, forward strand.
AACGGAACAATTGCCAAATGTGAATTCAGATATTTTAATTCATTCAGGTCATATGTGCTCACACTCAACAAATAAATGCCAGATGTGATATAACCATAGAAATAAAACACCGAAATCCAATATAGCATTAAAAGCATACCAGCTTTTATGGAAATGTCTAATTAGTAATAATTCGTTGACTGCGATATAAATGACAAAATTGTCCATAAATATATATCCATAACTATATATATATATATATATATATATATATATATATATCCACATACAGACTGTTTCGCTGTTTCACAGCTCATCAGTGCGGCTAGACCAGTAAGTGCCTCAAGCTGGTCTAGCCGCACTGATGAGCTGTGAAACAGCGAAACAGTCTTTATGTGGATGACTATATATATATATATATATATATATATATATATATATATATATATATATATATATATATATATATATATAATTAACTTGTTACAAATATCCAGGGGGGTATGAATCCGAAGGAAGTTGAAACCGGGTTTATGAGAGTGCTCAATGAAAATTCAGAGCAAAATATATATTTTTTGATTTTATTCCATTAGTTGCGACAAAACAAGTGTTGTTTCATTGGTGCAAATAGCGACCAACTCATCGGGCCGGCGAAGGAATTCAAACCCTGAATTCAAACCCTGAATTCCTTCGCCGGCCCGATGAGTTGGTCGCTATTTGCACCAATGAAACAAAACTTGTTTTGTCGCAACTAATGGAATAAAATCAATATATATATATATATATATATATATATATATATATATATATATATATATATATATATATATATATATATATATTATGTAAACCTCATCGAGTGCAGAGACCACATTTTAATTAATTTATCTAAAACAATGTTTATTTTAATACATTTTTTCGGCGTAACTTCATGATATACATAATGCTTAAAATGTACAAAAAATCAATTTTCTTGAATAGGCTATCATCAGTGCCTATAAAATGTTTACGCACCAGGCCGAAATGCAAAAAATTGAAATTCATCCAGTTTACATTTATTTGTTAGTTTCTGTGTTACTATATACTATATTTCTATACGATATTTTGTTTATTTTTGCGATTAATGGTAAAAAGTCTGGTAACGTCACGTTGATCCGAATGTAAAAATCGTAGTATATCTGTAGCATGGGCGTAAATTTCTCCGGCATGATTATATTAAATCGTTAACCATTAATGGAAATATCTGCTCAAAATTCATGCAAATAAACGATGGATACTTTGACTAAGCATTTTGACCTTTTTTCCTTGTTCTAGGCAATATCCATTCATGTTTACTCCTTTTTTCATGTTTCATCTTCGGAGTGGAGATGTAATCAATGTGAGTTGTTGGTCCCCTGATTTATAAAATCGGGAGACCTAAGTTTTGAGACATTTCCGTCCGTCCGTCCGTCCGTCCGTCCGTCCATCCGTCCGTCCGTCCAGATTTTTCTCCGCAACCATCCATTGAATTTTTCTGAAATTTTGCATGAAGTTGTAACTTTTGTCAGGTTAGAAAGTGACATTCACCGATTTTTGAAAAAAAATCTGGTTAGTCCCCCAGGGGGACAAAACGCCCCGAAATTGCAAAAAATAACATTTTTACCCCATAACTTTTCATCCATCCATTCAATTTTTCTGAAACTTGGCCAAAATGTGGAGGCAATTGTTCCTAAGAGAAAATAAGTATCGCTGACCTTGGAAAAAATCTGATTCGCGCCCCCCAGGGGGTCAAAAGCCCCAAAATGGCAAAAATTACCCTTTTCTTCCATAACATTTGATACATCCATTCAATTTTTCTGAAACTTTGCCAATTATTCTGGATATAAAATAGGCATCCTTGACATCAGAAAAGTTATTGTTCTCGCCCCCATGGGCTACAATGGGGGGTCAAAAATGCCCCAAATTGCCCAAATTTTTACACTCGCCACATCGAGTCACATACAGAGGGGGACCACGCATGCGCGGCTTGTTTGTTTTTTGGGTTGTTGTTTATTGTATCGCTGTGTATTATTGCTGAAAGAAATGTTTTTAATTTCTGTAGAGTCCATAAAGGAAAGGTTCGGGATGTATATACAAATGGCGGGTGCTCCTCTGTCAACAATACGGTCCGTAAATGTACCGACGTTTTCGTTTTTAAAAAAATAATTAGTAAAGTGAATACAAATTTGGTCACTGGAATGTAGCGTAATATTTTATATATATATATATATATATATATATATAAATGAATGAATGCAAAATATTTTCTCATCTATCCTCCCTATGTTACAATCAAAACAGGTTATTCTAATTTAAATACTTAATACACTATATTCTTTTGAAATACTCTAGTAAAGTTGCAAACACAATCTTTTGTTTACCTAATTTCCATAATTATATTTTTGACAGTTCAAAATAAATAATTATTTGCTGCTATTCGATTATAATTTGATTGTCCTATTTGCTTATATATATAAAATAGTGTTGTTGATATTACCAGTAAAAGTGATAACAAAAAATGACAAAAAATCGAAACAATGTTTCTTACTTTTTAAAGTACTGCAAACGGGAATAATTTATTATGACAAATTAATTTCGAATTCGCCTCCGCCGCCTCCACAACAATCGACAAGCAAAACATGTTTTTTTACTTACTAATTATTTTTATCTACCTCATTTTTAAAGCGTAGTTTTTACCTAAAAAAGCAGCATTCATTATTCCTGATTTAGAATTTTAAACGTAATTTTAGAACTAGGCGCTTTAAAAAATGTTTTAAAATTTATTTCAGCATTTAATTTTCGTAGCTTTTACATTTTCCATAAAAAATGAATAAATAACAACAAATTTATTGTTTAATATTTTGTTTACAAATCGCCTTTTTACTCTTCTATTTTTTCGTTATTTGGACATAAGGAAAAATAGATTCGTAGTATAATTGTAGATTAACATCTTTTGTTAAATCACCCCACCTTCCAGAAAACAAAAAATAGATTCTTCTTTTTTAGGCGATTACGTCATCACATCATTAAAAACTTCACGAAATAAAGAAAAAAACGCTTATTTTAGAAGTCAGAATAGGGTTCATTTATTTACATACATTTAATTAAATAGTATCCCATCATTTCCGGACCATTCTAGCGTTTTAGGGCAGTTAACTAAATTATTTTTTCTTTGCTATGGGAGCTGAATCTGTAGCGTTTTTGGGGAGGGTGTGTCTACTTTACATGTGGTTTTGCGATCTTTCCAGTCAGACTTAGGGTTAGTGGTTTAAAAAAATTGATTGATTTCCCTAACAAGTTAGACTTGCCCGGAGATGGAGGATAATTTTACGTTTAATATATATAAAACTGATCGCTCACTCTAAATTCTAAAATAATTGTTTTTTATTCGTCTTTCTGTTTTCTACAGTGTTCACTTTACACATGTAATCGCCTAAAATACAGAATCTCATTTTTGTTTTGGGTAGAATGAATTTAGCGGAGACTGTTAATATACAAATTTACCCATACTTTATTTTCTTTTATCTTATATTTTTTTTTACTATACATCTCTTTTTAAAATTTAAATTTTAAGCGTTTAATTTGTTTAGTTGTGTTACCCATGAACATTTAAAATAAATAACTTCTTTAAACTTGGCTTATTAAATATCTTATTTTTAAGGCGTAAATAGAAATATAAACAATTTTGGTGTTATTGTAGATTGAAACCTTCAGCCCCCTCCCAAATGAGATTCTACTTTTTAGCCGATTACGTGTGAATATCCTAAATAATTGTTCGTTCTCTGTTTACGTTTATGTAAAACTGGCATTGATTGTTTTTCAAAGGTTCTGTTCTGTTTTTGCTGTTCAGATTAGTATCTATATCGTCTCAGTCTTCTTTCTATTGCTGCTCGTTTGTTTTAATTTTTCATGTTTCTTATTCAGTCTTTCCTTGTGACCAGGATTTCTGTCCTTCGATCGTTTCCTATTCTCTTTCGTCCTATATACACTCTCAGCTTCTTTTCGAAGTTTGGTAATCTGGGTTTCCAGTCAGATTTCCCATCCAAATGTTGTTGTCCATTCTTTTGGCCAGTCTTTTTTTCTCTTTTTAGTTTCATACTTACTGATTTTGCCTCTGCATATATCAAGTTTTTTTTTTTTAGGTATGTGATACTGTATGTTGAGATGTATGCAAGTACATTGTTGACTGTCTCTGTTTTAAATTTCAACTTCTTCCAATTTTTCGTCAGGTGTTCTTGATCTATCAAGCCATTAATCTTTTGTCTGATTTCTGTTAATTCCATCTCCGAGAACCACCCTCTCTTGAACAGGGTTAAGATGAAAATTCATATAAATTAAATGTACAAAAGCAAGGACATTCCCAAATGTTTACACTTTTATTGTCATTTATTAAGGGTATGACTACATATCAACCAAACCATTTCATTATCACATCACTACAGTATAAATCTCTATGCATGAGTGGATGAAGTGTGTGAGGTGCGCTGAAGAAACATTCCTACCAGTAAAGTACATAGCCCTGTTGTGCTCGCATACGCTTAATAAGAATAAAAGTGTAAAAAATTGGGAATTTTCTTTGCTATTGTACATTTAGTGTATATGAATTTTCATCTTAAGCCTATTAAGGGCATATGATTTCAGTATACTGGCATTTATCATCGAATGTCACTACATTTGTAAAGACTATGCCTCAATACAATGGTCATTTTTAATGTTTGTTGGAATTTTCTGGAAAACTAAGATATATGGTAAACTGAAATTAAAATGCCATCAACCTCTATCTCTGCCAAAACTCAGCTGAATCCATCAAATAGTTGATGAGATACAGGGTGGCACATACGTACGTACGTACGTACACACGGATAACATGATTTCATGATTAAACTTTCTGGATCTCTGGGTTGCCTTGACTAATGATGCTGAAATTCTACACACTATGAAATAAAAATGTTGTGCAAAGTTTTAACTAATTAGGTTTATTGGTCTTTGAGTTATGATTGATCAAAGAAATGAGATTTCCAGCATAGGTCGTTTTTGAAGTCTATTAAGGGATAGAGCGCTCTCGCGCCTCCCTTGCTTTCTGTAAGAAAGGTTTATATAGTAGCTCAATAGTGTATACCCAACTAGAGCTATTAATTTAACATGTTATCCTCTTAGTTCATCCAAATAATATTTGTTTATGCATATTTTTTTAAATATGTACATTTATTTTATGCAACATTTACTAACCATTAACAAAATACTTCATCAGTGTGTGACGTTTGTGTGTTATAAACCGAAAACCAACCAACCTACTCAATCATTGAGAGCGTTTATATATAATATATATAATTTATCTGTCGTATGCAAAGCATATTTATGTGGCAGAAAGAACATAGACGCGCTTTTTTGCAAGCCTTGTACCAGAAATAGCTGAAGAAGCATAAACGGAATATGAAATTGTCGCGTGAAATCGCAACCAATTAAATTGGCAATAATTGTGATAAATAACGGAGAGAAAGAGGCTGTCAATCATCCCTTCCATCTGTGATCGTACTAAGGTGACCGACAGGTGAAAGAGTGCGACAGGCCAAACATTAACCCAATATGACGTAACGATTTGGCAGCAATGCTATGCAGGAGAGTATTGATTTACTCCTCTTCAGGAGTTAGGCACAAGGCCAGTTTTTATCTTACTCCCACAAGTAAGATGTGACCCAAGGTCGGGTCGGGAAAATGGGGTTTAAAAATTGCCTGGGCAGCCCCGTCGGCATTCCCGGGTAGGGGCGCCTCAGGCAGTAAGCAATAAACTTACTCCTCCCCAAAGAGGGGAGGCGAAGCCTGGGAGGGTGGACCTCCTGAAACTGCACAGGACAGACCCATAGACAGGTGTAAATCAAGCCCCGAAGGCCAAGACAATACCAGTCTATGGGGTGCAGTATCCATCGGAACAGATACTACACTTTGATCTTAGCCAAAAGGCCAAGGAAAGGTGGCGGTTACATTAAAAGCCTATGTTTCATTTTGTTTTCTCTCTTTCCTTTCTGTAGTGAATTTCGGGGGTCGTCATGTCATATGATGCTGTAAATACAGAGGACCAACAGTGAACTCAACCATTCAGAGCCATTTCATCTCTCAGAGAACCTCGTTATCTAACAGTCGTTTCAAGAGGAACAGTTTCTACTACACACATTAGAAGTTAACTGATAGCAATTATACTACACTCATATTATTTACTCTATGATTCTTGTTCTATCGCTGGTGATACCAGATCAGGCTGCCCTGTGGCTCCCTGAGACGAAATTCACCTACATTGACGTTTTTTGTTTTTCTTCTTTTTTTTTTTTTGTAAAACTTAATTATGTTCTACAAAACCAAAAACCAAAACAACAGCCCCTCTCCCTTTCTCCCTCCCCTTTTTTATTTTATTTTTAGAACTTGAAGCATAAATCTTTTACTATAATGACCAGATTCGGCATTAAATAACCCAAAAAGGGTTGATATGCCGTAAAACAAAACTACCAAACCAAAAACGATGATTAAACATTTGAAGATATAAAGAACTTGAAGCATAAAAACTTTTACTATAATGACCAGATTCGGCATTAAATAACCCAAAAAGGGTTGATATGCCGTAAAACAAAACTACCAAACCATACCATACCTTGTTCTATCGACTAGCTGAAATGGGTTCTACTACAAGATGTACTCCAATTACCTTTACCGCCAACTGTGTTCTAAAAAAATATCCGTTATCTTTGAACTACAATGGATGCTTGTTTCGAAGGACAATAACATCGATTGTTAAAAAAGTCGCCAAGATAAGTTATCTTTCAGAAGTTCAAATGATAGTCACGCATAAGCGAAGTAGTATAAGAATTGATGGATAAATCTCTCTCTCTCTCTCTCTCTCTCTCTCTCTCTCTCTCTCTCTCTCTCTCTCTATCTATCTATCTATCTATCTATCTATCTATCTATCTACCTATCTTTCTCTCTCTCATATATATATATATATATGTATAGGCATCCACAGTCTGCCTGTTTAGCTGTATCACGGCTCTTCGGGACGGCTTGACTAGCACCTATTCCAAGATAGGATCAAACCTACGAGCATCTAGTAGATGGCGAGTCTAACCATCTGGCTACGGGGCGGACGCTTTTGGCAAGTGACATCTCAATGTTTTGTTTATATAAATAAACATTGTCAACTTCCAGAGAATGGTCGATTTCTTTAATTATAAAGAGCTATGAATTGTCGCTAATAGTTAGTGACGTCATTTTCCATGCTGCTCAACCAAATGTATTCGACATCAATTAATAACAATTCCCCAAGTTTCTTTTGAGTAGTTTAAACGGTTTTTCAGGCCAATACTATCGGCACAAGCTCCCAATTGAAAATTCAAATATTTCAGATTTAAATTGAATTTGATCCATAGTCATTAGACACCAATCAAGCAAGATTCCCTAATTTTCAATTTCTTTTTAATACCCAGTAAGAATAACCCGTAAATTTTAAACATTTTCTAGAATCAAAAGCATGGTCAAAATCTGAATAAGGATACTCGACTTAAGGTGGTTCATATTCGTAAGGAGACATTAAAGTGGTATAAAACTATTATGTTTTGGGAATCCATTTTACTCGTCTCAGAACTGGTATTAGTCTAGTATATATATATATATATATATATAGATTTAGATTTTTCACCCACAAAACAGATCATTCAGTAAAGACCGGGGTTGTTCCAATAAAATACAAGCTCGATGATACTCGATTACAGAGTACAGAGCATTTATATGTGATTTTATGAAGGTTTACCAAAGCATTCCTTTCAAGACCACAATGATCACCATTAAAGATATTTTTTCTTACAAATACTATTTATTCAAATTAAATGTTTTTTCCTACACGTGTTTCACTACCAAGCAGTTACTTGCTTGGCAGATCATCAGGGAAATTAAATGTCTGGAATACTGGTTTCAACTGCCGACAAAACACAATGTGGCGTTGTAATAGTTGAGGTCACTTAAGAAGAGAAGAGGAAAAAAAATAAAAATAAAAATAAAAGTCAAACTTAAAAAGCAAGGAAGAACAACGATAAAAAAAGAAAGTCCTAGAAAAGTCTTAGAAAAGTAGCTCGTGCATTATTTCTTCCACCAAGCCAACAAGCAAATAATCGGTCCCAAATACATTCAATAAAACCACAAAACCGGAACAATGTGCGATAATACACTTTCACGTCGGCCGGTACAATGATGAATAAATCCCCCCCCACAAGAAAACAAAAGAACTAAATCATTCAAGACCGCTCACAAGTTACCATTCCAATCCAATGATAGTATGGGAATTCTAAATCCAACTTCTCACAAAGAAAAGTCAACACAAATGTTCGTCCGAGTTCAAAGAGTCTTATTTCAATTGTTGATTTATTACCCTTCGAAACAAACACACGACGAGTTGAATGTCAATCCCGCAGAAAACTCCCTTCCATTAAGAAAAAATCTTAATATAGAAACTATTTATTCAAAATACTGTTTCTAAAAATATTTATTATTAAACCTATTCCTTATAGAAATTAATTATCTAGTGTCTGGGACGTCATTTTACATTTTGGGAAAATATCCTTCATTTAATTAACTGCCGAATTATCGTTTTGTTGTTTAACGAAGCGAAAAAAGCCTATCCCGCAGAATTTGTTTTTAAAAGATTATTCATATATCAAAAATAAACTGTTATTATAAAAAGGCCTTCTACAAAAATCTAGTTATTATTTTAAATCATTTTAAATATTTCCTTAACGGCTGTGTCTGTTTGCAACTCTCTGTGGATAATATTATTCTATATTCCATAAATAAATGTTACTACGGAATATCGTTATCAGAAATCTATTTTCTATTTTGAAAAAAAAAAAAAAAACTTTTTTAATGGACCGGTTTATTTTTTTGTCAACTTTACGGGAAAATATCACTCTTACTCGTTAAATGACAGGAGACTTTATTATTACTAATTTAAAATCCCGTACAAAATACTTTTTATAAAAATCCAATTGTTTTTATTTTTATTTTTATAAATTAAGTCCGTGTCAGCATGCATGTTTTTAAAATTATTTTTTCCTTAATTACTTTTCCCCATTCCTGCCACCAAATTGTTTTATTTATTTTAATCTAATTAAAAACTAATTTAATTTAACCTAATTTAATTAAATAGTGATAGCATCCAGGTTGCTATTTCTTATTTTTCACTTAAAATTACTTGAAATCCCCAATGCATTTCGTATAATATATCTATTTCTGAGAATAAATTGTGATTTATTATTTATTATTCCACTATCTTTTTATATGTAACACAATTTCCCCCCTCTATTCCGCTAAATAAGTATTTACTATAGTTGACTATCACTGGGCCTTATTCCGATAGAATATTCCTACCTTATCACCCCCAACCTAAGTCTCGAGTATCCGCTAATAATTGAATCAAGACATATCTTAGCATAAGTACGTGTTACTAATTCTCATCCTCCATATTATACACTAATTATTGCCCCAGATTGCCTCAAAAAGTGTCCATCCTGCCTATCTCTGCTGTAAGTTTATACTTCCCCCAATTCCCCTCCTATCCAGGTTTTAGGCTTGATAACAGGTAACGGTTTCTATGCAGACAGCATTGTAGTATTTCCTGCCTAGCGTTCAGTAAATTATCTCTAGATGTCATGATGTGGTACGACTCCAATGCACATAGGTTGCATCTCTTCTTTTTGTTCGGTTTATATTTGTTAGCCCTCCCTAAAATTGACCATTTCAGTTCGAAAGGGTCTTGCCTAGCAATGAGGTTTCTCACAAAACGGCCAACAGAAGTGTTAGGCTTATCTATGTCTTCCCTTTGGCCTCCCCTGAAGGAACTCATGTGGTTTCTGAATCTATCTTTGAACTCACCCCCAGTTGAACCGATATATGATTTCCTACTACTCTCTGTTATCACATCGCATTTGTAGACAATGCTTGAAACTCTACAGTTCCCCCCCAGTGGACAGATGTTAGAAGCTCTGCAGTTACAGTTGTGTGCTGGGCCGTTGCTGGATGTTCTACTACTATGGTTATTTATAATGGAGGTTCTCACTGAACTGGTGTTACTGGGATCAACACCAGAAGAGAACATGGCTTCCCTTGTTTTAGTTATCTTAGAATTATTATATCCTATGATGGATGTGGCTATATTTCTACAGGTTGAATAAGACAGTTTTACAGTATTTTTGTTAATGATTCCCCCCAATCTGCTATCCCTTGGAAAGTTTTTTTCCACTATGCTATAAAAAATCTTTGGGATATTAGTCTTAATATGCTGGCTATAGGGGGGGGGGTTGAACCATGTAGTGGTCCTTCTCCTATTTTTCTTCCTACCTTCCCCCCCGGTTTGGGTAGCATGTGAGTTCAATTCGTTACTTCCAACTTCACGAATATTATCATCAACCGGTTCCCACCCTACCTGGTTTACATTACCGTGGGATACACCAGGTCTCCTATATCTAGCCTTGCTTATTGCCCTATTATATGAAACCATTGATCGAGAGGCAATCGGTCCCCCGTTTAGTCCCCCATTCCCAACCGAAGGAGGCACAAGGTAATTAATTTTTTCCTTGTATCCTGATCTGTTTAAAGCTTCATTGTAGAATTGCTTACTGCTGTCGAATATTTGTTGATTCTTGGACAGCTTAGATATCCTACTCGATATTTCAGGAATAATGGCTCTTTTCACCATCGGTGGGTGATTCGATTTAGCGTCGATATAGTAGAGTGTGTGGTTGGGCTTGTGATAAGGTTCATATGTGTTGTTGCATAGATCAAGCGTAATATCCAAAAAATTGACCCTCCGGTAGTTTATATCTATAGTTACGCTAAGTTGTATTGAGCTGAAGAATATATTGAGTTTTTTCTTCTTAGTTTCAAGATTCCTTATACTTGTGTTGACAAAGAATAAAGCGTCGTCCCTATATAGACCGCCCGCCAGTTCAGGTATTTTCATACAAATTTCTCTGAGAATATATATCCCTACCAGGTCAGTAGCCTGCGCTGAGTCCGGTGACCCCATAGTAATATCGAAATTGTTTTCCCTATCCTTTCTAGTCCATAACTTATCATTGTAGGATATTAGCGTCCTTCTGGCTAGTCTAATTATATCCATCTCTAAGTTTGTAATGTTGGATTCGTTTCTAGCCATGGTAAGCGCCTTTTCAAGTAAAGTAGAGGATATGGAGGGATAGTATGAATCTATATCAAACATTATAAATTTACTTTGATTAGTAATGTGTAAGGCCTAACACTTCTGTTGGCCGTTTTGTGAGAAACCTCATTGCTAGGCAAGACCCTTTCGAACTGAAATGGTCAATTTTAGGGAGGGCTAACAAATATAAACCGAACAAAAAGAAGAGATGCAACCTATGTGCATTGAAGTCGTACCACATCATGACATCTAGAGATAATTTACTGAACGCTAGGCAGGAAATACTACAATGCTGTCTGCATAGAAACCGTTACCTGTTATCAAGCCTAAAACCTGGATAGGAGGGGAATTGGGGGAAGTATAAACTTACAGCAGAGATAGGCAGGATGGGCACTTCCTGAGGCAATCTGGGGCAATAATTAGTGTATAATATGGAGGATGAGAATTAGTAACACGTACTTATGCTAAGATATGTCTTGATTCAATTATTAGCGGATACTCGAGACTTAGGTTGGGGGTGATAAGGTAGGAATATTCTATCGGAATAAGGCCCAGTGATAGTCACCTATAGTAAATACTTATTCAGCGGAATAGAGGGGGGAAATTGTGTTACATATAAAAAGATAGTGGAATAATAAATAATAAATCACAATTTATTCTCAGAAATAGATATATTATACGAAATGCATTGGGGATTTCAAGTAATTTTAAGTGAAAAATAAGAAATAGCAACCTGGATGCTATCACTATTTAATTAAATTAGGTTAAATTAAATTAGTTTTTAATTAGATTAAAATAAATAAAACAATTTGGTGGCAGGAATGGGGAAAAGTGATTAAGGAAAAAATAATTTTAAAAACATGCATGCTGACACGGACTTAATTTATAAAAATAAAAATAAAAACAATTGGATTTTTATAAAAAGTATTTTGTACGGGATTTTAAATTAGTAATAATAAAGTCTCCTGTCATTTAACGAGTAAGAGTGATATTTTCCCGTAAAGTTGACAAAAAAATAAACCGGTCCATTAAAAAAGTTTTTTTTTTTTTTTTCAAAATAGAAAATAGATTTCTGATAACGATATTCCGTAGTAACATTTATTTATGGAATATAGAATAATATTATCCACAGAGAGTTGCAAACAGACACAGCCGTTAAGGAAATATTTTAAATGATTTAAAATAATAACTAGATTTTTGTAGAAGGCCTTTTTATAATAACAGTTTATTTTTGATATATGAATAATCTTTTAAAAACAAATTCTGCGGGATAGGCTTTTTTCGCTTCGTTAAACAACAAAACGATAATTTGGCAGTTAATTAAATGAAGGATATTTTCCCAAAATGTAAAATGACGTCCCAGACACTAGATAATTAATTTCTATAAGGAATAGGTTTAATAATAAATATTTTTAGAAACAGTATTTTGAATAAATAGTTTCTATATTAGGATTTTTTCTTAATGGAAGGGAGTTTTCTGCGGGATTGACATTCAACTCGTCGTGTGTTTGTTTCGAAGGGTAATAAATCAACAATTGAAATAAGACTCTTTGAACTCGGACGAACATTTGTGTTGACTTTTCTTTGTGAGAAGTTGGATTTAGAATTCCCATACTATCATTGGATTGGAATGGTAACTTGTGAGCGGTCTTGAATGATTTAGTTCTTTTGTTTTCTTGTGGGGGGGGATTTATTCATCATTGTACCGGCCGACGTGAAAGTGTATTATCGCACATTGTTCCGGTTTTGTGGTTTTATTGAATGTATTTGGGACCGATTATTTGCTTGTTGGCTTGGTGGAAGAAATAATGCACGAGCTACTTTTCTAAGACTTTTCTAGGACTTTCTTTTTTTATCGTTGTTCTTCCTTGCTTTTTAAGTTTGACTTTTATTTTTATTTTTATTTTTTTTTCCTCTTCTCTTCTTAAGTGACCTCAACTATTACAACGCCACATTGTGTTTTGTCGGCAGTTGAAACCAGTATTCCAGACATTTAATTTCCCTGATGATCTGCCAAGCAAGTAACTGCTTGGTAGTGAAACACGTGTAGGAAAAAACATTTAATTTGAATAAATAGTATTTGTAAGAAAAAATATCTTTAATGGTGATCATTGGTGTCTTGAAAGGAATGCTTTGGTAAACCTTCATAAAATCACATATATATATATATATATATATATATATATATATATATATATATATATATATATATATATATATATATATATATATATATATCTTCTCTGAAGTTTTGGCGATAGAAGGGGAATTCCACTTGTAAGCAGTTTGGAATCACATAAAAAAGGCATAATAACAATAAAAAGAAGGCCTGTTACTAATGGAGAAAACATAACCCTTTTAAATTATAGTAAAAAAAATGTTGGTACTTCTATGGATCCTGTCCTAATTTCCGTGAACGTCGCGTCGGTAGCAGTCGGGCATGCTACGTAAACACCCGAGAGATGACGAGCCGAATGGTGATAGCCGTTGCCGCGTCGTATTTTTTTTTTCAGTATTATTTTCAATAAAGATCGCAAAAAAAAAAAACGAAGAAAACAGCGAAATTATAGTTACTGAATAACTATTTTTTGTTTTTATTTTGTAACAAAATAATGCTTAAGAACCGGTAATACATAATAATAATAATAATAATAATAATAATAATAATAATAATAATAATAATACATCATCATCATCATCATCATCATCATCATCATCATCATCATCATCATCATCATCATAATAATAATAATAATAATAATAATAATAATAATAATAATAATAATAATAATAATAACTAGCGGGACCCGTGTAAATTACACGAAATGATGTTTTTAATACTAATTATCTTGTTCCTAACCTATACATGTTTGAATAGAATATGATAAGATTTGACTTATATATTACTTTAAAAAAATGAACAATACATGAAGCAATTTACAGAACTTCTTTATATACAATATTTCTAGTGAAAGTAATTCCTTTTCTCTGGCCATGAGTAGAATTATTCTGAGGACAAATTTTCACTCTTACACTGTTCATAGACCTTGCTCTTGAGAAGGCTACATAAAGTTGTCCATGAGTAAAGCAAGGTTGTGGTAGGTAGATCCCAACCTTATCGAAAGTTTGTCCTTGAGCTTTATTAATGGTCATTGAATATGATAGGCGGATGGGAAATTGAGTCCTGTGCAAAACAAATGGAATATTTGCGTCACTGGGACTAAGTTTAATTCTTGGAATTAAAACTCGCTCCTGAGCATGAGATCCACTTATTATTGAAGCTAAAATACTGTGGTTATGAAACTCCAATACTTCTAAACGCGTTCCATTGCATAGTCCTTGCGTTATTGACAGGTTTCGAAGCAGCATAATAATAGATCCAACTTTAAGATTGAGACGATGAGGAGGCATTCCCGAAGGCGTAAGTGAATTTATGAATTCCATTGGATAATTATTGGCTTCCATTTCATTGTCTGATGATACTGAATCTATACTTAGATATGTTTTGCTCTCAGTTGGTAGTATACTTAGAATATCTTCATTAATATCCAAGCAACCTGCATTTTCTGGTGACAAAATAACTCTACTTTTCATTTCGTCTTGGGTGCAATTATCGAATATGTCTGATACTAAAGAGTCATTGCATACACATTGTTCTGGGATATCGATAGTATCATCAGAAACGTTGTCAAGTGAACTCTGCACTCGACCATTTCCGATTTGTAAGAGCCATTGTGAGAAAACTTGTTCGTTGTCATTAGTCCTCATATTCTGAGAGAGTTTAAGTTGATGAAAACTGTGCCACATTGGAGACTTCTTTAGACATACATCCAATACTGCAGCAGGTGGAGCTCTAGGAACCACAGGCAGAACTTGCCTGAAGTCTCCTCCTAATATGAAGACTTTACCACCAAATATGCTATTATTATTCATAATATCTTGTAAACAATTATCAATGGCATTTAATGCATATCGAGGGATCATCGACGCCTCATCAATAATGAAGAGCTTCACCTGCCTGAGAATATTTGCTTGGTCAGAATTAGGAGGAATATTGCAGGTAATTGTCTCAGTGAAAGGAACAGGAAGGTTGTAGATACTGTGAAGTGTTTTCCCATTTTTCAATAGTGTCGCTGCAATACCTGTCCAAGCAGAAGTACTAACAGCCACATTTTGAGCCATCAGGTAATCATGAATCATGTTGAATAGAAAAGTTTTGCCAGAACCGCCAGGTGCATCCAAGTAAAACAGTCGATGGTTAGTCTCCAATCCTCTATCTAGTTCACTAACAGCGTTAATGACACTATTAAATACACCTCTTTGCTCAGTATTTATTATTTCAGGATTAACTTCTTGAATTTCTTCCATATGTTGAATGGCAGGAGGCTCACTGATTGGTTCTGGTAGACCAAGCATCGCACAATTCATGCCGGTTTCATTCAAAATCATGTTTATGTGATGCAGAGCGATATTCTCTGCAACATTATCATCATATTGGCGTAAAAGGTCCTCTATCATAAGGTGTTTGTTATCATTCCATAATTGTAAGGCATTTTGTGGTGTATTGTATAAACAAATCATTGCAAACATGTTAAGAAGCTGTCGTGGCATTTGATATATAGCTGCCTCACTTAAAGCCATTTCTAGTTCGTTGTCATCTTCAAGCAGTTGCAATCGAATACAGGCATCCTTAAAAGTCGGCAATTGTTCACCTCCTACAGTTTTCAGGTTATTAAAAGAAGTTGCACCTGGTATATGAAGAAGAAGCATCCTTAAATGAAATTTCTCAGCATTTCTAGGACTGGCAGAGTACATTCTCGTTACAATCTGGCGGTGACGTTGTCTTCTGGTCCAAGTGTTGGTTTGCTTATTAAATACATAATATTCAGGAATATCAATATAAAGGTGGGCTCTTGCATCCACGTCACTTTGGTTAAGTTTGAACCATGCAGTTAATTGCGTGTCTCGTCCTTCTGCGCGGGCAGCAGCTTGTCCTTGTTCACCCGGCCTATAATAAACTTGTTGCTGGTCAGGTAAATGGAGGGCGAGTCGGTAAACTATGTGTGACTGTCCATGCATTTTGTATTCTGACAAACGCCAAAATGCTTCAGGCGGAGTTACGTATCTACACGAAATATATTGCTTAATTTCATTATATTCATTTGCATTAGTTTCATTGTTATTCATATTTATTTCCATCATTGCGCAATCATGTCCTTTATAGACATATTTGAAAAGATATTTCACACTTTTTACTGAGATACACACCTCTACATTAATGTGAGCAGCATATTTTCTGAGTAAATACTTATTATATGGTACTACAAACCTGCAGTCAACCTCATGGACACCCACTCTAACAGAATCTCCATGATTTCTGCGTCTGTAAAGAGGATATCCAGAAACATTTGTAATAGTCTCCTCCTGATATGGCATTGGAAATTTCTTCTGACACTCTCCCCCTACCATACAGATTGAATTGGGATTAAATGTACCACAGGGTCCATGAATCATGAGTGTTTTCACTAATTCTCTCAATTCTGGATCATGTTCTGATGGTAGTTCAGCTGAAACAATATTATCAATTTGTTCCCTAGTTCTGATTTTATATTCTTCTTGCAGCATGATTAGCATGTGACAATGCGGGAGACCTCTTTTCTGAAATTCAATTACATGTATCGCAGCAATAGGTACCCCAAGTACATGTCTGTCCTTTATGTCAATCATTAAATCATTAAGATGTTGTTTGAAAACTCGTGCCAATAAATCTGGTCTGTTCTGTGCTGTTTCATGAGGCTGTAGGTTTTCAGTTACTTCTCGACATTTTGGATTGCAAGTATATGTTATAAATAAATCAGGCCTTCCATACTTGCAAACTATTGCCATTGCATCTTGGTAGCATTGTTGCATATTTCGTGGGCTCCCTGTGAAGGATGATGGCAAAATGACAGGTACTCCAGGATCTTCATTTTCATTATTTCTTGCAAGGTGATCCATCAAACCTGAATACATTGCAACTCTTAGTTGTGCTTGATTTTCTGCAATGAATTTCAAACGACAACCTTCTACTTTAACGTAAGCATCGACTATATATTGTTGAAATAGTTTTCCACCACTGTGTATTGGACTGAAGTCACGTCTTATAGATAGACGATATGCATAAAATTCCTGCATAGTCACCTTGTTACGAACTCTAGTTTGCCTATTTGCTACATGAGGAATGTTTATATGCCATCCGAATTCACCATGAGGAAAGAGAAAAACGCCAAAATGAAAAACAAAAAATAGTTTTAAGTTTTAAGCAACACAAAAAGTAGTTTTTAACCAGGTGATAAAAAAAAATAAATGCAAAAAATAAATAATAAAATTGTATTTATTGCCAATTGTTGGTAAATGTTTGATAAAAATAAATTAAAAAATTTTTTTAAAAATTTATTTACACTGTATTGTGTTCGTTTTTTTGTTATTTGCAATGTTTCTTGAAAATAAAACTGAAAGAGTTTACGAAGTTATCGTCTGCCACACTGACCCTAACTCTAACGACGGCGTCAAAGTTAGCGCGGGTCCTAATGTAACAAAGCACCCTCTATTTGTTAGTTACACTTGCTTTATTATGAGCCCCCCTCTAGATAAGAGTGAAATAATTTGTTAAAATAGTCACCCGTGTACGATGGACATTGCGCATATCTACTAGAAAAGGTTGATATGCCATCCGTTCAAAAAAAAAAAAAATAATAATACTGGCCCTCTCTACAACCAAAAGAAAGAAAGTTAATTGTTTTCACTTTTTAAGAAATACTAATGATACACTAATTTTTAATGTAATTTAATAGACAATGCCCTTAAAAACGCCAAAATAAAAACAAAAAATAATTTTAAGTTTTAAAGCATCAGAAAAAAGTACTTTTTAACCAAGTGATAAAAAAAATAAATGCAAAAAATAAATAATAAAATTGTATTCATTGCCACTTGTTGGGAATTGTTTGCTAAAAATAAATAAATAATTTTTTTACTTTTACCTACACTGTCTCGTGTTCGTTTTTTAGTTAGTTGCAATGTTTCTTGAAAATAAAACTGAAATGTAGAAAAAAACGTTAGACGTTGGTTGGGATCGAACTATAAACCAGTTGGGCCGAAGTAAAATATACAACGTCGCTAACCGTTACGCTAAAGGGAAATATTTGAAAATGTAATTGAAATTAGGCATATAAGACGGTTTGTCCAAATCTCGGTGCGGTACGCATGCGCAGAGGTTTTGCCGGAAGCGTGACACACGAACACACACGCTATCGTATTAATATATAGATAATAATAATAATACCAGAGGTTGTTGGCAGTGGGCGATCACTGACGATGACCAGTGTGATAACTCCTAGTGAGTAAATAATAATAATAATAATAATAATAATAATAATAATAATAATAATAATAATAATGACGATGACGATGACGATGACGATGATGATGATGATGATGATGATGATGATGATGATAACGGCGACGACAACGGTGACGAGGACGACGAACACCACCACTACCACCACCATCACCACCACCTCCACCACCACCACCACTACTACTACTATTACTACTACTACTACTACTACTTTTTCTTTCTGTCAAGCGGCACATGTAATAGCATTTCGGACATTGTTTTCCTTTTGCTAACAGCGTTTTTTTCCTGCCAGAAAGAAATGACTCCTTCGCGAGATCCAACACAGCTCTTCGTAATTTCTTTTTCGTTTCGTTGGCTTTGATCAATGGCTTCCGGCTTTAATCAATTTCAATACTTATTAGAAAAATTGTCTTCTGGTTACTGACAACTGCTTGGCTAATCACTCCGCATCTCTCTGCCATCATTCGGCTCGTCATCTCTCGGGTGTTTACGTAGCATGGCCGAACGCTGCCGACGCGAAGTTCACAGAAACTGGTTCAGGATCGATAGCAGTAACTAGATTTTAATTTATTTGTTGTTCCCCTACCGTTATCTCTTCTCTTTCTTTCCCCTATCTCCCTTTTTATATATATATATATATACTAATATATATATATATATATATATATATATATATATATATATATATATATATATATATATATATATATATATAATGATTCAATGAATTAGAACATTACAATTGTTCCAAGAATTAAAACATCAAGTTTAGTATATATATATATATATATATATATATATATATATATATATATATATATATATATATATATATATATATATATATATATATATATATATGAAGAGTTCGCGTGCAAAACGCGATAAACGCCATTTTAAAAAATTTTCAGTTAACGCTACCATGGAGTTTACATTTCATCACTCCACCACACAACATAATCATTTTTTACAAATTTGAATATTTTCCCTATTTTTTTTGTATTAGAAAACTGTGTTTTTTTGCAAAACGCGATAAGTGCCATACTGGTTTTACTGCAAACCCCGATATATCCATGACGGATTTAAACATAAAGAAAACACAACCGTAACTTTGTAACTAAATCAGAAATATCTCGTTTCAATATCCGAAATTAAAAAGATTAACGTTTAAGCACTTTTAAATAAACAACAACTATATTTATAATAAAGTAAACGGCTGTGAAATGCAGGAAATGTTAATTTATTGATTACATTCGATCGTAGAGTTTAAAGCGTGAGTTAAAAATTGATAAAGATTTTTAATATGGTGAAGGAATTTTGAAAAATATACGTAAATAAAAATAATAATAATAATAATAATAATAATCATAATCATAATAATAATAATAATAATAAAATAATAACAATAACAATAATAATAAAATAATAACAATAATAGTTATAATAACAATAATAACAATAAGAACAACACGTGCGTTTAGAAAACCTACACTGTTTTTACATAGAATGCAATAATTAGAAATTGCTCTGCAAAATGCTGTATTTCGGCTTAATTCTTTTCATTTTTAAATCAACAACTTTATTTTAATTGTAAGGAAATATAAAAAAAATAAAAATATACATTTAAAAATTATGTTAGAGTTAACTGTTTAAAAATGGTTCTCGCTTCTAGAAAAATAATCGTATAAAATTTACATTTTATATAACTTGCCTTATGTTTAAAAATGTCAAATTTACACCGTGTTTAGAATTTGTGTTAAAAAAAATAAATATCTTAACTGTAACTTGCTAGGTTAAAAAGAACCTATATAGGAGAGGAAATATTATAAAAATGAAACACATGTTTATGAGATTTTTGTCATTTGAAGTGAGCGAATTTGTGTCTACAACTCCGTCCGCGGGGTCTATTTATAAAATCAGCATCGCGTGTAGTCGGTCAGTTCAACACTGGACGTCTATCAGAGCAGGTTGATACGCTACTCAACCTAGCAGTTTTTAAAATTTCGCCTGTTGCTTTCATCGAAAACAATTCCGTAGACTTTATATTTTAATATAATTTCGAATCGAAAATGAATCAGTATGATTGTAACGAGGAGCCAGTACTTGTTTCCCCAGTGGGGAGGAAGCGGATTATCACTAAAGAAAATCACAAACGAGAAAAAATCAAGAAAATGCGACATTCTGGTGGCGGTAAAATGCCAGCAATTTCTTGTTTTCACACCAAAAATACTTCAAAATTCTGTCACGCTGATCAACTAACTACTGAAGATCTTCTTAAAAACTTTGAGTTTTTTTATTCTCGGAAAAACAAGATTGAACAAGACAACACACTCTTGGATCGGATAAACGTTATGCAAGTGAGACGCCGCCGTCTTAAAGTTCCGAATGAAGATGCTCAGAAGAATCGACATGTCACAAACGAGTACACTTTATTAACTAACAATCACCCAACGACAATTAAAGTTTGTAAAGCGACGTTTTGCTCAGTTTTAGGTAAGTCTCGTTTTTGTTTATGTATTTTCTTTTGTAAAATGTTACCTATGATGCATCGTACTTTACGAGAAAAAAATGACATATTCTTTTAAACGATGACATGTAAACGTTTTTGAAATCCAGCAAAAACAGAATAAAACAACAATTAAACTTCAAATTTAGGAGTCATTTCCCCATATACCTTTCACGTAAACAATTGAAAAGTTCGCATAAAACGCGATAAATCTAATTTTTTTCAACTGAGAAAAATATGTTTTTATAGCGCAAATATTGTTGGATAAAACTCACTTTTTTTCTTAAGAACTGAAATCTCAATTTTATTTTTTGCTACATTACACAGTATTTAAATGTATATATTTTTAAATTCTACTAAAATCAAAATTTAATTATTGATTTAAAATTAAATGAATTAAGCGGAAATACTAAATTTTGCAAATAAATATGACTGTAATATCTATGTTGTTCGCTTTACGAGAACAAATTTCACATTTAAAAATACAGTATATTTTCCCAATTCGAGGACATAGTTTTCTTTCAGCAGATCGGGTATTCGGTCGAATACAGCAACATATAAAAAAAAGAGACACTATTCTCATGCCCGATGAATATTATGACATTTTAAAGGAGCATGGGAATGTTCATATTTATGGCAAACATTGGAAGGCTTATGATATAAAAAACGCAGCTCATTCCCTTGTGAAATCACAGAGACAATTTAAGCTGACAGACGTAAGAATATTACAAATTTCAAGCAATAAACTTGCCATTAAACAGTATTATAATGGTGAATATGAATACCATCCAATATTAAAGAGAGGAAAACGTTGGGCACATTTAAAACCAAAGGAACTGCCTAATGCAAGCACGGTTAAAGAAGAAAAGAAAAAAGATATCCGTGTATTATTAGATGAAATAGGGGTAAATGACAGTACACATGCCTTCTACACTGATGCACTATCACGTAATAATGACATCAATATTGATAGTGATGAAGAGTGACACCAGTTTTATTAAGCAGAATTAACTATTTTTTTTTAATAAAGAAATTTAGAATTTAAATTATTTCGTTTTATATTATTTCTTTTTAAATATTTTCAAACGGTATCATCAGAATTTCTTAAATGGGACAAAGGATATGTAATGTGGCGAAGAGATATTAAAATCACATTCGGGAACAATACAAACAAAAACATGAGCTGAAAAATTTACTTTTTTATTAAATTTCGTGGTTATAACTGATAGGTAATATTTAGATGGAATATGTGTTAGTACCCCTAGATAACACTTCTGATGATACCTCTGCACATGCCTACGCTTTCTTATGATAATTATTTTCTTTTTTTGTCAATATATTGTGTTAGTCGAAGTAGAAACATAGTTTATACAGATATAATGGATGTATCGGATTTTGCAAAAAACACATTTGGTGGATTTATGTGGTTTTGCAAAAAAAAGACGCTTTCAATTAAAATACACTTTTACAGTAAAATTCAAGATTTTTAATGTTTGTCTTCTTATGATTAAATTATACCATATTAATGTTTCCAAAAGAAAAAAGTGAGTTTTATCCAACAATTTTTGCGCTATAAAAAAACGTCTTTTTCTCAGTTCAAAGAAATTGGATTTATCGCGTTTTGCATGCGAACTCTTCATATATATATAAAGGGAGGGTGGGAGCCGAAATACACTGTAATATTATACGATAATTAATATAAATGAGGTCAGTGTTTATCTGATTCATTTAATTATTGGTTAGAGTTATACAATTATCTCTTTTGAATGAGATTATCATTCCGCGTAATGAAAGTATATGTTACGAGTCTAGCGCTTATTAGGGTTAATTACTACTTCTAAATAACATACCAAATACAATCCACACACAAAATAATCCCTTATAAAAGCATTGACAAGTTTACTAACAAAATACACACTATACACACACACATAAGAGTTTGAACAACTTACTAGACATCGTCCTAGCGTGTCTTTTGTCCTTCTGTACAAGGGTTGGCCAGGACAACCTTACATGAGGATACTTCACTCTACGAGTAAACTCTGACTAAATATTAAAAATAATTATAATGTATATATATATATATATATATATATATATATATATTATAATTTCGAAATAAAAAATTGCATGATATTCATTTAATCCATTCAAAGAATTCAACATCAACAACAGTTTAGGCATACGATCGTTTCTGAGATGAAAGAGATTTCTTCGTTCCAAGTCTATTCATAAGCACAGGTTTTAGACAGTAGTTAGAAGTAAAACAAACTCATAAAAAATTATTATTATTAACCATAAAATTCACAGTAATTAGAGAAAATGGGAGCTAGAAGATATCTCAATTCGTATCATTTTCAAAAACACCACACATAAAAAATACATAAAAACCCATTTTAAAGCCAATAAATATCTAAAGTACAAAACTGAAAAATTAAAAGAATAAAAATAACGATAATAATAATCATGATAAAATAATAATAGAATATTATAATATAAGTAAAGGTGAAAAACAAGAATAAAAAACAAGTTAAAACATATATAGGTAAAATAAAAATATATATAGATATATGATATATAAAACAGTTTACCATGGATAGGTCACTAAATGTTAAAGCGTTATACACTAAATATATTGTCAATAGAAGCAGTCCGAATAATGAAAATGTAATGTTACATTAAAAGTGTCGCTTACAGATACATCGACGTATATATGTACACAGACACGTTAATATATGTACTGATATACATAAGTGCATATATATATATATATATATATATATATATATATATATACACGTCACGTCCCGTCTCTTCTTCGCTGCTTCCTTCTGCTGCTGGTCTTTTATCTTATTCTTTTCAAAAAGCTGGCTGCCTTCAAAAATCGCTTCCCTCCACATTCCCTTATCTGCAGTAACCCCCTCATATCTTCCAACATCAATTCCAAAGCACTTCAAACTGTCTTTTAGACATTTTTTTAATCGCTTACAAGGTTTATGCTGTGGGTGAGTATCACCAGTTATTTCCCCATAGCTCACCTGCTGGTCAGTCTGTCATCAGTAAGACGAATAAGATGACCAGCCCAACGAAGTCTGCGTTTCCCTATACCAGACTCTATGCTTGGAACAGCAGCTCGTTCCAACACTTCGGTATCAGAGGTAAAACTAGCCCAACAGATGTTAAGCAAGTGCCTAAGGCAGTTCTACTGGAAACGCTCCAGCAGGCGAATATGAGCTTTGTAACTGGTCCATGTCTCACAAGCATATAACAAAGTTGATATCACACAGACCTCATACAAAGTAATCTTAGTTTCCAGCCTGACATCGCGTGGTGGCCACATCCGCTTCTCCAAATGAACAAAAGGCACACCAACT
>OY744553.1:28416091-28466091 GCA_963556195.1 Sepiola atlantica
CTTAAGTTTGAAACAGCATGTTCATTAGTCTGTCATCCTTAAGTCCAAAATATTATTTTGTTGGTCTGTCACGCTTACGTTCAAAATAGCATTTTTGTTTGTCTGTCCCGATTAAGCTAGATGTAATGTAGTGTATATGCTCCTAATCTTAAGTTTGAAATAGCATGTTCATTAGTCTGTCATCCTTAAGTCCAAAATATTATTTTGTTGGTCTGTCACGATTACGTTCAAAATAGCATGTTTGCTTGTCTGTCTCGATGAAGTTAGATGTAATGTAGTGTATATTCTCCTAATCTTAAGTTTGAAATAGCATTTTCAATAATCTGTCATCCTTAAGTTCAAAATATTATTTTGTTGGTCTGTCACGCTTACGTTCAAAATAGCATTTTTGTTTGTCTGTCCCGATTAAGTTAGATGTAATGTAGTGTATATTCACCCACGCCTAAGAAGTAGCATTTTTATTAGTCTGCTATTCTTAAGTCCAAAATATTATTTGGTTGTCCTGTCACGCTTATGTTCGAAATGGCATTTTTTTATGTTCTGATTTATTTGTGTGTAGTATTGTCTACGCTCCATAACACTGGTCTGTCACGCTTAAATCTAAAATAGCACTTGCGTTAGTCTTTAAAGCTTACGTTCCAAATAGTTTATAGACTCTGACTCTTAAGTTAGAAAATGCATTGGTGATTATCTGTCACGCTTAAATATAAAATTACATTTTGGTTGGTGTGTTACGCTTACGTTACAAATAACATTTTTGCTTGTCTGTTTATCTTACGTTACACCTATTATTTTCTCCTGTACGTAACGCTTAAGGATGACATATTCGTCAGTCGCGCTTAAGCCTAAAATAATATTTTGGTTTGTCTGTTACACTTAGTTTTTAAAATAGCATTTTTGATCGTCTGTTCCGTATAAGTTAGAAGTAACAGTGTCTATCACGCTACATTTTAAATGGCATGTTCATTTGTTAGTGCGCTCAACTCTAGAATAGTATTTTTATCTTACGTTCGATATAGCATGTTTGCAGGTTTGTCTCCCTTATGTAAGACGAACTATAATCTATGGTCTCCCGCGCTTACGTTGGGAATAGTATCACCATTTGTCGGTCGCGCTCAAGTTTAAAATATCATTTTTATCTTACGTTCTATATAGCATGTTTGCAAATCTGTCTCGCTTATGTAAGACGGACTATAATCTATGGTCTCCCGCGCTTACGTTGAGAATAGTATCACCATTTGTCGGTCGCGCTCAAGTTTAAAATATCATTTTGAATAAGTTTTACTTGTCTGTAACGCTGAAGTTAAATAGAATATAGTCTACGGTTTTCCACGCCGAAGTTGGAAATATCATTTTCGTTGATCTGTCACGTTTGTGTTAGCAAACGTGACAGCCCAACAAAAATTCAGACTGGATAGGCGCATGTAACGAGTATTTCTTTTTGTGTCTTGTCGGCTCAAATTTTCACACGGGTGTCATTTTGCTCTGACCTTCATAAGTTGTCAAAGTTATACTGTTGAATAATTTCAATATTTATTTTCTCCTTCCAAGCGATTAAATATTCGCTCCGTATCGCATTACTGGACTGGATAAGGTACCCTTCCATGCTGCGTAAAAGATTACAAAAAAAAAAAACGCCAAAAAAACGCAAAAAAAAAGACGCAAAAAAAAAGACGCAGAGTTTCTTTACAAACACGTCGCCATGAAAAAAAATGCGGATACACTTTTTGAGCTAGGCACATTTTGATGGGAAATAAGTTGTCTTTGTGATCGTACTTTTTAATTAAAAACCTGACTTATTTCATTTTTTTTTTCGTGTGGCCAGTGCAGCGCAAGCAGATCACGTTTTTTACGGTTGAATACACCAGAAACCTTTATTTTCTACGCTCAATAAACACAAATATTAAATAATGAACGTTTTTTGCTCTCGTAGTTTAATACACAGGTCGTCTAAATAACGACCTTTTTATTTTTAAATTCGAATATTCTGCCATATATATATATATATATATATATATATATATATATATATATATATATATATATATATATATATATATATATATATATAGTCTCGGAAGTTTCTCAACCATTAAAACTATATTAAAAAAACAAAAAAAAACATCTTATTGTCCCAAGTCTTTCAGTGGAAAAAACACTCATGTAAGTCAATTATTTTTTACAGTTAATATATTAGTTTGTTTCTAACACTATTTTAAGGGATCATCAGTTGTTTACCATGAAAAACTGTTTCGGGAATATATATATATATATATATATATATATATATATATATATATATATATATATATATATATATATACACATATATATATATATATATATAAATGTAAAGTTAGGTATATATATATATATATATATATATATATATATATATATATATATGTGTGTGTTTGTGTGTGTATGTATGTATCCCCCGGGGATGAAACGCGGGAGCCTCTGTGTAGCTTAATTGCCATAAATATAGTTTCATAGCTTACTACTTAGCTTTACTTACGTAGTGAGCACGGTTGAAGTAAATACTGAAAATTGATACACATAAAAAATTATATCTCCTTATAAAATTGTATGTGTATACATGAAATAGTAATACCTATATATATATATATATATATATAAAGTTAGGTATGGATGTATGTTCGTCTCCCTAATTGACTAGTTAACTACGTCAGAGTATATCTTTACTGTGGTCTCTTTGTCCTACCAGATTCCAGGACAAGAATTTATCTAGTCTGGTGGAGTAGTCAGCTTAGTGACGTCACTAGAGGCAACATCACCTCGAGAAGGTGCACCATTTCTTGTATAAGCTAGTGTAAGGTAGCTATATAGAGGGGGTCTTATTTGGGCTTCGAATACTATGTTATTTTGAATATTTGCTCAGGGTTTAATTTTAAGGGGAAATACCCTCATGTCATGTTGTCCTGACACACCCCTGCACAGAGAGGTCTTGGACACTAGAGGGCAGTGTCTGATAGTCAATCAAGTGGCTTCCAATATATATATATATATATATATATATATATATATATATATATATATATATATATATATATATATATATATATATACATATATATATATATGTATGTGTGTGTGTGTGCGTGTAAAAGCGAGAAATGGTAAACAATTAAACACAGAAACGAATAAAAATCAAACGAGATATTCGACTGATCCCGTCTTTCGTGAGATTATTATTCCTTCCTGTGTAAAATTGTTTTCCCCCTGTTCCTGTATCTACAACACGTATTTTATACTGTATCGTGTATAGTATTATATATATATATATATATATATATATATATATATAGAGAGAGAGAGAGAGAGAGAGAGAGAGAGAGAGAGAGAAAAAGAAAGAAAGAGAGAGAGAAGATAATCTGTTAATAAAATTACTGAACAGATTATAAAGAATTTTAGAATATATGTTCTAAGCAATACTGTGAGTAACATGGGCGCATCTTTTTTTTTTTAAATATGAACATTTAGGGAAGTGCATATATATATATATATATATATATATATATATATATATATAACTGTGTTTTGTTAACCTATGATAATGCATTATTTAATATATATTCTCGGTGAGTTACATGTGCCCCTTATTATTATTTTTTTAACCATTACTTGTGAGGGTATGCACCCACGCAAACTAGCACTCGACTTCAAAAGATTTGAAAATAAGTTAGATACAAAAGAATTGGCCTACATCAAACCTTTATAAAACATTTATAAAAAAAAAAGATTTCTGCGAACCTGCCACAAAAACAACCCAACACACTCCGACGAGTGAAGGTATTCTGAGGATGAGGTCTTCCCTCAAAAATTTTAAAAAGGAACACACACCAACATTACCATCACGGTTCCAATATAACTTATTGGAAAATAAAATTATTCGAAAATTATTGATTTCTGAACATTGTCATTCCTGTTAACCATTTAATCGTCTTCCGACAATATTTCTTATATATGACGCACAATGCTTCAAGCTAACTACACCATTTTTCTCATATCTATCTATCTATCTATCTATCTATCTATCTATCTATATATATATATATATATATATATATATATATATATATATATATATATATAATGCGATTCTCTGGGGTACTCTCATTGAGTTCTGTTTACAGCTTGCTAGATGGCCTCGGAATTTTCCATTTTACGTTAATTCACTCTCACATTTCCAGACAATGGATGGTGACATATTGTCACGCTCACTAGCTACTGAGTCAAATATGACTTTCGTATTGTGGTTCAAATCGTTTGATCGACAGGGATTTCTCCTCCCATACTGATGATTGCAGGTTTGGCATGAAACACATATGTATATGGGTTAATTTTAAAATATTATTTATAAATGATTATATATACGCACACAGATTTTTCTAATTTATGCAAACATGGTAAAAAATAACAGAATTCGTCTGTTTTATTATACTTTTTTCATTTTTCAATTTTTCTGATGGTGTTTTAATGATATTAAATCAAAGAAATTAATAAATGTTCCATAGGTTTCACATGTTTCACGAAAGTTTTCGATTTCGTTTTCGATTCTTCGCTGAATCATCCTCAGGTGTCAAAAGCAAATAAACAAAAACAATTGGAAAATGTAGAGAATTTTAAAAAGACGGTGGAGAAACGTTCATAGAACGTTTTCTGCAATGTCTCAGGAAATTGTTGGCGATTTAAACTGCAGCAACGCTTGATGGCATCACAGAATTTAAAATCGCACACGACTTCTAAAAACATTACAGTACCCAATGTATTTTACACAGAACTCAAAAATAAAGGCGTTAGAGATTCACTTCAATCTCAAACAAAAAAAAATCATTAACCAGCCCTATAATAAATAGGCATATACCTTTACCGACTAACTCTAACAACAACCCAATTTACACAAAACTTAATAAACTAGGCATTAGTATAATCCAAGAAACGTCAGCAAGTATTAAAGTTTTAATCAAAACATCTAGACTCAACGAAACACGTAATGTCAAAGATACCATATATTCCCTCCCTTGTCTGAATAATAGTCTACATTGGGGAGACACACCACAATCTAGAAAAGCGTATTTATGAACACAAAAGAGCAATTAAAAGCAACCACTCGCTCAACGCCGTATGTGCTCAGACTATAGAATATGGACATTACTTTGGCAGTGATAACCCCTCTTTAATTAAAACCATACATAATACGTCTATCAGTCGACTAATTGAATCGGCCCTTATAGTCCATTCCACAAATAACATTTAAAAAAGAATAGGCTTTTATTATATATCCCTCAACCTATATAAATCTATTATTAATGAAAACAAGATATATTTAGACACCGGATGATCCCCTACTTTTGAATTAGTTTTCCTTTGCATCCCGTGTTTGCTCTTTAACTTCTCCTTTCCTTTTTTAATACTACCTCTATACACATTTCACATATATATATATATATATATATATATATATATATATATATATATATATATATATATATATATATATATATATATGTATATATATATATATATATATATATATATATATTTTGTTCACATATATATGCATATGTTTATATATATATATATATATATATATATATATATATATATATATATATATATATATATATATATATATATATGAGAGTTGATAACTAAAAGGTAACTTTTAGAGAATTAGACTTATTGTGAGGTGAGGAAAGCTCAATATACTAGATAGAGCAAAAATATGATGAGTCAATGAAAAATAATTAGACCTGCAAATGGAAACGAATCAATATCTTCAGTTGTTCAGAACAAGGAGCATTTAGTAAATAAAAATATTTCTTCTTCTTCTCTTTCAATTTCATTCCTTAAGCCAGGCTTTTCAAATCTTATCATCAGAGGAGGTAGTGATTGATAAGTTGACAGATAAGGACAGTCAATATTAGAAATTTGAAAAAAGTTTTATTTTAAATGGTTTTAAATGTCAACTTATATTATTTAACATATATATATATATGTATTATATATTATATATATATATATTATATCACATCTATATATATATACTATATATATATATGTATATATATACACACACAAACATATATATATATATATATATATATATATATAATTAGATACAGTAGGATTCTCTTCGGTCAGGTTCGACCATGAGTAAATCCCAGTGTTCTTTTTGTTTTGTTGAACCATTGATGTATGTGACTGTGGAGGTCTATGTGGGAGTGACAGTCCATGTTGATTTGTCCCTAATCCACTAGATTCGTCACTTAGTTGTTGGCGGTCTCACCCCTTTCGGTTTTATTAAACCCTATTCATTGTAATACAGACAATATTTTATTTTTTATGTATCTCATAAAATGTATTTGTTTATTTTTAAATTAAATAACATGATGTTTTAATAAGCACTGTTGTAATTTGTTTAGATTTTACAAATTATTGTTTATCATTTATTAAATATAAAGTGTATATTAGTTGTATCGTCGGTCCAACGGAGCTTGTTAGACTGCGACAATTTTAATTTTTGTTCTAATCCGGGGTTTCCCTTTTGGGAGAGCTGTATTTAAATTTTTGAGTTAATCATAAGTTGCCCTTATGGTAGAACTGCATTTCAATTTTTGTTCTAATCAAGAGTTTCCCTTTTAGGAGAGCTGTATTTCAATTTTTGTTCTAATGCAAAGATTCACTGTTGGGAGAGCTGTATTTTAATTTGTGTTCTAATGCAGAGTTGCCCTTTTGGGAGAGCTGTATTTTAATTGTTGTTCCAAGTCAGAGTTTCCCTTTTGGGAGAGCTGTATTTTAATTTTTGTTCTAATGCAGAGTTTCCCTTTTGGCAGAGCTGTATTTTAATTTTTGATCTAATGCAGAGTTTCCCTTTTAGGAGAGCTGTATTTTAATTTTTGTTCTAATGCAGAGTTGCCCTTTTGGGAGAGCTGTATTTTAATTGTTGTTCTAATCGAGAGTTTTCACTTTTGGGAGAGCTGTATTTTAATTTTTGTTTCAATCCAGGTTTCTATTTTAGGAGAGCTGTGTTTTAATTTTTGTTCTAATCCAGAGTTTTCACTTTTAAGAGAGCTGCATTTTAATTTTTGTTTCAATCCAGGTTTCCATTTTGGGAGAGCTGTATTTTAATTTTTGTTCTAATCCAGAGTTTTCACTTTTAGGAGAGCTGTATTTCACTTTTTGTTTCAATCAAGGTTTCCATTTTGGGAGAGCTGTATTTTAATTTGTGTTTCAATCAAGGTTTCCATTTTGGGAGAGCTGTATTTTAATTTTTGTTCCAATCCAGGGTTTCTCTTTTGGGATAGCTGTATTTCAATTTTTGTTTTAATCCAGGGTTTCTTTTTGGGATAGCTATATTTCAATTTTTGTTCTAATCCAGAGTTTCCCTTTTGTGAGGGCTGTATTTTAATTTTTGTTCCAATCCAGGGTTTCTCTTTTGGGATAGCTGTATTTCAATTTTTGTTCTAATCCAGAGTTGTCCTTTTGAGACAGCTGTATTTTATTTTTTTTTCTAATCAAGAGTTTCCCTTTTAAGAGAGCTGTATTTTAATTGTTGTTCTAATGCAGAGTTTCACTGTTGGGAGAGCTGTATTTTAATTGTTGTTCTTATCCAGAGTTTCCCATTTAGGAAAGCTGTATTTTAATTTTTGTTCCAATCCAAAATTTCCCTTTTGGGAGAGGATTTTTTAAATTTTGTTTCCAATCCAGAGTTTCCATTTTGGGAGAGATGTATTTTAATTTTTGTTCTAATCCAGAGTGTCTCTTTTGGGAGAGCTGTATTTCAATTTTTGTTCCAATCAGAAGTTTCAATTTTGGGAGAGCTCTATTTGAATTTTTGTTCCAATCCAGAGTTTCCTTTTAGGGAGAGCTGTATTTTAATTTTTGTTCCAATCCAGAGTTTCCCTTTTGGGAGAGCTGTATTTTAATTTTTGTTCTAATCCAAAGTTTCCCTTTTAAGAGTGCCGTATTTTCATTTTTGTTCTAATGCAGAGTTTCCCTTTTGGGAGAGCTGTATTTTAATGGGTGTTCCAATCCAGAGTTTTCACTTTTGGGAGAGCTGTATTTTAATTTTTGTTTCAATCCATGTTTCCATTTTGGGAGAGCTGTATTTAAATTTTTGTTCAAATCCAGAGTTTTCCTTTTGGGAGAGCTGTATTTTAATTTTTTGTTCTAATGCAGAGGTTTCCTTTTGGGAGAGCTGTATTTTAATTTATGTTCGAATCCATAGTTTCTCTTTTGAGAAAGATTTATTTTAATTTTTGTTCCAATCCAGAGTTTCTCTTTTGGGAGAGATGTATTTTATTTTTTTTTGTTCTAATGCAGAGTTTCCCTTTCGGGAAAACTGTATTCTAATTTTTGTTCTAATCCAGAGTTTCCCTTTTGGGAGAGCTGTATTTTAATTGTTGTTCCAATCCAGAGTTTCCCTTTTGGGAGAGCTGTATTTTAATTGTTGTTCCAATCCAGAGTTTCCTTCTTGCAAGAGCTGTATTTTAATTATTGTTCCAATCAAGAGTTTCCCTTTTGGGAAAGCTGTATTTTAATTTTTGTTCCAATCGAGAGTTTCCCTTTTGGGAGAGCTGTATTTTAATTTGTGTTCCAATCCCGAGTTTCCCTTTTTTCGAGAGCTGTATTTTAATTTTTGTTCTAATCCAGAGTTTCCCTTTTGAGAGAGCTGTATTTTAATTTTTGTTCCGATCTAGATTTTCTCTTTTGGGAAGGCTGTATTTTAATTTTTGTTTTAATGCGGAGTTTCCCTTTTGGGAGAGCTGTATTTAAATTGGTGTTCCAATCCAGAGTTTCCCTTTTGAGAGAGCTGTATTTTTATTTTGGTTCTAATCCAGAGTTTTACTTTTGGGAGAGCTGTATTTTAATTGTTGTTGCAATCCAGAGTTTCCACTTTTAGGGTAGCTGTATTTTTATTTTTGTTCCAATTTAGAGTTTCCCTTTTGAGAGAGCTGTATTTTAATTTTTGTACCAATCCAGATTTTCCCTTTTGGGAGAGCTGTATTTTAATTGTTGTTCTAATGCAGAGTTTCACTGTTGGGAGAGCTGTATTTTAATTGTTGTTCTTATCCAGAGTTTCCCATTTAGGAAAGCTGTATTTTAATTTTTGTTCCAATCCAAAATTTCCCTTTTGGGAGAGGATTTTTTAAATTTTGTTTCCAATCCAGAGTTTCCATTTTGGGAGAGATGTATTTTAATTTTTGTTCTAATCCAGAGTGTCTCTTTTGGGAGAGCTGTATTTCAATTTTTGTTCCAATCAGAAGTTTCAATTTTGGGAGAGCTCTATTTGAATTTTTGTTCCAATCCAGAGTTTCCTTTTAGGGAGAGCTGTATTTTAATTTTTGTTCCAATCCAGAGTTTCCCTTTTGGGAGAGCTGTATTTTAATTTTTGTTCTAATCCAAAGTTTCCCTTTTAAGAGTGCCGTATTTTCATTTTTGTTCTAATGCAGAGTTTCCCTTTTGGGAGAGCTGTATTTTAATGGGTGTTCCAATCCAGAGTTTTCACTTTTGGGAGAGCTGTATTTTAATTTTTGTTTCAATCCATGTTTCCATTTTGGGAGAGCTGTATTTAAATTTTTGTTCAAATCCAGAGTTTTCCTTTTGGGAGAGCTGTATTTTAATTTTTTGTTCTAATGCAGAGGTTTCCTTTTGGGAGAGCTGTATTTTAATTTATGTTCGAATCCATAGTTTCTCTTTTGAGAAAGATTTATTTTAATTTTTGTTCCAATCCAGAGTTTCTCTTTTGGGAGAGATGTATTTTATTTTTTTTTGTTCTAATGCAGAGTTTCCCTTTCGGGAAAACTGTATTCTAATTTTTGTTCTAATCCAGAGTTTCCCTTTTGGGAGAGCTGTATTTTAATTGTTGTTCCAATCCAGAGTTTCCCTTTTGGGAGAGCTGTATTTTAATTGTTGTTCCAATCCAGAGTTTCCTTCTTGCAAGAGCTGTATTTTAATTATTGTTCCAATCAAGAGTTTCCCTTTTGGGAAAGCTGTATTTTAATTTTTGTTCCAATCGAGAGTTTCCCTTTTGGGAGAGCTGTATTTTAATTTGTGTTCCAATCCCGAGTTTCCCTTTTTTCGAGAGCTGTATTTTAATTTTTGTTCTAATCCAGAGTTTCCCTTTTGAGAGAGCTGTATTTTAATTTTTGTTCCGATCTAGATTTTCTCTTTTGGGAAGGCTGTATTTTAATTTTTGTTTTAATGCGGAGTTTCCCTTTTGGGAGAGCTGTATTTAAATTGGTGTTCCAATCCAGAGTTTCCCTTTTGAGAGAGCTGTATTTTTATTTTGGTTCTAATCCAGAGTTTTACTTTTGGGAGAGCTGTATTTTAATTGTTGTTGCAATCCAGAGTTTCCACTTTTAGGGTAGCTGTATTTTTATTTTTGTTCCAATTTAGAGTTTCCCTTTTGAGAGAGCTGTATTTTAATTTTTGTACCAATCCAGATTTTCCCTTTTGGGAGAGCTGTATTTTAATTTTTGATTCAATCCAGAGTTTCCCTTTTGGGATAGCTGTATTTTAATTTTTGTTCCAATCCAGAGTTTATCTTTTGGGAGAGCTTTATTTTATTTTTTTTCAAATCCTGAGTTTTCGTTTTGGGATAGCTGTATTTTAATTTTTGCACAAATCCAGATTTTCTCATTTAGGAAAGCTGTATTTTAATTTTTGTTCTAATCCAGAGTTTCCCTTTTGAGAGAGCTGTATTTTAATTTTTGTTCCGATCCAGATTTTCTCTTTTGGGAAAGCCGTATTTTAATTTTTGTTTTAATGCATAGTTTTCCTTTTGGGAGAGCTGTATTTAAATTGGTGTTCCAATCCAGAGTTTCCCTTTTAGGAGAGCTGTATTTTTATTTTGGTTCTAATCCAGAGTTTCCCTTTTGGGAGAGCTGTATTTTAATTGTTGTTGCAATCCAGAGTTTCCACTTTTGGGATAGCTGTATTTTTATTTTTGTTCCAATTTAGAGTTTCCCTTTTGAGAGAGCTGTATTTTAATTTTTGTACCAATCCAGAGTTTCCCTTTTGGGAGTGCTGTATTTTAATTTTTGATTCAATCCAGAGTTTCCCTTTTGGGATAGCTGTATTTTAATTTTTGTTCCAATCCAGAGTTTATCTTTTGGGAGAGCTTTATTTTAATTTTTTTCAAATCCTGAGTTTTCGTTTTGGGAGAGCTGTATTTTAATTATTGTTCAAATCCAGCGTTTCCCTTTTCGGACAACTGCATTTTAATTTTTGTTCCAATGTAGAGTTTCCTTTTTGGGAGAGCTGTATTTAATTTTTTTTCTAGTCCAGAGTTTCTATTTAGGGAGAGCTGTATTTTAATTTTTGTTTTAATTAAGGTAACCCTGTTTGGGGAGAGGATTTTTTTAATTTTGTTTCCAATCCAGAATTTCCATTTTGGGAGAGATGTATTTTTATATTTTTCTAATCCAGAGTTTCCACTTTTGGGAGAGCTGTATTTTGATTTTTGTTTCAATTCAGGTTTTCCTTTTTGGAGAGCTGTATTTTAATTGTTGTTCAAATCCAGAGTTTCCCTTTTGGGAGAGCTGTATTTAAATTGTTGTTCCAATCCAGATTTTCCCTTTTTGAAGAGCTGTATCTTAATTTTCGTTCCAATTTAGAGTTTCCCTTTTGGGAGATATGTATTTTTATTTTTTTGTAATCCAGAGTTTCCATTTTGGGAGAGCTGTATTTTGATTTTTGTTTCAATTCAAGTTTCCCCTTTTGGAGAGCTGTATTTTAATTTTAGTTCTAATTTAGAGTTTCTCTTTTGGGAGAGTTGTATTTTAATGTGTGTTCCAATCTAGAGTTTATTTTTTGGGAGATCCGTATTTTGAATTTTTGTTCCTATCAGTATTTTCTTTTTTAGGAGAGCTGAGTTTTAATTTTTTCCTAATCTAGGGTTTCCTTTTTTGAGAGAGCTGTTTGTTAATTTTTGTTCCAATCCAGGTTTTCCCTTTTGGGAGAGCTGTATTTTTATGTTTGTTCTTATCTAAAGTTCTCATTTTGGGAAAGCTGTATTTTAATTTTTGCTCCAATTCAGAGTTTCCCTTTTGGGAGAGTTGTATTTTTTTCTCACATAAAAAACGACTTTGCGCCTAACTCTACTTTCGTTGTACAACATTATAATACAATCAATTTTTAAGGTGTTTATTAAAATATACTTTATTATTAAAAACAAGTTTACAAAAGCACTATTCTAATATTTGTAGGTGTGTGTTTGCAAAGTTATTTTTTTCATTCTTAAAGTTCAAAGTTCTGTCCGCGATCAGTGAAAGAGAGATCCCTAAGACTAAGGCAATTTTATTTTTATTCCCAATCCAGTGTCCTCCCTTATACCCCCACATGAAAAAAAAACACTTTGTGCCTAAGTTTGACCTCGTGGGGCGGAAAGTAAGACTTAATAACTTTTCTAAAAAATGGTGTAATATTTTAGTTAAAAAGCGTTGGCTTTTAATTCCTAAAACCTTTCAAGTCGATTTTTTTTGTACATTAAATCAAAGCAATTGTTTATTAAAATAGACGTTATTATCTTACAAAAATTAATCACAGGTAAGTGTTTATTTTTTAATATGTTTTTTGTTCTACTGTGTCACCACTTACTAAGGCCAAAAGACACTCCAGGATAAATATGGATAGATTTTATGTTATTTTATTTTTTATCTATTTTATTTGCAATTTTAATTTGGAAATATTTAGTCAATTTGTATAACTTGTTATAACATCCTAGAATATATTTTCTTTCAAAATATTTTAATAAAAGTAGTTTGAAAATGACGCACCACAATTTTTACTCGCAGTAATCAAGCCAGAAAATTTTAGGGTCCACCTGCCCCAATAAATAAAACAGTACCCTCTATTTTTTCGACAAGTTATCTAATACAGCTATTTCTTCAATAAATGCATGGCCAGACTAAACAGAGTTTGCTATTTCTACATGAATAGAAAAACACAATTGGCAAATCAAAACCAAATTAGTTAACACTTTGCACAACATTTTTATTTGATATGTTCTATAAGTGTGTAGAATTTCAGTATCATTAGTCAAGGCAACCCAGAGATCCAGAAAGGTCAGGCATCATTTTGTGTTATCCGTGTGTACGTATGTACGTATGTGCTACCCTGTATCTCATCAACTATTTAATGGATTCAGCTGATTTTTGGCAGAGATAGAGGTTCTAGGGTCTAGTTGATTACATCTGAATTTCAGTTTACCATATACTTTATTTTTCCAGTAAATTCCAAAAAACCTTAAAAACAACCATTGTATTTACAAAAGTAGTGACATTCCATGAAAAACGCCAGTATACTAAAATCATATGCCCTTAATAGGGTTAAGATGACAATTCATATACACTAAATGTACAAAAGCAAGGAAATTCCCAAATTTTTACACTGTTATTGTCATTAAGGGTATGCGAGCACAACAGGGCTATGTATTTTACTGGTAGGAATTTTTCTTCAGCGCACCTCCTACACTTCATCCACTAATGCATAGAGATTTATACTGTAGTGATGTGATAATGAAATGGTTTGGTTGATATGTAGTCATACTCTTAATGACAATAAAAGTGTAAAAATTTGGGAATTACCTTGCTTTTGTACATTTAGTGTATATGAATTTTCATCTTAACCCTATTAAGGGCATATGATTTCAGTATACTGGCATTTATCATGGAATATATATATATATATATATATATATATATATATATATATATATACATATATATATATTTATACATGTGAAAAAGACAAGGGTATTGCATTTTATATATTCACATGAGAAACATTACTAGTTATGAGTCAGTTTCGACAATAAATCTACGCTTTCAGCAAAAGATAAACACAAGGTTCACGAAGTTGTTAAAACGTGTTAATACAAGAAAATAAAAGTTTGAAAAATTTGCTGAAAAGCGAAACAGAATTAATAAAAACGCGAATGCATTATCAGAATCCTTATGAATCTGGTTCTATCGTGAAACGAAACATTTTTTTCTTAAAATTTACAGATCGGGGGACAACGGGAGTAACGAGAAAGGAAAACCGAGAAGAAAAAAAAAACTATGTATAACATTAAGTGGTAGTTTTGGTGATGACACAAAACAGAAAGAATGGAAGATAAGAAATATTGAAAATACGCGGGGGAGAAATGGAACGAAATGCTGAAGGGCAAATGAGATGAAAATCAGAGAGAACAAAAACGGGTCCATTGTAAAAAAAAAAATGCTCATTCAGTTTGCGCGGGTAACAATGAAAAATGCTGTACACACTCGAACGTGACAGACCAACGGCAACGCATAACCCAATTTCAGCATTTTAAAACAGGAATGGATATTCCTTAGATGCGTCCATTCAATCTGAGAGTTTAACGATAGAAAATGCTGTTTCAAAATCAACCAACACATTTTTTGTGTGTGGTAAAAGTGTAGTATCTTTTCTTGACAAGACCCCTATTTTAGTTAGCTACACAGCTCCAACTTTGTATCTAAATTTTCCATCAAAGGGAAGCAATGAAATAATGTCAACCCTACAGACGGGCAAAGCTTAATCGTGACAGACCAGAAGACGAACATAGCTTCTGATAAGGACGTGGACGCATCTAAAGTGACATACGTCTATCAAATCTGCGTGTTTCGGGATGAACATTCTTCATATTGAAATGTGACAGATCGAAAATGTATCGACAGACTGACAGACATATCCTTACATAAGGATGCGTGGATTCATCTACAGGAAAAATAATAACGTAAAGACAACGAAGAAGAGAAAAGGAGAAAAAGCAAAGAAAAGAGGAAAAAGATGAAAAATAATAAGAAGAAGAAAAAGAAGAAGAAGAAAGAAAAATAGAAAAAAAGAAGATGAAAGAAAGAAACGAAGAGAAGAAAAAGAAGAAAATAGAAGAAAATTTCCTAAAGATCAGTGGACGTATCTAAAAGAAGAAGAAGAAGAAAAAGAAGAAGAAGACAAAAATGATGCCCAATTAAGAAAGGGGGATTATCAGGAAAAGGAGAAGAAGAAGAAAAAAGAACATTAATGGAAAATAAAAAACGGAAGTAAACAGAAGAAGAAGAAAAGAAAAATACTAAGTAGAAATGTGAGAACGAACTTCAAAGAAGTACAAAATAGAAGACAAAGAGGGAAAGGGTTGTTGAAGAAGAAGAACAAGGACAAGCTGAATATAAACAATTAAAAGAAGAAGGAGAAATGATGAAAAGAGAAGAGAAAGAAAGAAAGAAAGGAGACCACGAAGTAGAAGAAAATATCATCACATAGAGATGTGTGGACGCATCTCAGAGAAGAAGAAGAAGTAAAAGAAGAAGTCGAAAAAGAAAAGGGAAGATTAACAGGAAGAAGAAGAAGAAGAAGAAGAAGAAGAAGAAGAAGAAGAAGAAGAAAAAGAAAGATAAAAAGACAGAAGAAGAAGAAGAAGAAGAAGAAGAAAAAGAAGAAGAAGAAGAAAAAGAAGAAGAATCAGAGGAAGAAGAAAACGAAAAAGAAGAAGTCGAAAAAGAAAAGGGAAGATAAACAGGAAGAAGAAGAAGAAGAAGAAGAAGAAGAAGAAGAAGAAGAAGAAGAAAGATAAAAAGACAGAAGAAGAAGAAGAAGAAGAAGAAGAAGAAGAAAAAGAAGAAGAAGAAGAAAAAGAAGAAGAATCAGAGGAAGAAGAAAACGAAAAAGAAGAAGTCGAAAAAGAAAAGGGAAGATAAACAGGAAGAAGAAGAAGAAGAAGAAGAAAAAGAAGAAGAAGAAAGAATGAATGAAAAGAAAAAAGAAGAACAAAGAAGGAAAGAAGAACAAGAAAAAAGAACAACGAGTAGAAGAGAAAGAAGAACACAGAGAAGAAGAAAGAGAAAAAGAAGGGGTGAATGTAAGAACTAAAAGCGCTTCATGTTTTTTTGAAAGGTAGATAACAATGAAGAAAATAAATAAAATTTAAAAAATACAGCTGAGACGCGTCGAAAAAAATGGCGACTCAAACTTCAAAGGGGTGAATATAGGAAATAGTTTTGTATTTTTGTTTGTTTCATCTACTTATTTCTGCCAATGTTGTGGTAATTTCCTGTTGATAGCTAAATGCCCACAGGGCGCCATATTCGCTATTCGCACACATTAAAAAAACTAGAAAAACATCCTCTATTGTACTTTATGTCTCAGTGGGGTCGCATGCCTGTCTGTTTGTTTAACTGAATTCTTTCCTTTCTCTCTTTCGCTCTCTCCATCTCCTTAGTTCTTTATATTTTTTGTCTTGAGAAAGTCTTGAAATAAAGACAAACCTCCATGAATATATAACATTTTTCAGTTTTTCTTTTTTTTTCAAAATGATGATATATATATATATATATATATATATTATTATTATTATTATTATTATTATTATTATTATTATTATTATTATTATTATTAATGATAATAATAATAAATAAATAAATATATATTTTAATGCCATAGACATATATGTGTTTCGCGTTTTTTTACGCTCGTCAGTATGGCAATACGTAACCGCATCGCTGGTCGAACCATTCGAACCCCTATTCTACGTATTATAAACCCTGCTTTCGTATTATCGACCTTGGTTTCCGATCACGTTTAAGTGTACGAGTCATGCAGTTAGAGTTCTTCTCTTCATTACTAACATTTTCATTTTTATGGGGGGATTGCAATCAAGGTTTGTGTTATTGATATTTGTAGTTATATTTAGTAATATTAGTGTTATTTTTGATACATTATTCACTTTCTTACACAATTTTTATTATTTTTTACTCTACTGTTCTCCTTTAGTATTTTGTTATTGTGTGCCTTAATTATAATTTCTAAGTTTTCACAGCAGCTGTAGGACAGTTATAGGTTATTTTTGCTGAATATTTCATGTAGGGAGATTGGTTAGGGAAAGTGTTTGTCGATGAGATTTAGGAATTTCTTACCCAGTTTTGTTTTTAGCATCTTATTATAAGGCGGTGTGTACCAGATTATCTTTATTTTTCTTTAATTTCTAATTTTATTATAATTATTAGTGTTCTGTTTCTTATATTTAATTTATATATATATATATATATATATATATATATATATATATATATATATATATATATATATATATATATGATAATTTTATTTACAAAGACACGTACAAAATCTGCGACACTGGCATATCGATGTTATCGATCAACAGTTACTATAAACTGAGATCTCATCAGGCAGAGTTAGAATCCGATCTTAACCTCAGATCATATTTGGAGAGAATGAAATGGAGAGACAAAGACAGAGAAGAAGAAGAAAAGAAATTTAACATTTAAAAAATTGGGGCCGTTAAAAATTAAAAATTAAAAACTAAAAAATCTAAAAACAAAAAACAAAAAACAAAAAACAAAAAATCTAAAACATCTAAAATCTAAAATCTGAAACAAACAGGACAAATAAATAAATAAATAAATAAATATATAAGGTAGAAAGAGAGGCATACAATGAAGGGAAAAGTGATAGGAAGGTAGACACATAAAGGAAAAGAAGGAGAAGAAAAAGGAAAGAAAACGTCTGTTGATTCAGACCGAGAGAGAAGAGATAGGAAATAGAAAATAGGAGGGGGGATGTGGACATGCACGATTCAAGTGTAAAAAACACGACAGTTATTTTCAAACCGAGCGGATAAATGTATTTTTCAAGTGAACTATAATATTGTGTATATGTGTGTATGCGTGCGTGCGGACAAACCGATCAGACGCGTGTAATTGGTGTGGTGGTGGGGTGGTGATCAAATGTGTCGTCAATTCTGAATTTATATTATCTTTATATTTTGTCTAGAGTTTATTAGCTTACCCATAATAATTGAGATGAAATAATGAAAATAATAGTGAATGATAATAAAAATAATAATAATAGTTTAATTTAATTTAAAAGTACTAAAAAATATAACTAAAGAATAACTAGAAAATGCCGGCGTAATTAATTATTATCATTATTATTATTATTATTATTATTATTATTATTAATAATAATAATAATAATAATAATAATAATAATAATAATAATAATAATAATAATAATAATAATAATAATAATAATAATAATTGTTACACCGGCCGTTCCTACACAGGAGAAACTACACCGGTTGTCACTATAAATAGTGCGAGTAACCAGAGACACAGAGAAGACAAAGCACAGTCTTGTAACTGTCTAGCCAAGTGCTAGTCACTTTCTTAATACACTTGTTAAACCAACCTCGACTTGACTTCCTTTATTTATTATTTACTGTTGGACAACTTCACAACAATAATACTAATAGTAATAATAATAACAGCAACGACAACAACGAAAATGGTGGTCAATAATATTTAAGAATTTATTTAAAAAATAATAGTTTAGGAAAGAAATAGAATAATTAAGAAATATTAGAAATACTAGGAGGTAGTGATACTTATAATAATAGTAAATAATAGGATAAGGTTTGCCGATATTGTGATATGGGTTAATGGTTGCAATAATGCTGATCATATAAAAATAGTAATAATAGTGGTTTTATCGACAGCAGTAATCAGAGTGGTAATCCCAGTAATTTTAACAATAGTCATAATGATAGTGAAAAATTAATAAATAATAATAGAACAGTACAAATAGTAGTAGTAGTTATAGTGATGATAATAATAGCAATAAAGGTGAAAACAGTAATAATAATAATAATAATAATAATAATAATAATAATAATAATAATAATAATAATGGTAATAACAACACTTGAAATAAAGTAATAAAGTTATAGAGACTGACATCAATAGTATTAATAATAGTAATACTGTTAATTTCACTGCCGCAAATAATAATAACTATAATAGTAACAGCAGACATGATACCACCACTAGCAACAATAATAATCTTGATAAAAGTACAGAAATGAAAAATAATTCAATGTCAAATAATTAAGTTTAAAATATTTATAATAGTAATAATAATTGATAATGATAATCTAAAAATAATCTATAAAATTTAAAAATATTAATCAATAAATGAATAAAAATATAAGAGAATATTTAAGGGTAAAGAAAAATACAGAAGATGACAAT
Source organism: Sepiola atlantica (assembly GCA_963556195.1). Classification (NCBI taxonomy): domain Eukaryota; kingdom Metazoa; phylum Mollusca; class Cephalopoda; order Sepiida; family Sepiolidae; genus Sepiola; species Sepiola atlantica. The sequence goes on from OY744553.1 coordinate 28,435,174, forward strand.
TAGTATTTATCGTTGTGAGTATGATAATAAAAATATGTTGATAATAATAATAATAATAATAATAATAATAATAATAATAATAATAATAATAATAATAATAATGATTAATAAAAAAATTATAAGATGATAGTTGTGTTGACAAAATTACTACTTGATTTTTTTTTTAGATAGTAACATCCTAAGGGGTTATAAGTGGATTACTAAAAAGGTGTAATCTATTATGCCTACAGTTAATTGATGTTTTTTTTTGTTCAGAAGTTTGCCCCTATCACTAAATTTAATTATTTCAAGCGTTTCCTTTAGGCAAAGGTAACAAGGTGAGTTTAGGGAACCAAAGGTGCTAGTTTTTCTGATTGTGTGACAGGTCACTGTTGGCGATTGGTTATTGTTGTATAGTTCCCAGTAATATATAGAAAGTGAGGTTCTTTTTTTATATGTAGGGTTATTAAAAGAATACTTATGGCCAGTATATCTTTCTTTGAAGGTATAACCAGCCATACCTATGTGTAATTTTTTCAGGGTTGAGTTTTCTTTAGTAGAGATTGTTGCTTGATATACTAATTGGGTTATTTGGCAATTTTGTTGTAATGAGAATTCTTTTTTGTTTGTGCAGTTACGGGCCTTGGTATTTGTTGTTTTCATTGCGGTAGTTTTTTCATTTAGAATTTTATTGTTATGTTTTTTAAATTATTTTTTCTAAATTTTCGCCACAGCTATAGTTTAATTTGAGGGTGTTTTTATTAACAATGTTATGCAGTATATTGTTGGGAGGGAAGTGTTGATTAATTAAGTCTAAACATTTTTTACCGAGTTTGGTTTTAACCATGTTATTATATGGGGGTGTGAACCAAATAATTTTTCTACCCTTATTTTTGAGTCTGTTGTTGGGAGGTGTAAATTTGGTGAATTTAATTCGGGTGTTTTTGTATCTACTTTGCTTTAACGCTTTATTGTAAAAGTCCTTATGTTTGTTAAAAATTTCTTCATTAGAGGAGTGATCACAAATTCTTTTTTCGATTGATCTGGGGATATGTTGAATTATGGTTTTTGGGTGGTTAGAGAGTAGGTGGACATAGATCGGGTTGGCATTGTCTTTAGTATACGGTTCATAAGTTTCTTTATTTAAGTTGAATGTTACGTCTAAAAAGTTCACTATTTTAATGTTAGATGTTATTTCTACTTTGAGATCTAATCTTTTCATTTCTCTAAGGATAATTTTTTTACTCTCTCACATTTTTGTCAATTTTAGTTCTTTACTATTAGTAATCCGTCATCCCTATATATATCTTTAATGCTAATGCTTTTTGTGAGATTATATAGTATGTAAAGACCAACTAGATCAATGACTTCTGCTGAGTCCAGGGAACCCATAGAAACATCAAAAGATCCAAATTGATTGCTTTTAGTCCATTGTTCATGTTTACAGATTAGTACTGTATTTCTGCATTTTCTAATTATATTGATTTCATCTACGGAAATATCAGATAGAAGTGTGGCAAAATCGATAACGTTTTCAAAAAGTTCTTTAGATATAGATGAGTAATAATTAATAATGTCAAACTGGATGAACGAACAATTAGTTTTATTTACAATGTTAAGGAACCAGTTTGTTGTATCTGCAGTATTTATCCATTGATTTAGTTTATAACATGTTTTATCTGCTTATTTATTCTTTCTAATTTTTTTACTAATTTTCCCTATTTCTTGTCTTGTGTGGTTAATAAGTCCAGTGGTTAGTTTAGTTTGGAAGTCAGGTTTATGATCTTTGAGAAGAATATATGCTTCTTTTTCTTTTAGTTTACTTACTCTATCGCTGATCTTAAGTTTATCGGTGATAGCTTTACTATCGGTATTGCTGCTATGGACTAAATTAATATTAGATATGTTATATATATATATGATAATAATTATGGAAATAATATATATATATATATTATTACCATAATTATTATCATATATATATATATATATATATATATATATATATATATATATGAATGATCATAATTATTAAAATAATTATACCACGTGACGAAAAATGCAAGCAGGTACACCGAATTATTTTTATATATTTATCAAGACTTTCTACATATGACTGATTTGAAGAATAAAATCGAAGTCAATATTTCAAAATACGTTGTGAAGTGAAAATAATATTTTGTTATTTCTTTCGAATGCTACACAATAGACGTTAGGACTTTAAATATGTGGTGCGTCTTTAAGGTAAAAAATGATTTATTTATTTCTTCGATCGAAACAAACGTTTAAATTCAAAATATACAGTACGTTAATAAAGTAGAATGAGTTTATTTGAAAATCAATATCGATGTTATGTACAAAGTTTTGTTGGGAATGGTGTATAAAATAGGTATATATCATATTGTATTACATAAGTTTAGAACAACATGGTACCGTCGGTTTCGAATAAACAAGTGATCAACACATTAACACCTCTTGTTGACATTCATCAACACTTGTTGAGAGTTCTGCTCGGAAAATGGGAACTCAAGCGTCGCGACATCTCCTCATTTTCCAACCAGAACTCACAACAGTATATAAATAAAAATACGCTTTTCTTTTCAATTTCTTTTTAAATAATAGAGCACTATGATAAATTTCTTCCCACTGATCTTACTAAGAAATGCTCCGTTTGATTGTTTTTTTACGAGTTATCAACCATTTTCGGGTTATTTAATGCCGAATCTGGTAATTTTGGACAATAAACTTATGCTTCAAGTTCTTTATATGTTCAAGTATTTATTCATGATGTTTGGTTTGGTTGTTTTGTAAAGGAAAACTTGTTTTGTTTGTGGCTTTGCAGGACATGCTTCTGTTTTGCAAAAGGGATGGGGGGAAAATAACATCGATGTTTTGTGAATTTTTGGTCAGGATGTCTGTGTGTGTGTATGCGTGTGCACTCGCGTGTGTGCGTATTTGTGCCTACGTGTTTACTTGTGGGAGAAGAGTAAGCTAAAATGATAGATATAATCGTTTAAATACAGGTAAATAGAAAATAATCTAAAGCGAATATATTTAAACAAAAAAGCCAAAAGTCCGAATAATTTAAGTAATTCAATTTTTTTTTGTTGTTTCGAATTTTAAGAAAAAGTGAGGCATATGAATTCTGTTTATTAACATCTTAATTCTAGAATAAATTGGCTTCCAAACAATTGTAAAAAAACTTTGAAAAATGTTCTGGCATATTCAGCATTGGGTATATTCATTCGAAAAATTCAACACAATCAAAATTATAGTCTACATATGCTTCTAGAGTAAATTCATACTGGCGAAATGCACCTAGCAGATTTAAATTGCAACCGGGTGTAACTAGTTTCTTTTGCAACCGGGTGTAGCTAGTTTCTTTTGCAACCGGGTGTAGCTAGTTTCTTTTGCAATCGGGTGTAGCTAGTTTCTTTTGCAACCGGGTGTATCTAGTTTCTTTTGCAACCGGGTGTAGCTAGTTTCTTTTGCAACCGGGTGTAACTAGTTTCTTTTGCAACCGGGTGTAGCTAGTTTCTTTTGCAACCGGGTGTAGCTAGTTTCTTTTGCAACCGGGTGTAGCTAGTTTCTTTTGCAACCGGGTGTAACTAGTTTCTTTTACAACCGGTGTAGCTAGTTTTTTTTGCAACCGGGTGTAGCTAGTTTCTTTTACAACCGGTGTAGCTAGTTTCTTTTGCAACTGGGTGTAGCTAGTTTCTTTTGCAACCGGTTGTAACTAGTTTCTTTTGCAACCGGGTGTAACTAGTTTCTTTTACAACCGGTGTAGCTAGTTTCTTTTGCAACCGCGTGTAACTAGTTTCATTTGCAACCGGGTGTGGCTAGTTTCTTTTGCAACCGGGTGTAACTAGTTTCTTTTACAACCGGTGTAGCTAGTTTCTTTTGCAACCGGGTGTAACTAGTTTCTTTTGCAACCGGGTGTAGCTAGTTTCTTTTGCAACCGGGTGTAGCTAGTTTCTTTTGCAACCGGGTGTAGCTAGTTTCTTTTGCAACCGGGTGTAGCTAGTTTCTTTTGCAACGAGTGTAGCTAGTTTCTTTTGCAACCGGTGTAGTTAGTTTATTTTGCAACCGGGTGTAACTAGTTTCTTTTACAACGAGTGTAGCTAGTTTCTTTTGCAACCGAGTGTAACTAGTTTCTTTTGCAACCGGGTGTAACTAGTTTCTTTTGCAACGAGTGTAGCTAGTTTCTTTTGCAACCGAGTGTAACTAGTTTCTTTTGCAACCGGGTGTAGCTAGTTTCTTTTGCAACGAGTGTAGCTAGTTTCTTTTGCAACCGGTGTAGTTAGTTTATTTTGCAACCGGGTGTAGCTAATTTCTTTTGCAACCGGGTTTAACTAGTTTCTTTTACAACCGGTGTAGCTATTTTCTTTTACAACCGGGTGTAGCTAGTTTCTTTTGCAACCGGGTGTAACTAGTTTCTTTTGCAACCGGGTGTAGCTAGTTTCTTTTGCAACCGGGTGTAACTAGTTTCTTTTGCAACCGGGTGTAACTAGTTTCTTTTACAACCGGTGTAGCTAGTTTCTTTTGCAACCGGGTGTAGCTAGTTTCTTTTGCAACCGGATGTAACTAGTTTCTTTTGCAACCGGGTGTAGCTATTTTCTTTTGCAACCGGGTGTAACTAGTTTCTTTTGCAACCGGTGTAGCTAGTTTCTTTTGCAACCGGGTGTAACTAGTTTATTTTGCAACCGGGTGTAGCTAATTTCTTTTGCAACCGGGTGTAACTAGTTTCTTTTACAACCGGTGTAACTAGTTTCTTTTGCAACCGGGTGTAGCTAATTTCTTTTGCAACCGGGTGTAACTAGTTTCTTTTGCAACCGGGTGTAGCTAGTTTCTTTTGCAACCGGGTGTAACTAGTTTCTTTTGCAACCGGGTGTAGCTAGTTTCTTTTGCAACCGGGTGTAGCTATTTTCATTTGCAACCGGGTGTAACTAGTTTCTTTTACAACCGGTGTAGCTAGTTTCTTTTGCAACCGGGTGTAACTAGTTTCTTTTGCAACCGGGTGTAGCTATTTTCTTTTGCAACCGGGTGTAACTAGTTTCTTTTACAACCGGTGTAGCTAGTTTCTTTTGCAACCGGGTGTAGCTATTTTCTTTTGCAACCGGGTTTAACTAGTTTCTTTTGCAACCGGGTGTAGCTAGTTTCTTTTGCAACCGGGTGTAACTAGTTTCTTTTGCAACCGGGTGTAACTAGTTTCTTTTACAACCGGTGTAGCTAGTTTCTTTTGCAACCGGGTGTAGCTAGTTTCTTTTGCAACCGGGTGTAACTAGTTTCTTTTGCAACCGGGTGTAGCTATTTTCTTTTGCAACCGGGTGTAACTATATTCTTTTACAACCGGGTGTAGCTAGTTTCTTTTGCAACCGGGTGTAGCTATTTTCTTTTGCAACCGGGTGTAACTAGTTTCTTTTGCAACCGGGTGTAGCTAGTTTCTTTTGCAACCGGGTGTAACTAGTTTCTTTTGCAACCGGGTGTAGCTATTTTCTTTTGCAACCGGGTTTAACTAGTTTCTTTTGCAACCGGGTGTAGTTAGTTTCTTTTGCAACCGGCTGTAGCTAATTTCTTTTGCAACCGGGTGTAACTAGTTTCTTTTGCAACCGGGTGTAGCTAGTTTCTTTTGCAACCGGGTGTAGCTATTTTCTTTTACAACCGGTGTAGCTAGTTTCTTTTGCAACCGGGTGTAACTAGTTTCTTTTGCAACCGGGTGTAGCTATTTTCTTTTGCAACCGGGTTTAACTAGTTTCTTTTGCAACCGGGTGTAGCTAGTTTCTTTTGCAACCGGGTGTAGCTAATTTCTTTTGCAACCGGGTGTAACTAGTTTCTTTTGCAACCGGGTGTAGCTAGTTTCTTTTGCAACCGGGTGTAGCTATTTTCTTTTACAACCGGTGTAGCTAGTTTCTTTTGCAACCGGGTGTAACTAGTTTCTTTTGCAACCGGGTGTAGCTAGTTTCTTTTGCAACCGGGTGTAGCTATTTTCTTTTGCAACCGGGTGTAACTAGTTTCTTTTACAACCGGTGTAGCTAGTTTCTTTTGCAACCGGGTGTAACTAGTTTCTTTTGCAACCGGGTGTAGCTATTTTCTTTTGCAACCGGGTGTAACTAGTTTCTTTTACAACCGGTGTAGCTAGTTTCTTTTGCAACCGGGTGTAGCTAGTTTCTTTTGCAACCGAGGGTAGCTAGTTTCTTTTGCAACCGGGTGTAACTAGTTTCTTTTACAACCGGTGTAGCTAGTTTCTTTTGCAACCGGGTGTACCTAGTTTCTTTTGCAACCGGGTGTAGCTAGTTTCTTTTGCAACCGGGTGTAGCTAGTTTCTTTTACAACCGGGTGTAGCTATTTTCTTTTGCAACCGGGTTTAACTAGTTTCTTTTGCAACCGGGTGTAGCTAGTTTCTTTTGCAACCGGGTGTAACTAGTTTCTTTTGCAACCGGGTGTAGCTAGTTTCTTTTGCAACCGGGTGTAACTAGTTTCTTTTGCAACCGGGTGTAGCTATTTTCTTTTGCAACCGGGTTTAACTAGTTTCTTTTGCAACCGGGTGTAGCTAGTTTCTTTTGCAACCGGGTGTAGCTAATTTCTTTTGCAACCGGGTGTAACTAGTTTCTTTTGCAACCGGGTGTAGCTAGTTGTTTTTGCAACCGGGTGTAGCTATTTTCTTTTACAACCGGTGTAGCTAGTTTCTTTTGCAACCGGGTGTAACTAGTTTCTTTTGCAACCGGGTGTAGCTATTTTCTTTTGCAACCGGGTTTAACTAGTTTCTTTTGCAACCGGGTGTAGCTAGTTTCTTTTGCAACCGGGTGTAGCTAATTTCTTTTGCAACCGGGTGTAACTAGTTTCTTTTGCAACCGGGTGTAGCTAGTTTCTTTTGCAACCGGGTGTAGCTATTTTCTTTTACAACCGGTGTAGCTAGTTTCTTTTGCAACCGGGTGTAACTAGTTTCTTTTGCAACCGGGTGTAGCTAGTTTCTTTTGCAACCGGGTGTAGCTATTTTCTTTTGCAACCGGGTGTAACTAGTTTCTTTTACAACCGGTGTAGCTAGTTTCTTTTGCAACCGGGTGTAACTAGTTTCTTTTGCAACCGGGTGTAGCTATTTTCTTTTGCAACCGGGTGTAACTAGTTTCTTTTAAAACCGGTGTAGCTAGTTTCTTTTGCAACCGGGTGTAGCTAGTTTCTTTTGCAACCGGGTGTAGCTAGTTTCTTTTGCAACCGGGTGTAACTAGTTTCTTTTACAACCGGGTGTAGCTAGTTTCTTTTGCAACCGGGTGTAGCTAGTTTCTTTTGCAACCGGGTGTAGCTAGTTTCTTTTGCAACCGGGTGTAGCTAGTTTCTTTTGCAACCGGGTGTAGCTAGTTTCTTTTACAACCGGTGTAGCTAGTTTCTTTTGCAACCGGGTGTAGCTAGTTTCTTTTGCAACCGGGTGTAGCTAGTTTCTTTTGCAACCGGGTGTAGCTAGTTTATTTTGCAACCGGGTGTAGCTAGTTTCTTTTGCAACCGGGTGTAGCTAGTTTCTTTTGACCAAGATCAAGGCTTAATGACCAATGCCTTTAAAAAGATGAGTGGTCTCAGCAACAATGACAAGTACATGTTCTGCCACACAGAAGTACAGAGTGTGAGCCACCTGACATCTAGTTGTAAGGTTCTCCTGGGGGATGGCTATTATACAATGCGACACAACAGAGTGTGTAAATATCTTCACTGGACCATTTGTAAAAAGTTGAATATCCAGTGTAGCAGCAAGTCCTGGGTGCACATACCAGAAAGAACAGTTAGCAAGAATTTATACACCATCCACTATAACTATGCCATTCTTACAGCTACACATCTAGAAAACGGAGGTATTAAACCTGACATCGTAATATGGGACAAAAGGGAATAAGTAGCAACCCTAGTTGAAGTCAGTGTAACTAATGATGCAGGATTGAACAGAGCAGAAATGGAAAAGATTACGAAATAACAAGGTCTTATGTACGACATGAAGAGAAACTGGAATCTTAGGAAAATCTCCATCATACCAGTAATTATAGAAGCAACAGGACTAATGAAGAAGAATTTCAAGAACTATCTGGCAAGTATACCCGGTGAACCGAGTGCAAGAGAAATACAAACAAGTGCACTTAAAGGGACGGTTAGAATATTAAAACGATCTCTAGGCTGGAGTGTCTTAAATAGCCGGTGAATGTCTGACATCCGGTAGGATGCCCCATCTCCAGCAAAAACAGAAAGATAAGAAGAAAAAATTAAAAAATTAAAAACAAAACGGACAGATACATATATATATATATATATATATATATATATATATATATATATTTAAGATATACATGTGTTTGGCTATGTGTGTGTGCATCATTTTGCCTACGTGTTTATGTGTTGACGAAGAGCAAACTAGAAAGGTAGATATAATCGTTAAAATGCAGGTAAATAAATATTGAATCTTGAAGACAATCGAGGACGAATGTATTTAACAACAGCTTGTAGAATCGGATCCATTGATCATAACGTAGCCGTTGTCTATTTCCCTCACACATTGATCTTAATCCGATATTGTCAGCGGTGGACAATCAAAACTGCTGATAGAGAAACCAACGAATGTCCAACGCAGAGATCGATTACCAGTTCTCCCTTTTCTTATGATCCAGCGATCAGATAAGCCATTACCATTTTTTTTCACAAATAAGTAAGCAAAAAACAACGAGAGAGAGATCAATATCTCTCCCAGCTGGTATTTGTGTGTGTTTCATGTAATCAGTTTCAGCGATGTCTGTTTCCGATAGTACAATGTCCACGTGACAGTCCATGTCCATGCAGATCCTTTTTTCATAGTGTATAGATTAACTCCGCACAATCTTGACTATTATGCAAATGTTGTGCTTCTCTCTTGGTAACCTAATATTTGACCATTATTAATAACGAACTAGTAGAATAACTTTTCCCAGTACGGGTAACATTAACTCCACGAACAGAACAGTTTGACCCGACTTTCATGTACTCTTACGAAGATTCAAATCAACATATACTGATTATAAAACTTTATGTCTTATAGCTCACATTCGGACGTTTTTACGCTGATCAGCTCATGTTGAAATATTATAATGATCACTTAATACGTTTAGGAGTGAATCCTGTACGTACAAATATATAACCATATAAAATACATAACTTTATAATGATCAGTTAATACGTTTAGGAGTGAATCCTGTACGTACAAGTACATAATCATATAAAATACTTAACTTTATAATGATCGGTTAATACGTTTAGGAGTGAATCATGCACGTACAAATATATAACCAAATATTATAATAATCAATTAATACGTTTAGGAGTAAATCATGTACGTACAAATATATGACCAAATATTATAATAATCAGTTAATACGTTTAAGAGTGAATCATGTACGTACAAATATATAACCAAATATTATAATAATAAGTTAATATGTTTAGTAGTGAATCATGTACGTACAAATATATAACCAAATATTATAATAATCAGTTAATACGTTTAGGAGTGAATCATGTACGTACAAATATATAACCAAATATTATAATAATCAATTAATACGTTTAGGAGTGAATGATGCACGTACAAATATATAACCAAATATTATAATAATCAGTTACTCCGTTTAGGAGTGAATCATGCACGTACAAATATATAACCAAATATTATAATAATAAATTAATACGTTTAGGAGTGAATCATGTACGTACAAATATATAACCAAATATTATAATAATCAGTTAATACGTTTAGGAGTGAATCATGTACGTACAAATATATAACCAAATATTATAATAACCAATTAATACGTTTAGGAGTGAATCATGCACGTACAAATATATAACCAAATATTATAATAATCAATTAATACGTTCAGGAGTGAATCATGTACGTACAAATATATAACCAAATATTATAATAATCAGTTAATACGTTTAGGAGTGAATCATGTACGTACAAATATATAACCAAATATTATAATAATCAATTAATAAGTTTAGGAGTGAATCATGTACGTACAAATATATAACCAAATATTATAATAATCAGTTAATACGTTTAGGAGTGAATCATGTACGTACAAATATATAACCAAATATTATAATAATCAGTTAATACGTTTAGGTGTGAATCATGTACGTAAAAATATATAACCAAATATTATAATAATCAGTTAATACGTTTAGGAGTGAATCATGTACGTACAAATATATAACAGAATATTATAATAATCAATTAATACGTTTAGGAGTGAATGATGCACGTACAAATATATAACCAAATATTATAATAATCAGTTACTCCGTTTAGGAGTGAATTATGCACGTACAAATATATAACCAAATATTATAATAATCAATTAATACGTTTAGGAGTGAATCATGTACGTACAAATATATAACCAAATGTTATAATAATCAGTTAATATGTTTAGGAGTGAATCATGCACGTACAAATATATAACCAAATATTATAATAATCAATTAATACGTTAAGGAGTGAATCATGCACGTACAAATATATAACCAAATATTATAATAATCAGTTAATATGTTTAGGAGTGAATCATGCACGTACAAATATATAACGAAATCATATAATAATCAATTAATACGTTTAGGAGTGAATCATGCACGTACAAATATATAACCAAATATTATAATAATCAGTTAATACGTTTAGGAGTGAATTATGTACGTACAAATATATAACCAAATATTATAATAATAAGTTAATATGTTTAGTAGTGAATAATGTACGTACAAATATATAACCAAATATTATAATAATCAGTTACTCCGTTTAGGAGTGAATCATGCACGTACAAATATATAACCAAATATTATAATAATCAATCATTACGTTTAGGAGTGAATAATGCACGTACAAATATATAACCAAATGTTATAATAATCAGTTAATATGTTTAGGAGTGAATCATGCACGTACAAATATATAACCAAATATTATAATAATCAATTAATACGTTAAGGAGTGAATCATGCACGTACAAATATATAACCAAATATTATAATAATCAGTTAATATTTTTAGGAGTGAATCATGCACGTACAAATATATAACCAAATCTTATAATAATCAATTAATACGTTTAAGAGTGAATCATGCACGTACAAATGTATAACCAAATATTATAATAATCAATTAATACGTTTAGGAGTGAATCATGCACGTACAAATATATAACCAAATATTATAATAATCAATTAATACGTTTAGGAGTGAATCATGCACGTACAAATGTATAACCAAATATTATAATAATCAGTTAATACGTTTAGGAGTGAATCATGCACGTACAAATATATAACCAAATATTATAATAATCAATTAATACGTTAAGGAGTGAATCATGCACGTACAAATATATAACCAAATATTATAATAATCAGTTAATACGTTTAGGAGTGAATCATGCACGTACAAATATATAACCAAATATTATAATAATCAATTAATACGTTAAGGAGTGAATCATGCACGTACAAATATATAACCAAATATTATAATAATCAGTTAATACGTTTAGGAGTGAATCATGTACGTACAAATATATAACCAAATATTATAATAATCAGTTAATACGTTTAGGAGTGAATCATGTACGTACAAATATATAACCAAATATTATAATAATCAATTAATACGTTTAGGAGTTAATCATGCACGTACAAATATATAACCAAATATTATAATAATTAGTTAATACGTTTAGGAGTGAATCATGTACGTACAAATATATAACCAAATATTATAATAATCAGTTAATACGTTTAGGAGTGAATCATGCACGTACAAATATATAACCAAATATTATAATAATCAATTAATACGTTTAGGAGTGAATCATGCACGTACAAATATATAACCAAATATTATAATAATCAGTTAATACGTTTAGGAGTGAATCATGCACGTACAAATATATAACCAAATATTATAATAATTAATTAATACGTTTAGGTGTGAATCATGTACGTAAAATATATAACCGAATATTATAATAATCAATTAATACGTTTAGGAGTTAATCATGCACGTACAAATATATAACCAAATATTATAATAATTAGTTAATACGTTTAGGAGTGAATCATGTACGTACAAATATATAACCAAATATTATAATAATCAGTTAATACGTTTAGGAGTGAATCATGCACGTACAAATATATAACCAAATATTATAATAATCAATTAATACGTTTAGGAGTGAATCATGCACGTACAAATATATAACCAAATATTATAATAATCAGTTAATACGTTTAGGAGTGAATCATGTACGTACAAATATATAACCAAATATTATAATAATCCATTAATACGTTTAGGAGTTAATCATGCACGTACAAATATATAACCAAATATTATAATAATTAGTTAATACGTTTAGGAGTGAATCATGTACGTACAAATATATAACCAAATATTATAATAATCAGTTAATACGTTTAGGAGTGAATCATGCACGTACAAATATATAACCAAATATTATAATAATCAGTTAATACGTTTAGGAGTGAATCATGCACGTACAAATATATAACCAAATATTATAATAATCAATTAATACGTTTAGGAGTGAATCATGTACGTACTAATAAATAATCAAATGTTATAATAATCAGTTAATACGTTTAGGAGTGAATCATGTACGTACAAATATATAACCAAATATTATAATAATCAGTTAATACGTTTAGGAGTGAATCATGCACGTACAAATATATAACCAAATATTATAATAATCAATTAATACGTTTAGGAGTGAATCATGTACGTACAAATATATAACCAAATATTACAATAATCAATTAATACGTTTAGGAGTGAATAATGCACGTACAAATATATAACCAAATATTATAATAATCAATTAATACGTTTAGGAGTGAATCATGTACGTACAAATATATAACCAAATATTATAATAATCAATTAATACGTTTAGGAGTGAATAATGCACGTACAAATATATAACCAAATATTATAATAATCAATTAATACGTTTAGGAGTGAATCATGTACGTACAAATATATAACCAAATATTATAATAATCAATTAATACGTTTAGGAGTGAATTATGCACGTACAAATATATAACCAAATATTATAATAATCAGTTAATAGTTTTAGGAGTGAATCATGTACGTACAAATATATAACCAAATATTATAATAATCAGTTAATACGTTTAGGAGTGAATCATGCACGTACAAATATATAACCAAATATTATAATAATCAGTTAATACGTTTAGGAGTGAATCATGCACGTACAAATATATAACCAAATATTATAATAATCAATTAATACGTTTAGGAGTGAATCATGTACGTACAAATATATAACCAAATATTATAATAATCAATTAATACGTTTAGGAGTGAATTATGCACGTACAAATATATAACCAAATATTATAATAATCAGTTAATAGTTTTAGGAGTGAATCATGTACGTACAAATATATAACCAAATATTATAATAATCAGTTAATACGTTTAGGAGTGAATCATGCACGTACAAATATATAACCAAATATTATAATAATCAGTTAATACGTTTAGGAGTGAATCATGCACGTACAAATATATAACCAAATATTATAATAATCAATTAATACGTTTAGGAGTGAATCATGTACGTACAAATATATAACCAAATATTATAATAATCAGTTAATACGTTTAGGAGTGAATCATGTACGTACAAATATATAACCAAATGTTATAATAATCAGTTAATACGTTTAGGTGTGAATCATGTACGTACAAATATATAACCAACTATTATAATAATCAATTAATACGTTTAGGAGTGAATCATGTACGTACAAATATATAACCAAATTTTATAATAATCAGTTAATACGTTTAGGTGTGAATCATGTACGTACAAATATATAACCAAATATTATAATAATCAGTTTATACGTTTAGGAGTGAATCATGTACGTACAACTATATAACCAAATATTATAATAATCAATTAATACGTTTAGGAGTGAAGGATGCACGTACAAATATATAACCAAATATTATAATGATCAATTAATACGTTTAGGAGTGAATCATGCACGTACAAATATATAACCAAATATTATAATAATCAGTTAATACGTTTAGGAGTGAATCATGCACGTACAAATATATAACCAAACATTATAATAATCAATTAATACGTTAAGGAGTGAATCATGCACGTACAAATATATAACCAAATATTATAATGATCAATTAATACGTTTAGGAGTGAATCATGAACGTACAAATATATAACCAAATATTATAATAATCAGTTAATACGTTTAGGAGTGAATTATGCACGTATAAATATATAACCAAATATTATAGCAAACAATTAATACGTTAAGGAGTGAATCATGCACGTACAAATATATAACCAAATATTATAATAATCAGTTAATACGTTTAGGAGTGAATCATGCACGTACAAATATATAACCAAATATTATAATACTCAATTAATACGTTTAGGAGTGAATCATGTACGTACAAATATATTTTATTAACCGATGTCTAATAGCTATTGTTACAATTTCATAAAGTCAGAGGTATCTATTCTGAATGAATTTCTGCAATTCCTTGTACCTCCTTTGCATAACACTAAATAATCGTAAAAATCTGACCCCCACAGCTTACAGCTGTGTTTCAAAATCTTTAATGATCGGTAAATTAGTTTAGTAGTGAATCCTGTACATACAACTTTATTCAGCTCATCCCTATCAAGGTGACTTACTGGTACTATGCCTTTCAAAAGGGCATCTCTGATATTTCGTTCGGTACTGTTTATTAGATATTCGCTGCTAACTTTTGTATCTAAAGGCAGTTCTTCTATTCGCAAACGTGGAAGTGAATGGAATATACATTTTTTCTCCTCATCACATATTAATATAATTGATAATTTACGTTGGCTAAGTTGTAAACGACGGTGACTGCGGAGCTGGGTGTGCCGGGTTCGAATCCAGTTCGCCCCACTAAAACACTTACATCATAACCCACACTTAACCTTGTGTCTAACCTCCTGGAGAGGACGTTAATGAAATACATGTATATATATATATATATATATATAATTCTACACATACACATAGGAACAAGATATGTTTGGTAGTTTGGTAGTTTTGTTTTACGGCATATCAACCCTTTTTGGATTATTTAATGCCGAATCTGGTCATTATAGTAAAAGTTTTTATGCTTCAAGTTCTTTATATCTTCAAATGTTTAATCATCGTTTTTGGTTTGGTAGTTTTGTTTTACGGCATATCAACCCTTTTTGGGTTATTTAATGCCGAATCTGGTCATTATAGTAAAAGATTTATGCTTCCAGTTCTAAAAATAAAATAAAAAAGGGGAGGGAGAAAGGGAGAGGGGCTGTTGTTTTTGTTTTTGGTTTTGTAGAACATAATTAAGTTTAAAAAAAAAAAAAAAAAAAAAACGTCAATGTAGGTGAATTTCGTCTCAGGGAGCCACAGGGCAGCCTGATCTGGTATCACTAGCAAGATATGTATTATATATATATATATATATATATATATATATATATATATATATATATATATATATACATGCTCATAAACATATATATGTAACTAAATCTATACACACATCTACATATATATTCTCTTATTAATCTATAATATTACATGCTAATAAACATCTATATGTGACTAAATTCATACACACATCTACACACACACACACACACACACACACACACACACACACACATATATATATATATATATATATATATGTATATATATATATATATATATATGTATATATATATATATATATTGCCTTATTAATCTATAGTATCTATAAATATTAGTACAAAAAAGTTAAGTAACGCAAAATAAAGATTCAATAGTAAGAACATAAAAGATATACACTAATAGTAATGATTGTTTTAATAGTTTATATGTTTCAATTATAAATACCTAAACACTTGTTGATTTCTCGTTAAAGACACACTAGTAAAATACCTGTCTCAGGACGGGTGTACACAATAAACGTAGCATTAGTTTTAAATTGTAATTTTTTTTTCTTTTGGGGTGGGGAGGGTGGGGCACCCATCTAAATAATGAAGTTTACAACAAAAATAAAATAATGTGCCCCATTACTCACACGGTTGCCTAGAATACATATTATATATTTCATAATGATAGGTTCAATAGTCTAGGATCTAATCAAGCACACACATATTATTGACACTCATGCGAGTGTAGTTCTTTTTAAAAATGTATTACTTAATATAACTGAAACATTTTTATGCGGAACAATTGTTTTCACTTTTAAATTACCTGTATCTAACTTATCAAAACACTTTTTAGGTGAGTGTGCGTGTTTGGAGTGGCACCCTTCTTAATAACAAAGCTTACAAAAGAAATGATGTGCCCATGTTACTCATCAGGTTGCCGAGCATATATATTCAAACATTCATGATGATCCATTCCTTAGTTTAAGAGATTATTCTGTATATTTAAATATATAAATATGTACACATACCTAACTTTATATTTATGGATATATACATTTATATTTATACAGGTATATTATTGTTGATAATTCAGTGTTTAAGAACATATCACTAAGGTATGTGTTGTTACAATTACAATACTATATGCTCTCGTTAAGGGAATAGTACGGAGAATTATAAGAAGGTAAAGGTGATGAATTTACAGCACGATTACACATACACTTCAGAAAACATTGACGGTCGTAACATATGTGTTCTCCTTCATTGAATGCATGGGCGGAGAGTTATTGTCTTGTGTTTTAATAACATTTAATATATGCATCTACGATAAGAGACTCTGCTCGGATGCAAACATATCCCAGGGCAGACTTGTCAGCATTCCTCGGTAATGGCGTCTGAAATGACCGGCAATAAAGATCCCCCTTTCCGAAAAAGAACGGGTGCTACTATATCAGGCTGTCTGAACATAATAGCTTCCTGACCCCAAAAGCACCAAACATTGATTTTATTGTTTTTATCCTTTCCCATTGCAAAATTCAATCATGTTCTGCAAAGTTAAGAACAAAAGCAATTTTACTCTTCAAAAAAACAAAAACAAACACCTTGAATAAATATTTGAAGATATAAAGAACTTCAAGCATGAAAGCTTTTATCAAAATGGCCAGATTTGGCATTGAAATAACCGGAAAAGCGTGTATATGCCGTAAAACAAAACAACCTAACCAAACCAACCCGAATGAGAAGGTAATACTTAGGCGAGTGCACCTCCTAAGATATGGTTGAACAATACTTCATCACTACAAACCAGGGTCTGATGGTTCAAGTCTGTCTCTAGGTTGCCAGAATGATCGGTGTTCGTGTTCCCGTGATTCTATAGCACCGAGGCGACCTTCTTATGAAAAGAGCACAATGCTAATCTCGTACTTAAGAACCTTATCACTGGGATATCTATTTGCTACCAATATCGCACAATCGGCATTCTAGACCTCTTGGGACCGCATTCAGAGAAAAAAGTATGAGATATCAAAAATGATCTACTTTCAACAACAACAACAACAACAACACCAACAAGAAACTTAAGAACGAAGTTACACTGGAAACAAATGTGTTCCCTTTCATTTCAGAGTATAATGGTTTCTATTGTTTGTTCTTCTAATGTTTTAGAACCGTGTCAAACCTCTAAAGACCGTGATTATAAAGTACTTAAGGCCCTCATCTTTCGACTATCTTGCTGTTACTATTATCACAACATCAACATTCACCCGTTTTGGCATCGTAGTCAGACGAATTATGAGATACGATGTAACACGATCTCCATTACCCTATTGTATTGTATTTGGATATTGTGTTGTGAGTGATTTCCGTGATAGATATCGTCGTGGCCTACACAACAAGTTGAGTCAAGTTCGAATACAATCGTATATATATATATATATATATATATATATATATATATATATATATATATATATATATATATATGTGTGTGTTTGTGTGTGTGGGAGAGAGAGGGAGGGAGAGAGAAGATATATATATATATATATATGAAAGAGAGGGAGAAAGAGAAAAGATATAAATATATATATATATATATATATATATATATATATATATATATATATATATATATATATATATATATATATATATATATATATATATATATATACAGGGTGGGCAAAAATAAGGGTCCTATTTTTAAAAATGCATAACTTTTTTATTTATTGATTTAAAAAAATTTTTTTTTTTAGAATAAGTAAAGGACCCCTTCCGAAGCAAGCATGAGCCGTATTAGCCCTAAGGAACGTACCCTCATTTAGAAAACATTATTTTTGCTTAAAAAACTCAAAACAGTGTAAAAAACAATACTTTAGTTTTTGTAAGTTTTAAGAAGTGTTTTTCGGCTAAAATTTGTTTTGTTTATTTCAAAAAATCTCGGAAGGGTCAGTCTACACACACATAAAGTTTGGTAGGTTTAACTTTTATTTTGTGGAAGTTATTCAAATTCAAGTTATTCAAATTTAAAGATAGGACCCTTATTTTGGCCCACCCTGTATATATGAGAGAGAGGGAGAGAGAGAGAATATATATATATATATATATATATATATATATATATATATATATATATATATATATATATATAAAGTGAAATAATAAATTGGTGCGAAACTTGGAAATTCTTGGCGAGGAATAAACATGTATCTTTATTGTTACATATGTAATATATTTTCATACTACTTTATATATATATATATATATATATATATATATATATATATATATATCTATATCTATATATGTATATATATATAGATATATATATATGTATATATATATATATATGTATATATATATATATATATATATATATATATATATATATACAGTGATTGTTTGTATTCTAAATGACCAAAAAATCATTATTAAATCAAATTATTTATGTTTATTTAAATTTTAATTTTTTCATGACAGAATTGCTGATGGTCTTACAATTGCTTCTCAACGAGTTAAATGCAGCCATTGAACGCATTTAGTCGCTGTTACTCAGAGATCGAAATGAACGGTTCATATAAAGTTTCAAATCGAGCATAGAGTATGTGGAGTAAAAATAAGCAAACTACAGCAAGCAGGTAACACTCAAAAGCTACCCCCCATCCACCGCCAATAAGATGTCAGAATTCTAATCAGATCGCCATTATTAAATTATCACACAGTGCTACGTTTTAAAATGGCTATAGGAAACACTAGCTAATCATAGAACAAAAAGCTAGTTGAAACAAATAAATATCCTGGTAAATAGATATTTATTTTTTTCTTGTTTTTTTGGCGCAAAACGTTCGTCAAGTTACACTGAATTATTTTCGATTTCGGTGAAAAAAAATAACGACGTGGTCATTGGAATTTACCATTTCTTATTTAGTACATTGGAATTTACCATTTCTTATTTAGTACATTGGAATTTACCATTTTTCATTTAGTACAATTACTATTGCAATTATCAATAAGCATAAGGTGCACGAATCCATAATATCTAATTTTTGGAGTGATGGAAAGTAAGTAATTATTTTTAATAGATGTTAATATTTTTCGATATACGGCATAATCGCGTTGACACACCGGTTCTAATTAGATCACCGAAGTTAAGCGGCATTGGACCTGGCCAGTATCAGATGGGTGACCGTTGGGGAATTATAGGCGGTGTCTGTCATCTTCTAATGACCGCGATATACGTACGGCTGGGGACGAACGTCTTCAGAAAAAGTTATGATTCTCGATTTATTATTTGTAGTCACTAGGAGTTTCTACACAGATCATCGTCAGTGATTGCTCACCGACAACAACCAGTAGTATTTCCTTGAGTCTGAGTGACAACAAGCCTCCCCAGATTTCCAGTATTCTTCACCTATTTTCGATAACGATGCGGTATCGCAATAGCCTCTTACCATTGATTTCTAGCTGGTAAGGGCAATTGGTGTTCTCTGGGATTTGGATGGCATAAAGCCTCCCCAAGGTCCCATATTCTCTGCTCTTTTCCAGTGGAGGTCTGGGTAGTGCTGTCCCTCCTCGGTCTTCTCATCCTCCTCGACCCGCTACAAATATTTTGTCTAGTGTCAGCCTAGGTCGGCACAATTTAAAAAAAAAAAATTTTTAATTCTTTTCTAATTTTTTAACTTTTTTAAAATTTTTAATTTTTTTCTTTTAAATTAAAAAGACAAATTTTCAATTTTCTAATTTTTTTATTTTTTCTATTTTTTTCCAATTTTTTTTATTTTTTCCTTTTTCTCCGTTCTCTTTTTTTGGGGTCGGGTGGGGAAAGAGGGGCTAGCTTATAGTGTTTCTTGTAATTTCTGTTCCTTGGTTCATTTTTTTTGTAGTGATAGCTGAGACCGGTGTAATTTATTGGGGGGGGGGGAATTATGAAGTGACGTTTCTTGCAGTTTCTGTTCCGTGGTGCGTGTTGTGGTGTTCTTCGTGTGGTTTTGTTTTCTCCGTGTTGTAAATTACTTGTGACTGGTTACCCTTTGTAGCTTATGCGTGTTGGTTTCCGCATTCGAGGATTTTCCTTAAGATTGCCGCTGTTTGGATCATTGTCGTCCTTTGTATGGTTTCGATGGTCCCTTTGATTCCAATTTCTCCCAGTCTTTTCTCCAGTTTTTTTGGGATTGTTCCTAGTGCTCTACGATTATTGGTATTATACTAACTTTCTTCATGCTCCATATTCCTTTAAGTTCTCTGGCTAGTTCTGTATATTGACTTCGTTTTTCCGTTTCTTTGATCTTCACTCTTTAACTGCTGGACCGGCGAAGTCTACGATTTTACAAGATTTTTCCTTCTTGTCTATTATAATAACATCAGGTCTCCTTGCTTGTATGAGTGTAACTGTTTGTATATCCATATCCCAGAGAAGTTTGTGTTTTTCGTTTTCCAGTACTGTTTCTGGTTTATGTTTGTGCCATTTGTTTGCATATTCGAAATTCAATTGTTTGCACAGTTCCCTGTGTATTACTTTCCCAACATAGTCATGTCTGTTCTTGTATTCTTTTTGGGCAAGTTTGCTACATTCACTTATTATATGATTTACTGTTTCGTCTCTTTGTGCATGTATTGCTTTCCTGGGTTTTATCTATTTTAGCTTTAATGTAGTTTGTCCTAATCGCATTGTTCTGTGCAGCCATCAGTAAAGATTCCGTTTCTCTGTTCAAGTTTTCTTTTTCTTAGACATGTCCAGCTATTTTCGTTGGGTTCTTCTCTTGTGAGTTTTATGAAGCGTTTATGTAGTTGTTTTTCCCCATTTTTCTTTTCTTGTCTGTGTGTGTCCAGTTTCGATGGTTCCTGCGTTGTTCGTTGGGATGGTGTCTCTTCCTGCGGTGATCAACCTTTCTGTGTTCTGGTTTATGTATTTCTTCAGCTCTATTTTAGTGTCGTCCACACTGTCTTCTATACTTACCAATCCTCTTCCCCCTTCGTGTCTCTTCACATAGAGTATGTCTGTATCGTCTTTTGGATGTAGTGCGTTGTGCATAGTCATTAATTTTCTAGTCCTCTGGTCAAGGTGCCTGGGTTCTTTCTTAGGCCAGCTTATAAATTGTCCAGAATATATTATTAGTGATACTGCCCAGGTATTTATTCCTTTGATTAGGTTTCTGCTATATAATTTTGTTTCTAAGAGCTTTCTTGTTCTTCTCAGGTATTATTTTACAATCTTCTCTTTCATTTCTGTTGATTTGATTGTGTCTGCTTCCAAAACTCCCAAATATTTATAGCTGTCTTGTTCACCTAGCGCCCTCATCTGCTCTTGGTTGGGTAGTTCCATGCCCTGAGTCGTCTTCAGCTTTCCTTTTTTAATCTCTAGCGATGCACACTTTTCCATTCCGAATTCCATTTGAATGTCCTGACTGAAGATTTGTGTCGTATTTATCAGCTTTTCCAGTTCCTGTTTGCTTTTTGCAAATAGCTTCAGGTCGTGTATGCACATGAGATGGTTTATACTTTGTTCTCTGTCTGTAAAATATTATCCGGCATCACCTTTCCTGAGTATGTTATTAAGTGGCATCATGGTCGTGATAAACAGTAGTTGTGATAGGGAGTCTCCTTGGAAAATGCCTCTCTGTATTTTACCTCCGTTAAGTATTGTCCTCCAGCTGTCAGTTCTAATCTCCATGTTTCCATTGCTTTCTTGATGAGATTAATAATCCTCTCGGGTATCTTGTACATTTTTAAACATTGAATTATCCATGCTTGAGGTATTCTGTCGTACGATTCTTGTAGGCAATCTATGCCATAGATATGTTCTTTTTCATGCTTTTAACTTCTTTCAGGATCTTTTGATCTATGTATAACAGATCATGCGTCCCTCTTTTCCCTTTCTGACATTCTTTTTGTTCCTCGGGAAGTAGCCCACGACTGTTCAGGGAATGGTAAATTTGCTCTCTCAGTTGTGCATTTAGGATTTTCCACATTGTCGGCAAACAGGTTATAGGTCTGTAATTGCTTGTATTCCATCGTGACCTGGTGCTTTCCAGTTTGCTATTTTCTTTAGTGTTGTCTTATTATTATTATTATTATTATTATTATTATTATTATTATTATTATTATTATTATTATTATTATTATTATTATTATTATTATTATTATTATTATTATTATTATTATTATTCATGATTACTCTTTTTATTTTATTTTTTAAAATTTTAAATGTAATTTTATTTTTATCCTGGTTTATTCTGTATTTTAATTTTCATAATATATTTAATCTGCTTTATCCTATGTCTTTTCCTTACAATTATCTTAGCTTTATATTACTGGTATAGTGCAGTGAAGTTGTATAATAAGAGGTTATGCCTCCGAATATTGACTGGATATATGTATTTTACTAATAATACTAACATTTGATGTTCAGTCCTTAAATTATTTATATATGTGATTTTGGAAAAGACGCTGATGTTAGAGTCATCAAAGTATAATACAAAATAACATTTTCGAAATTGTCTTGGAAACAATCGTACGCCAAATAATCTTGGCACCTGCACAAATAATGTTCTAATTTTGTTTATCTTAACTTATATGTTTTTACCGTTATCTAATCAATTAGAAATCATAATTTTTTTCTGAAGACGTTCGTTGATCCGAAAAAAACCGGTAACATCTCTCGTTTCTTGTTGATTTTTATTGTATGTAAATTTGTTTTTTCCGTTTGTTCTTTTCACACACCTTGTTTTTCATGGCATTTAATTTTCTGATATATCGTGCATTTTATCCCCATATATATATATATATATATATATATATATATATATATATATATATATATTTGTTATTGTTTATTATCTATGTACGTATAGGTTTCGTGATTTTTTAATCTGGACTCATCAGCATAGAGATATGACTATTCACTACCGGTCATGCGATTCGAAACTCTGGACTTAAGTATTTTTCAACTCAAATCCAACGTCGCTAACCGCTCGGCCAATTATGAACAGCTGATAAACAATGATAATGTTAACACTTTTTAAAGCGGCTTTACGTCCAGGCATTCTACTTCTATTATGGAAGGAATGATGCATTATAAAGCAAGTGACGTCATGCCGTGTTAGTATTACCATTACAGTGGTCTACTTTTTTACGAGGAGCGACAAATATAACTATTTGGTATTGTTCATTATCTATGTATGTATACGTTTCGTCCTTTTTTAATCTGGACTGATCAGCATAGAGATATGACTATTCACTACCGGTCATGCGATTTGAAACCCTGGATTAAGTATTTTTACACTCAAATCCAACGTCGCTAACCGCTCGGCCAATTCTGAACAGCTGATATATATATATATATATATATATATATATATATATATATATATATATATATATATATATATATATATATATATATATATATATATATATATATATATATATATATATATATATATATATATATATATATATATATATATATATATATATATATATATAGTATGGATTGATTTCTGTTGTCTTCTGCTTATAGTTTGTGGTACAGTATCAACCTCCTTGACAAGAGAGCGTCATGATAATTCGGTACTTTAAAACCCTATTATCCAGCTATCTATTTGTTACCATTTGGGACGTCGCAGTCAGTATGATCGAGAAGGGCGTGAGAGAGGCATCCACACACGCTGTTGGTGACATAAGAGGCCGATCATCACCCGGTAAAGTTGAAGTGCTTGAATAAAACAATCAATAAGGTCAACACTGTCATTAGGTTTGATAAAACAATGGGGGTGATTGATTGAAGGGCGGAGGGAGTGTACTTGTTGTTGAGATAACGACGAGCAGCTGGTCACTTTTGAATCGATTACGGCCGAGCTTTTTTGCATGCGCCTGTTGTGAACGAATGCCCATAAATCAAAGGCCTAAAGTGAGTGCCAACTCGGACAACCAGGAATGCTGCATTTATCTCTCCACTCGCTTTCTTTCTATTTATCTATAAATCTGCTTTTCTCTGTCTGTCTTTCTCTCCAGAAGGGAACAGGTGTCAGATTTTAATATGTTCACTTAGTTTCATTGTTTTAACTGTGTTCTCATGTCACTATCAGAACCGCGTTCTGGCACTTTGGTGTTTCTACTTGCATGATAATCCCTGAATGGAATAGATGCAATGTTTTTATGCAGGACGCGGGGTTTGAACCCAGGTCCTTTGTAGACGAATTTGAGGTAAAAATAAAATAAAAAACAACAGAATAAAGAGTCATTTTGGAAATAAATAAACAAAGCGAAAACATTTATTGCCCATGACGTAAGTAAGTAAACCAACACGATTAGCAAAATAATGGTTTGGGCCGGGTAAGCCGTGATAGGGAATCGGGTCACACTCGTTTATGACCAGGATGACGACGGCTGACACAAACGAAAGGTCATTTAACATATTCACTGTTGATTCAAAGGGAAAGCAAGACTTGCAGTGGGCGTAAGCGGACGTTCCACCTTTTTAACCATCCAGCTGGAGTTTGAGAGTTGATTATATCTGTAAAGCGAAGTCGATATTCTGCTTAAACACATTCTAAGCTATAAAAGTTACAAATAAACATTTATTGTTGTTATTCTTTATCTTTGCTGGTCCGTCAGGCTTAAGTTTAAAATATAATTTTCAACACTAAACGCGCTAATTAAATCGACATATCTTACACATATTCTTTCCTTTGTTCTGTATTGTGGCTTTTATTGTTTCCATTGTTCTCATATTTGTGTTTTATTAGATCAATTATTTTTTCTTTGAAATAATGCTACATAGTTGAAGTATCGTCAATTAATGTGTCTCTATGACTCGACTGTACTTGTTTCTTGTCTGATGACATGTCTGCTGATGATAGCATAAATGATAATAGTAGTAATAGATTACTTAGCCCCGTCTGCTATCTTTGATTCTAATGGCATTGATAATGCTGAAATGAACTGCTCTCAAAATAAAACATATATGGTTCAATATTTTATTAAAGCACTTAAGAAAACGAAAATCAATGAACAGTGGTTATTTTAAGTACCCGACGAAGGGAGTACATGCCTCGAAACTCCAGAGTTGATGGGCGCGTGTAATACTAAAAAAAAAACTGCTCACAAAATAAATCGCGAGGTAACATTGATACGGTTCACTAGTTTATTAAAACTCGCTTGCAACTAAAAGTAATGCACTGTGTTTCTTTAAATACATAATGGAGGGAGTACACAGCTTGACATTCTAGATTCGAAGGGTGCTGGTCACGCCGAAACCGAAAATACCGCTTTGAAAATAAAACACTGGCCTTTTGGCTAAGATCAAAGTGTAGTATCTGTTCCGATGGATACTGCACGCCTGTCCTGTGCAGTTCTAGGAGGTCCACCCTCCCAGGCTTTGCCTCCCCTCTTTGAGGAGGAGTAAGTTTATTGCTTACTGTCTGAGGCGCCCCTACCGGGGAATGCCGACGGGGCTGCCCAGGCAATTTTTAAATGGCCAGAGTGCTCACCTCTCGAGCGCTGGCTTTTCAAACCCCACTTTCTCGACCCGATCTTGGGTCACATCTTACTTGTGGGAGTAAGATAAAACTGGCCTTGTGCCTAACTCCTGGGGAGGAGTAAATAAAAACTCCTCACTTGTTTATCTAAGCTCCCTGGAAAATATAGTGAACTTTGGTTGTTTTAAGTAACGGAGGGCGAGATGATGCGCCTGACAGTAAAGACTGAAAAGACGTTGGTCATGCTATAAGAAAATGCTCATACAATAAAATTTGAAACCAGCTGGAAATGGTTTACTAGTTTATGATCTCCCTCGAAAAAAAAGCGAACAAAAAAATGTGAACTTTGGTTGTTTAAAGTACTCGTAAGGAAGGACGCGCTCGATCAACATGAATGTACATCTACTTTTAGAGCAGGAGCGGGCAACCTCCGGCCCGCGGGCCACATCCGGCCCGCGAAGGCTTAGCGTCCGGCTCGCCATCTTGCTAGGCTTTATTATTGCAATCCGGCTCGTGGACCTCCTAGTAAAATTTATATCATTTTGTGACATAGACGTAAAAGTAGGTTTCAATAAAGATTTACAGTGCGATAAAAATGTATAAATATCAGCGAGCGATGATGTATGTATATTTCATTTTTATTTAACTATTAATTTCAAATCCTTGGCCTGAGATAAAAATAGAAAAAGAAAAAGAGAGAGGTAAAGAGGAAACGAGAGTCGAGGAAAGGGCATGAAGCATAGAACTTATGTGAGGTGCGTCAAAACAGATGCTGGATCAACTTGCTACTTCCCCGTCATTATTTTTTATCGCTCCAAAATGGCTCTTCGTCGGCGCCTTTTATAACATCACATACAGAAGTTTCCTGAGAAAAAATATCAGATTTGTAGAGTGTTCAATGCAATTTTTGTACAATTTATTCATGTAAAGAAAATATAGTAATTCTGAGATTTCGTTTTTCACACCGGCCCGAGATTACCTTCCAAAAGTCTCATCCGGCCCTCACTCTGTTTTAGAGGAATCTTTCACCCTAACACCGAATCGTGGTCTTCGCGTCACCCGCAGAAAGTGTACCATCGCCGTTTCGTTTCAACAGAAGCAGCGCATCATTCTCTGTCCGTGTTTCTGCCTCCTAGAACAGCTTACAAAAGGAGGTTCTCGTGATGCTTACCATATCCAGGTTTAAAATCGCTTTGGACAAACATGCAGACGGTATATAGAGGTACACCTTTTTCTAACTGTATTTTTACATGGCTTGCTGCACTTTGCCATTTTCTTTGTCAATAACATTGATTGATTGATTAAAGACGTGTCCGACAGTCTATATTGGTATGGTATGGTAGTTTTGTTTTACGGCATATCAACCCTTTTTGGGTTATTTAATGCCGAATCTGGTCTTGTTTTCTTCTCTTTTTTGTTTCTTTCCCCTTTTAATATCTGTTTCTATTTAACCCATAGTTGGGACCCTAACAGGTACTACCACTCCGGGTCAGGGTGGACCTGGGAGCAATGGTAATTAAGAGGAGGCTCCACATTCCCCAAAGTCCGTAAGCCGGATCTCACCATCGGATGTAGTTTAAGGTCATATCCAGGACCGGGAGTAGGGTAGGAAAAATAAAAATAAAAAAGGGGAGGGAGAAAGGGAGAGGGGCTGTTGTTTTTGTTTTTGGTTTTGTAGAACATAATTAAGTTTTACAAACAAAAAAAAAACAAAAAGCAAAAAACGTCAATGTAGGTGAATTTCGTCTCAGGGAGCCACAGGGCAGCCTGATCTGGTATCACCAGAGTCTATATTGGAAAGGCGCTGCTGAGGCTGAACGGAAGTGCTTTAAAAATAAAACACGTGACAGCGTTGATACGGTTCACTGGTTTATTAAACAAAACCAGTGAACTCTTGTAGTTTTAAGTAACCCATGAAAGGGGGGTTTGCGGAATAACCACGTTGACACACAAGTTTTCGTTAGATAACCCAAGTGACGCTTAATCCAGAATGTCTGTGTAATGACAAACGAAAACAGTCGTAACTTAAGAAAGCTTTATTCGGCATAACTGTCAGTACAATATTAGTGATGCTTATTTATATTGTTAAGAAGAACAGGAGATTTCTCCAAAGGGGAGATAATTTAGAATATCGAATTATTCGTAATTGTTCATTACAATATGTATATGAGATGGCGGTGACACAGTTTTGGAAAAACTGCACAATTATTAATTTAATATTCATTAGAACATTCTTCTTTTGAATAAAGCTAGCTGAATCCGCCCACACAGCTCGAACACAAGCCGTTGATTGATTTTTGTAAAACACAAGTAGACATTTTTAATCGCATTGTTCAAACAGTTTTCTTCTCTGTTAGTCAAATCAAATAGAAAATGATATCGACATTTAAGCCTAAACAGGCCCTAACCAATTTATTTCTTAATTAAACCCTTCGGTTTATTTATTATACTTGTCCTTTACTCATACAGCCAATATAATAGCACATATAAAACTAACAATAATTGTGTCGGGGTCACGTCTGCAGGTGCATGATTGGAATCGCCTGAGAAACGGGTGGGGAATCACTACCTTATTTTATTATTTTGTACCATTATCCTTATTTATTGACTTGTGTCATTTTACGTGTGTTATTTTTACCAACATATTTAACCCGTATCATTTTTACCGTGCCCAATATACAACAAATAATGCCAGTCATATTGTAAAACATGGAAATTACCATTATTTATGCTAACAATTTTGACAACGATTATTTCCAATCGGGAAGATGTGTTTTGTGAATGTGTATTAAATAATAAATTGCTGCAATGTCTTGTTTTCTGAGAGAGAAATAAGAACAGAAAAGATTACTTTCATTTCGGAAATAAGAATGAATACAGAAATTTATTATTGAAGTAAGACAAGCCAAAAATAAAATTCCATAAACATTATATTTTTTATTATTAAACAAAAAAAACAAACAATAAACGGTAAAACAGAGGAATTTGGAATTTACAGAATTCTGGGATTATATAACTGAAAACAGAAAATGGTGGATAATAAAAGGTTTTCATCTTAAGAACAACGCAATTAAAAAGAAATAGAGTATTTAAGCTTTCGGAATGGATACTAATTCTTTTAATTCTGTGTGTCCTAAGTCTTTTAGAAAATATTTTTTCCGTATTTTGCCCATATAATTTCAAGATTACTAGGAAAAACTTGAACCGTTGGGTCAGCCCATTAGCTCGAGTTTATTTGAATCACAAAGCAGTTAGTTTGCAATTAAATATAAATATATAAAAAAGACAAAAACAAAATGAATCTTTTCCTGTTCGGAATATCCACTGCTATCTTCCCCTTTTATTTTTATTTCTAGAGGCACTGGTTAAATAATATGACTACTGCTTGTGATATCCCCTTTTGTTAAACATCCAATCTAATCTTTGTATTGTTCCCGTCCTTTGTTACTTTTGACTGTTAATAAACAGAGAGAGAGAGAGAGAGAGAGAGAGAGAGAGCGAGAGAGAGAGAGAGCGAGAGAGAGAGAAGGAGAAGGAAAGAGAGATAGAGATGGAGAAGAGGGAAATATAATACCAGTAAAGAAATTGTATATCTACTAGACAACATCTCGAGTGTCTAAGGTCTCTCTTTCTACAGGGTTTTCTTTTCAGGACAACCTGGCATGATGATACTTTCCCCTAGAAGTAAACCCTGACCAAATATTCAACATAATATAGTATTCGAAACCCAAATAAGATGACATCGACACGGCTATACACTGGCTGATACGAGAAATTGTGCAGCTTTTGTAACAGCACTAAGCTGGATACTGCAGCAGATCAGATACACTTTTGTTATGAAATCTGCCAAGACTAAGAGACCACAGGAAATATCTACTATAACATACTTAACTGGTCAATTGGGGAGAGGAAAGTTAATATTCTTCACATGTTTTACTAACTCAACGTTTGGGTAGTAAAGGAGAACTTTAATGGAACACTACAGAATCTATGTATCTCAAATAGAGATCAAGTGTTTGCCCCAGGAAAGGGGTTCCTTAATTTCTTAGTATTTACACTGAAGTGGAATGAAAAAAGCGAAAGAAAGAAATAGAAACTAAAATTGATAAATACCATAGTACACTGGTGATACCAGATCAGGCTGCCCTGTGGCTCCCTGAGACGAAATTCACCTACATTGACGTTTTTTTTTTTTTTTTTTTTTTTTCTTTTTGTAAAACTTAATTATGTTCTACAAAACCAAAAACAAAAACAACAGCCCCTCTCCCTTTCTCCCTCCCCTTTTTTATTTTATTTTTAGAACTTGAAGCATAAATCTTTTACTATAATGACCAGATTCGGCATTAAATAACCCAAAAAGGGTTGATATGCCGTAAAACAAAACTACCAAACCAAAAACGATGATTAAACATTTGAAGATATAAAGAACTTGAAGCATAAAAACTTTTACTATAATGACCAGATTCGGCATTAAATAACCCAAAAAGGGTTGATATGCCGTAAAACAAAACTACCAAACTACCAAACCATAGTACATTTCAAAAGACGTACAGTCAGAGAGGGTGAAAATGATAACTAGAGATTAATTGCAAATTACTGCTATTTAGAACAATTCAGTTTGTTTTCAACCATAACTAAATCTCCAAACTGGAGAATATCTTATCTTCTATTTTGATGTGGTTAAAATATATAGCCATAGAGAAAGAACAGTGTAATAATGAAGAACACTTTAATTATTACTAGTGTACACGCTCCGTCAAAAATGACAAAAAGTAATTATGCTTCGCCATTGTTCGCACTAATACTCACATAAAATCATACAATTTCGTCAGTAATTTTATTTTTCATATATTCATCATTAGTAGTAGTATTGTTGATGACTTTAAAAAAAAACACATACTGTTAGTTTTTTTTTATTTAGAGTG